>CM019064.1:149466788-149806181 GCA_009667805.1 Leptobrachium leishanense | reverse complement strand
CTGCCGTTCGCGTTGTTTAAATTCTTGTGCGGTGTTGTAGTGAGGGAGATCACCAAGAAACAACGACAGTAGAGCGTCCAAAGGGGGGGATTTACAAGGTCAGGTCCACACTGAAGGGAGCAGGGCAGAAGCGGAGCTATAACTAGTGAGGTTGGAATCTTTTCTTTAAAGCTTTGGGAAGCTTCGGGGGGTTTCTTGTTTTCCATTGGATCCTGGCTAAAGGTAATGGGAGTATGAAATACTTATGGTGTTTCTGTCTCTATTCCCTCTATATGCCGGAGTGAGATGTTCCTGATGTCTAATCGACCGAGTTACCGAAGCCCGAACAGATGAGACGCCCAGAGGACCAACCCATGGACCGGACACAGAGGATTTCAGAACCGACCGAGTTACCAGAGCCTGAACAGATGAGACGCCCAGAGGACCAACCCATGGACCGGACACAGAGTATTTCAGACCGACCAACAATCGACGCAACCCACCACCTCATGTCCTCCCTCTGAGTCCCCTCCCCTAAAGCAGATTCTACGTGTCAAGATCTACGTGTCAAGATCCACGTGTCAAGATTTGTTTTAAGATTTGCCCAAAAAAAATCAGCGTGTCAAGATTTGTTTTAGACTTGCTTTATGATCCACGTGTCAAGATTTTTGTTTTTAAGATTGCAAAAATCGGCGTGTCAAGATTTGTTTTAAGACTTGCGTTAAGATTCTACGTGTCAAGATGGACTGTCTGTTGTTTCTATCATCTGTTTGTTTTTTTTACATTCAGAACTTTACAAGAGGAACTGTTTCTTTCCAAGGAAGAATCGAGATTCATCGAGGGACACTGTGGAGCAAATGACAAAAGAGGAGGGACTTGTCGTGGAAATTTATTATGTGGACATTATATTCTAGGATGTGCGTAATAATTGTCATCTGTCTCCCTGTGTTGGATTTGAATGTGGTTTTAAATCCAAACCAGCAGCAAAACCGTCAGTATGAAAACCTTCTTTTGGGTTTAGAGACATACCTGCTTTTAAGACATTTTGAGCCTTGTCTCAACACTGGTACCGTGTTGAGATAATAACTTTTATTTGTCCCCGCAGATATGTCATAACCCGTAGGAACAAGTAGATTGATCTTCACTCTCATACTGATCAATCTGAGCAGTATCTGAGTGGGGGTCCATATTGATGCGTGACGGGGGATGGGGACAAACATGGCTGACTGGGATCATGGAGATGGCTCAGGGAATGAGTCATCTCCAGGAGGCCGGTCGGCCATTCTGGTCCACGCCCCTGTCTTTTGATATGTAAATACTAGGCAACCTGGCTTTCTTTTGTACAGCCAGGGGGCTACTGGGCGTGTGCGATTGGTCTAATAAATTAAGCAATCCAGGAGCCACAACTTCACTTGGCCACAGGATTTTCCAGCTTGAAGCAGCGTGTTTGTCTGATTCCTCCTGGGACACAGAAGTACTTCGTTCTTATACAGAAAGAGCTAGATATAGCGTGTATTTTTATAGTGACGGATTTGTTTGTACTGGGCGCACTTTAATACTGCAGTGTACCTTTTTTAGTGCACCAGGACTTTATGCGCAAACACCAAACTTTCCATAACAGTGCTCTGCTCCAGCCCTGTTCAAATCTCGATCTCCCTGTGGTGTGAGCCATGACTAGCCTGCAACTACTAACTCTCAATGTGAGAGGCTTAAATCACCCGGCTAAAAGACGCATGGCACTTCATGACCTACGGCACATGGGGGAAGAGATTGTGTTTCTCCAGGAAACGCATTTCCGTTCTGGAACGGTTCCCCGTTTACAATCACGCTTTTATACTCAGTGTTACCAGAGTACCTTTCCAAAATCCAAATCTAGAGGAGTGGCTATTTTATTCGCATCTCACGTCCCGTTCACACTTCACGCCCAATGTGCTGACCTGAACGGTCGCTATTTGTTCCTCAAAGGTCTCCTTGGGTCAACACCTGTAACTCTCGCTAACTTTTACCTCCCCAATACTAAACAATGCACTCAACTGACTAGGATCCTGGCGAGGCTGGAGAAATTTGCGGAGGGGACTTTGCTCTGCGGGGGTGACTTTAATGTTTCCCCCGATTCGCCACGTGAGGCTTCCCCTGTAACAGCTCCACAACCGGTCTCTAAGCGCCGCCGGTTTCTCCAGCTTCTGCATGATAACCGTCTTGTCGACTGCTGGCGAGCTATGCACCGTCTAGGTCGAGATTACACCTTTTATTCGGCTGCGGCCAAGGTTTACTCCCGACTGGATCTTTTTTGATGAGTCACCATGACCTGCACCTTATCCAATCTTCCAGCATAGGAAACATCACCTGGTCTGACCATGCCCCGGTATTTTTATCCCTCTCTTTCCCAGATCTGCCTCGCAGATCGTATCAAATGGCGCATGAACGACTCGGTTTGCAAGACGGCGTGGAACGTGAATGTGAATTAAGGTTATAACTCAATATTTTGAGGAAAATGACACAGAGGATGTGACAGCTCCTTTGCTCTGGGAGGCACATAAGTGTGTCGTGCGAGGAACGTTCATACAAATAGGGGCGAGAAGAAAGCGTGCCAAGGCTTCCAAGATTCAGTCCCTGCTCGCAGAGATCCAGGCCTTTGAGACGTTACATAAAACCACTGCATCGATAGAACACTATATGGCCTTAACGGCGCTACGAGCTGACTTACGTCAGCTCCTGCACCAGCAGGCACGTCGCTCGCTTCTGCTAACGAAACATTCTTTCTACACGCAAGGCAACAAATGTGGTAAATTACTGGCCAGAGCACTGAAACGTAAATACCAGGCTACATACATCCCTAAGATAAAGTCCCCCTCCGGACACATCATGTCTTTGAACTCTGATATCATTGCTCAATTCACCTCCTATTACCAATCATTATACTCCCTCAGAACGACCCCCCCCTCCCGTCGGGCGCTGTCTGACTACCTGGATAAATCACTCCAGGCGTCGATTTCCCCGGCTGCTGCAGAAGCATTAGATGTCCCTTTCACTCTAGGGGAGCTAGCATCAGCCCTCAAGGCCACCCCATCGGGCAAAAGCCCCGGCCCTGATGGCTTTTCGGTAGCTTACTATAAAGCATTCATGCCGTCTCTAGGCCCCCATCTTCTCGCCTCCCTCAATGCCCTGGATGAGCACGTGCAATTCCCAGGCTCGGCTCTTCGAGCGACGATTGCCCTTATTCCAAAGCCTGGGAAAGACCCACTACACTGCAAAAACTACCGCCCGATATCTCTAATAAACACAGACATTAAACTTATGGCGAAAATGATGGCGCTCCGCCTCAACCCCTTACTTCCAGCTTTAGTACACCCCGACCAGGTGGGATTTGTCCCGCGTCGTAGTGCCCGCGATAACACCCTTAGGGCCACTAGCATGATCTACAGAGAGCAGACTACTGATACACCAATGATCCTTCTCTCTGTCGATGCCGAAAAGGCGTTCGACAGAGTGGATTGGTCTTTTTTACTGGCAGTTTTGAAAAAATTTGGCTTCGGCCCTCGTTGGCTGCTATGGATCTCTGCGATGTATACTGAACCTACAGCGGTCCTACGAGTCAATGGGGTGTTTTCCAGCCCGGTGTTTATAAGGAATGGAACTCGTCAGGGATGTCCCCTCTCCCCTCTCCTTATTATACTGACTCTTGAGCCGTTTTTACAACGTATCAGGGACAACGACAATATTAAGGGCCTCCAATTGCCATTTCATCATTATAAAATCTCGGCATTTGCCGATGACGTGCTCCCCACCCTTCAGCTTCCCTCAGACCTGACGTCTCTGTATGACCTGAACTACGCCCCTCTCCTTGCGCGGGTGTCTCGTGACCTGAGAGAATGGGATAAGTCTCACTTTTCCTGGTTCGGCCGTGTTAACATTTTAAAAATGTCTATCCTCCCGAAATTCCTGTACCTATTTCAGACACTGCCAATCACGGTCCCTCCTTCCCTCTTTAGTTCCCTTAAACACGTATGCCTGAAATTTGTGTGGGCGGGGGGCAAGTCCCGATTGGCGTACACAACTCTTACGCGGTCCAAATCTAGGGGGGGGATGGGTCTCCCACACCTAGAACTGTATTATGTAGCCGCAGTGTTCACACGTTTGAGTGATTGGTCTATGTCCCCTCCTCACAAACTGTGGGTTCACCTGGAACAACTGTTTTTCCGATTCCCCATAGTCTCGTTGCCGTGGCAAACTGCCTCGTTTGAATCCCTGTGCTCTCACCGTCACCCTCTGATTTACCCGACCCTACGCCTATGGCGCAGGTATCGGACCCGTCTAGACCTATCTCCTTTGCCCTCTATACTGACCCCCATTACAGGGAACCCTGACTTTCCCCCGGGACAGACATCATCGTTTTTGGGGCTGATAGTAGACGGCCCCTACATCCCACTCCAAATGATATTAGGGCCCGACGGTTTGCGCTCCCTTGACTCCCTACGGCCTGACTGCCTCACTACCACTATGGCTACGCTTAATTATTTGCAAATGCGACATTTTGTTTCCCACACCATACTCAAGACGCCTTCCCTTATGCCCTCCTCTCTGACGCCTTTTGAGAAACTCTGCACTACTGACCCCCCACCCCCCACTTACTTTCAACCATATACATGACGCTCCTAACAGCCCAATCTACCGATCTACCGACTTTTACATTAAAATGGTCGGCGGAACTCCCAACTCCACTAACTGGAGAGGAATGGTCGTCGGTGTTCCAGATTACATTTCATTCCTCCAGAGCCCTAGCAGTCCAGGAGACTAACTATAAACTGGTATCGAGATGGTATCTGACCCCATGTCGGCTACACGCTATCTACCCAGACGCTTCCCCCGAGTGCTGGAGATGCCGGAAGGCCAGGGGGACTTACTTGCACATATGGTGGAGTTGCCCGGTCCTTACGTCCTACTGGGAGGTAATCTGGTCCTACATTAAAGATATTACCTCTCTGGAACTTCCTTTCACCCCTCAGGTTGCCCTCCTACATGTGGTTCCGCTTTCGGCCTCTAGTTACACTAGGTCCTTGGCGGTCCACCTCCTTAATGCTGCCAGGTCACTGATACCAAAGTATTGGAAACAATCGACCCCGCCGAGTGTGTTTGAGTGGATTTCCAGAGTTGAATATATTAGAGAACTTGAGGAATTACACTACTCTCTTGAACAAGAGTACGATAAATATTTTCAAACATGGTATTGGTGGACAGATTTTGTATCTAAACATAAACGGGCTGGTCGTGAGGTGCTGTCCGCCATCCCAACTGACCAGTGGCGACTCTAGGAATAATATTTAGGGGGGGCACATAAGATACCGCAGTCAAAACTGGGGGGGCACTAATAATTTTCACCACTAAATCATACCACTGAATAAAACTAAGGGCCCTATCACCTGGTGTGAGCTAAAACACCATCACTAAAGGAAAAATTTAGCGCGAGTTGCTAAAACCTACAGGGTTATTCAGAGAGAGGTGAATAGCAGGAGAATGACTGGAGAATGGAAAATTCTTGGTCAAAATAGCCGAACCAGAAAAATTCTCCCATTCATCTCACTTTCCAAATCGGCTATTTTGACCTAGAATTTTCTATTCTCCAGTCATTCTCCTGCTTTTTCGCCACTCTCTGAATAACCCTGTTAGTGCCGGACGACCTACTAACAGATCACCTTGTCTGCAGTAGTCCATGAACAAGGTCATTTTGCGCACGCTAGGGAAACTCTAAGACCTGGGCTGAGACCCAGCGCTAATGCGGTTGTGTGATAGAACGGTTTTTCTTTTCCAGTGCAGAGGGCCGGGCCATACCTATCCCCCGCCCTCACAAGCTTGAATATGAACACATCCAGTGAATAACCTCACACCCCTGCATTATTAAAATACTCCAAGGTGGTCGTATCATCCATGTTTTGATGCACACATATATTAAGGCTGATGGGCATTGCATGATAAATGCCACCCAACAGCATGTGGAATCATTACACTGCATTTAATAGATCCAAAAGGAAGGCCAGGTGAGCGACACAAATTTCCCTGCTGCAGCATATAAATAATACATGTTTCAGGGCCAGACTTATTCACATGTCCCTTTAAACATGGTCCACACAGTCACCCTAATAATCAACCGCTTCCATACCATGAATAGCCCCCAGCATAAAAGGTTTAAATTTAGCCAATATATTAGAATTAGGATATATGTGGATAAAGGATACATTTATATCATAATCGAGCCAACTGCAACAGCAGCGACATTGCTGACCAGATCCATTACTATGGCGTATGGGGCCTAGAGAACACTGTGCTGCATTCCTTTACATTGCCTGGTAATTGCCTGTTTATTTTGGAAGAGGACCTGTTTTTTCGGAGTTAGCACCAGGGTTGAGCAGTAGGTAACATGTTGCAATCAGCTTCCCTCAAAAAATTAGCGCTGGCACCAAATGAGCTGTTAGCTGCAAAAGCACTAGAGATCTCTAGCGCTCCCCGTGTTAAGTAAAGGACACGGAAAGTACAGTAAGCTCATGGTACAAATCGCTAATAGCGACGTGCTAAGTGATATTCCCGTTTGTAGCGAAAGGGAAACAATCTGGTCAGGCCCTAGACTCAATTAACCTGGCGCTAATGTAAAACCATGCCGACGCAAGGGTTAGCTCACACCAGGTAATAGTGCCCTAAATAAGTATATATAAATAAGATTCCAAAACCCCAGAGTAATGTGATGCAATGAGTAATGTGACGCAAGGAGTAATGTGACGCAATGAGTAATGTGATGCAAGGAGTAATGTGACGCAAGGAATAATGTGACGCAAGGAATAATGTGACGCAAGGAATAATGTGACGCAAGGAGTAATGTGATGCAATGATATCTTTTTATTGTACTAACCTGATACTTAAATTCAATATTTTATTTGCCGCAATTCGGCAGTTTTCGCTGAATGTCTGATAGCTGCTTCAGCGACTCCACTTTTAGCAAATTACAGTGACCATTTGCTAAATAGGGAATTCATCTTATTTTTGACAAAATTAATTCCCTGAAATGTGACGAAAAGAAGCGGATCTAAAGATCATTAGACCCTTTAGATTCTAACTTCAATAATATCCCCTAAAATGCCATAAACCCAGGGAAATACAATAAACTTAATAAACAATGTGGCATTTAGCCTACCCCTTAACCCCTAAAATGCCATTAATAAAGGGAAAACATGAAATTAATACACTGTGAGGCATATAGCCAACCCATTAACCCCTACAATGCCATTAATCATGGAAAAAACAAATGTATACTGTAAGGGATGAAGCGTACCCATTAATCCTTAATATACAACCAAACCAAGGCAAAAACTAACGTAATACACAATGTAATGCATAGTCTGAACATTAACCATTTCACTGCTCAGCCATTTCAACCCTGTGAAAATGTTTAAGTTTAAGTGCCCGTTTTTATTCAGTGTTTTATGACTTGTTCTTCACAGTGAATATGGTCATGGTGGGTATCATTGGAAAGGCCAGAATCTGCCCTATATCGTCCATATACGATGCATAGCGACGGAGATACATTGGTCCGAATAAGTGTGGGAAGCTGGATGCTGCTTTTTGGTGGGGGGGCAAGGAATAACCTAGGGGGGCAATTGCCCCCCTTGCCCCCCTGTAGAGTCGCCTATGCAACTGACGCTACGCAGGCTTCTATATTGCGTCCATAGACCCGAGGTAGAGCTGCGATGTATGTGGATACGATCTGTTGGTGGTATAAGGTGCTTTTCTCCCTACTATAATTTCTTCTTATTTTAATATGATTTTCATACCTTGTTTTATTCTTTACTGTTATATGATTGTGTTGAATTTTTTTTTCATTTTAATCTATGTTTTTGCTATATTTGTGAATCAATTATCCTGCTTTGGCCTTATAAGCGTATATCTATGACAGTCACTACATTAGGACCGTTCTCTGCATAGGCCTTCCTTTCTGACACGTGTAGCGCTAACTCCCGGAGGAGCCGCTGAAAATGAACCACGGGTCAGTCTCCCCGCACTAGGGAATAAATATACTCCAACACCGCTGTGGGTTTTTATAATTTAAATAGTTTACTAAAATGTTAAGCAGACGTTGATACACGGTATTCACAGGTATTATTACAGTACTTTCGTATCGCGGTAAAACGCGTAGCGGGAAAGAAACGAAACACGAGGCTTCGTATTTCGGAAAAATAATATATTCGCAACCGAACAGAAAAGAATGCAATTGCACGAAATTTCGGAAAAAGGGACACGTAGCGGAACCAAGAATACAATCTCTTCGTATTTCGATAAACGCGCAGCGGAAAAGAGAAAATATATTCAGAACGTATCTTTAACCCCTGTTCCGATTCGTAACAGAATGAGTCCTGCACAGGTTAAGTCCCGGAATGTAAAAGGTGTGTATGTGTGTGTGTATGGTACCCGGGTACTGTTCAACTGGCCAGTGAATTTACTTAAGGAATGTCTTCGACTAGTCAAGTTGGGGCCCTGTGGACTTTAGAGAGAAAACAGCAGCGTGTTCCTTATTTACAAACGGCCTTGGAGGCCTCTCACCCATCCACCGATTGCTTTAGGCTCCGCTGACCCAGGACGTCTCTCCGCTCGATATTGGCTGGGGATACTTGCGGCCGGATCCGTTGTCTGACTTTCCGTAGCTTGTCCACGACTTGTCCAGCTCACCGCCTGCTCTCCGTATCCGATCAACTCGCGGCAACTCCTCACTCAAGGTCTTTGGTTCCTTAATCTGCAGCAAATCTCGGGAACCTGGAGGTCTCCTTCTCCTAAGGCTGGATGACCCGATGTAAGGAACTGACAGGTCTCACTCGTGCTCTGGCCTAGGCCCTCTAGCGATATCTTGCACTGCGTCTGCTCTCCCTCGTTCCCTGGCACGCTCTGGCGCGTTCCCCACGAGGCTCAGGATGTCAAGCGTCTGTGTCCCACCCACTTCCTGTCTGTTTGCAAAGCACGCCGGGAAATGTAGTCCAATGTCCAGTGTCTCTGATTGCGATTGTCTCCATCTTGTGGCCAAAAATAGGTACTGCCACAGCAAGGTTTTAACACAGCGCTACACTCTCCCCTCCTAGAACTCTTGGGTCTCTCCAAGGAGGTACAACAGTTACATTACATTTCCACAATATTTGAATACAGTTTACATAACATGTACAGGTTCAGCAGCATACATGCAGTGGGTTAGGAACACTTCCTCAAGTTGACTCATATTTTGGGCTACCTCAGCTAGCATAGCAGATACTTCGGGCAACCTCTGCACTGTGGTGATGGCCTCTTCAGTGCTATGTCCTGGTGAGTCGTAGGTGAGTCGTTGGGGCGGTCGAACAGAGCGTTTTGGTTCTGGCTCAATCAGTTCCTCTTCAGGTGGAAGTACTATAGGTGCTGGCTCAGTCCTTCTCTCTATCACTGGAGCAGACGTTTCTTCAGAGTATGATCCCTCCAGTGAAGGCATAGAACTATAATCACCTGAATAAGCTTCAGCTTCCGGAGCTACCGGGATCCCAACAGCCTCAGGGACTTCCAACTGAAATTCAAGAGCTTCAGGGATTTCAACAGTCTCAGGGACTTCCAGCAGAAATTCAGGAGCTTCAGGTCTCAAGTTACTCTCCCACCGCTCAGGAACAACGACAACCTCCTCAGGCTCCGGTGAGCGCATCCAGTCTAGACAATAACTCTCTTCTTCACTGTCTCTTTCGCTCTCTTCGGCAACCCGGGTTTGTTGAGACCGAGTAACAGGAGGCAAACGTGGAGCAGGCGGATTTGGCAGAGGCAGTTCGTCCCCAACTGGCATCCTCACAGCCTCTCTCAAAGGTAACAAATGATTCCGGTGCCAGTTCTTGAGAGGCCCAGCCTTTCCATCCGGGCGAATCTGATACACTGGTAGACCCGGCAGTTGTTTGCAGACAATGTAAACCTGGGAACTCCACCTATCCGCCAACTTGTGTCTCGCAGCAGCACCCAAGTTCTTCAATAGAACCCTATCACCGGGTTGTAGATCTTGTATTCGAACTTTCAAGTCATAGTTCCTTTTATTTCTTTGCTCCCTGTTTCCTGAGGTCAAACGGGCCTGTTCAAACGCAGAAGCCAGATTCTTTCGAAGTCTATCCACGTAGTTTCTATGGGAAGCTACTGACGTCTGGTCTAGAGATAACCCAAATGCCAAATCAACCGGCAGTCGGGCTTCTCTTCCGAACATAAGACGGTACGGTGAGTATCCAGTTGCATCACTCTCCGTACTGTTATATGCATGCACCAGAGTAGCTATGTGACGACTCCAACTCTGCTTCTCTACGGTCGACAAAGTCCCCAGCATATTCAGCAGCGTGCGATTAAACCTTTCAGGCTGAGCATCACCTTGAGGGTGATATGGTGTAGTTCGGGTCTTTTGGATTCCCAACAGTTCCAACAATTGTCCAACAAGTCGGCTTTCAAAGTCTCTACCCTGATCAGAGTGTATTCTCCTCGGCAGGCCGTAGTGAACAAAGAACTTTTCCATCAGAACCTTGGCTACTGTCGGAGCGCGTTGATCTTTCGTGGAAAAGGCTTGGGCGTAACGGGTGAAATGATCAGTCACTATCAGAATATTCCCTTGCCCGCTAGCATCCGGCTCTAAGCACAGGAAGTCAATGCACACCAAATCCATGGGTCCCTGACTCTGTAGATGTCTCATTGGAGCGGTTCGGGTTGGTAGAGTCTTCCTCTGAATACACCTCAGACAGGAATGGCAGTAACTTTCCACTTCAGCTCTCATGCAAGGCCAATAGAATCTGTCTCGCACCAGCTTAAAAGTTCCTTCAGCACCCAAATGTCCATGCTCATCATGTAACGATCGCAGCACACCCTCTCTATGCTTAGTGGGAAGGAATAGCTGTTGAGTCTCTTCAGCATTGGTTGAGGGGCCCCTTCGGTAGACCACCCCATCCAACATCTTCAACCGTTCCCACTCCTTGTAGACCAATCTGGCTCCATCCGGGGAATTGGTCAGCAGAATTTCCCGCTGGTTCGCAGTTAGGGCCTTTATGGTCAATGCAATTAAGGGGTCTCTGGCCTGGTCCGCTTTCAGGTCCTGTTTTGAAAAGGTAGGTAGACTTTCATCTCTCAATTGGGTAGGGTTGCAGTAGAACTCAGGAACAGCCGCAGCCATGACTCCGATGGCCTCCGCTTCAATCCCTCCCTTGACCCGGCGCTCTGCTCCTTGACACAAAGCTTGGACCCCGTCTGGAGTTAATTGAGTCCATTCTGCAGCGTAGGGTCTTCTCGACAAAGCATCAGCATCTCGATTATTCACCCCAGGGCGATACTTCAGGCTGAACCTAAACCCTGACAGAGCGGCCAACCACCGATGTCCTGTTGCGTCCAGTTTCGCAGTAGTGAGGATGTAGGTAAGCGGATTATTATCCGTCTTTATCACAAACTCAGCTCCATACAGATAGTCCTTTAGCTTGTCTACCACTGCCCACTTTAAGGCTAGGAACTCCAACTTGTGGGTAGGGTAGTTCTTCTCTGAAGGCGTAAGGCTCCGACTCACGTACGCTACAGGCCTCAGCAATCCACCATACTCCTGATACAGGACTCCTCCTAGCCCTTCTCTGCTGGCATCCACATGTAACTCATACGGCTTGTGAGGGCCGCGTAGGCCAAGACAGGAGCTTGAGTTAGACTCTCTTTTAGCTTCAAGAAAGCACCTTCACACTGACTAGTCCATTCGCCCTGTATGGACTCTCGAGCTTTCCTTGGTCCTGGAGCTGACGGTTTCGGTCAGAGCCTTACAGCCTTCTTCTGTTTTCCTTCTGTAGGAGCTTGTTCAGTGGTTGAGCTATTTTTGCGAATCCTCCTACAAATCTTCGATAATATGAACAGAACCCCAAAAAAGATCTAAGTTCAGTGACGTTTCGGGGTCTAGGCCAAGAAGCTACGGCCTCCAACTTCCGAGGGTCTGTCGAAACACCTTCTGCTGAGACCACATGTCCTAGATACGTAACAGACGGTAGATAGAATTGGCATTTCTCCAGAGACAGTTTCAGCCCCTCTTCATGGAGCCTCTTGAAGACCTTCTCCAGACGTTGCTCATGTTCTTCCAGAGTCTTCCCAAACACAATTATGTCATCCAGGTACACTAATACTTCGATTAGATTCATATCCCCGACTGTCTTCTCCATCAACCGTTGGAACGTGGCTGGAGCCCCCGTAAGGCCTTGAGGCATTCTGTTGAATTCAAAGAACCCCAGTGGACAGATGAACGCAGTTTTCTCCTTGTCTTCAGGATGCATGGGTATCTGGTGATACCCGCTTCGCAGGTCTAGTACACTAAACCACTTTGCTCCAGACAAACACTGTAGGGCATCTTCTATCCGAGGAGTGGCATATTGATCGGGGATGGTTCTCCGGTTCAATGTGCGGTAGTCTATGCATAGGCGGACAGAACCATTTTTCTTCCGGACCAACACTATGGGAGATGCGTATGGACTCCTGGACTCTTGAATCACCTGGTTCTTTGCAATTCATTCAGCTGCTCTCGCAGATCATCTAAGTCTCCTAGCAGAACTCGCCTTGATCTTTCACGAAACGGCTTGTCTTCTTGTAACCGAATGCGGTGCTCAGTACTCTTAGCTAGGCCCACATCGAACTCATCTTTCGAGAACAATTCCTTCCACTTTAGGACTTGAGACTGAAGACGTTTCTTCCACTCAGGTGAAATGGGAGCGTCCTTGGGGTAGAATCTTTCATCTGGAATCTCTTTATCCACTCCCCTTCCTAAATCAGTAGAGAGGGGTGTAGCAGACTCTACTTGCCCGATAGGCATTCGGCTTTAAGGACTACTGGAGAATCCGTCACATTGCACACGCTGACCGAGACTCTTCCTCGTGTTCTCTTCAGAGCTTTGTGGAGATTATTTCAGGAATTACTTCGACTCCGTTTCACTCCCATGATTTAAAATCGGTTCCCAGCACCACGTAGGGACCTGGTTGCGATCCGTTCAACTTGACTGAAGCCCGGAAGCTCGCTACTTCTCCTGCTTGCAGAACCTTCTCCGTTCCCCCCAGTCTCCACAGGCGACCCACCTCGGCAGGTGCCTTTCGTTCTTCGACCATCCTCTGATAGACCGGACGTAACATTGGGTGTACTCCTTGAATCGAACCTTCTTCCAATACAATAGGTGTCAGGAGACGCCGCACTAGGTCAGTATTCGTCCCCACTATCAGGGAGCTTCTGTTCGCACCTGAGGGTCGAGGACACACAATGGCCAATGCATCACAACCCCCAGACTGTCCGATGACTTCAGATCCGATCTCCAACTTCATTTGCAGGTACCCGTCATAAGGAGTTTCTCAGTGCCGATACCCCATATTTCCAAATCCTTCAATTCTTGCAGAGGAATGTGCTTTAAGTGTTTCTCATAGAAGTCTTTGTAGATCAATGTCACTTGAGCCCCTGAATCTAACAGGGCTTTAGTGTAGACTCCCTCCACTTGGATTGGCACAATAGGAGAAGGACCTATCAGTTTGTCAGGAAACTTGGTGGCGGTATCCGGACGCTTAGATCCAGTTGCTGTACCCTGGCCTTTTTCTTGGCCCGTGTAGGTTTTGGGTGTGCATTGCTTCCCCATGACGTAGTCCGGACGCTAAGGGAGTGACTCTTTCAGTCCTGGCAGGCTCGGCAGTTGGCCAGACTTTGGGCCTTCTCGCCCTCTTAGTCCTGGCTTGATTTTTGGAGCGGGTTTCAACCTTCGGGCCCCTGGTTTGCTCCCTTACCAGGACCCTCTGGAGTTTCCTGCCTGCAGGGCGGACAACAGTTTCTCCACAGCTTTTAGAAGTTCTTCGACCGGTTTCTTTTCAGCCCTCCCTTGTGGGCATTGAGCCCTGAAATGGCCGATTTCCCCGCAGCCAAAACATTTCTTTCTTGGGTGTGTGAGCATATTTCCTTCTGGCGGTTCACTTGGAGACCCCCTGTTTGAGGCTACAGCAACCCCTTCAGTTCTGGTGTCCTTAGCCGACAGCAACGTCATTAACTCCATCATTTGCAACATCTGAGTTTTTAAAGCCAGCACTTCAGTCTGTATGTCTGCCACACAGAGAGTTCCTACTTCTGCGGTGAAAGCTGTGTGCGAAGCATTTACGACCTTTTTAGCCATAATCAAGGCCTCTTCTTCTCGGATAGCTTTGATCAGTTTGGAATAGGTTAGTCTCGTGTTCTGGTATCTAGTCTGAAATCTCAACATTATGGGATCCAGCGGAGTGCTCCTTTGAAAATTTGATCCATCAAAGCTTTGCTTGCCTGACTCGATTGCATGCCCCCTTTAAGAATGACCTGATGGATGATTTTATCCAGCCGCCAGACATATGTGGACAATTCTTCTCCTTCCTTTGATAGGTGTGAGAGAACTTGTGAATAAGCTCGGCACAATCCTCCACTCCCCCGAAATTTTCCTGTAAAGCTTCTAGATACTCTGCAGCAGTGCAGCCGGGCTTGTCCCTTTTTAGATTTCGAATGACATCTGAAGCAGGACCTCTTAGGCTCTCGATCAACCTTTGCCTCTTCAAGGTGTCAGCAACTTCCCATTCTTCCACTGCTTGCACTGCCTGATCTATCCAAGTCTCAAAGTCCTCTTCTCCAGTCGGCACAGGGACCTTACCAGAATAAAACCGTAACTTGCGATATCCATAATTGGGGACGCAGCAGAGTTTTTGGCTAGTGTTTCCACCAGTTTCCCCATAGTGGTGAAAAATGTAGCAGGAGGGAACCCTGTAGTTGGGGTAACATCGGGAACATTCGCGTGATCACCACGTGGCGTACTTGGCTGAATCAGTTGGACTTCCACCTCATCGGTCAGCTTCACGCTCGCGCCCTGAAAACACACTGGAACACCCTTTCTCCACTCAAAAAGAACATACGTGTGAGGGGTATCTGGGTTCGCTTTAATGTCCAGGATTAACCCCCGATTATCTGGTGTCAGCGTGGCCACGGCCTGGCGAATCTGATCTTCGGCCCAAGTATCTGCAGGAATATCTATAACTATACATAATTCTATCTGACTACTGTGCTCTTCGCAGCATTTGGCAGCAGTGTCTGGATCCATATTTAACCCTTTAAATGCGTTTTTTTCAGAAACTGAATCCCGGACGAGCCCCCACGTGTAGCGCTCACTCCCGGAGGAGCCGCTGAAAATGAACCACGGGTCAGTCTCCCCGCACTAGGGAATAAATATACTCCAACACCGCTGTGGGTTTTTATAATTTAAATAGTTTACTAAAATGTTAAGCAGACGTTGATACATGGTATTCACAGGTATTATTACAGTACTTTCGTATCGCGGTAAAACGCGTAGCGGGAAAGAAACGAAACACGAGGCTTCGTATTTCGGAAAAATAATATATTCGCAACCGAACAGAAAAGAATGCAATTGCACGAAATTTCGGAAAAAGGGACACGTAGCGGAACCAAGAATACAATCTCTTCGTATTTCGATAAACGCGCAGCAGAAAAGAGAAAATATATTCGGAACGTATCTTTAACCCCTGTTCCGATTCGTAACAGAATGAGTCCTGCACAGGTTAAGTCCCGGAATGTAAAAGGTGTGTATGTGTGTGTGTATGGTACCCGGGTACTGTTCAACTGGCCAGTGAATTTACTTAAGGAATGTCTTTGACTAGTCAAGTTGGGGCCCTGTGGACTTTAGAGAGAAAACAGCAGCGTGTTCCTTATTTACAAACGGCCTTGGAGGCCTCTCACCCATCCACCGATTGCTTTAGGCTCCGCTGACCCAGGACGTCTCTCCGCTCGATATTGACTGGGGATACTTGCGGCCGGATCCGTTGTCTGACTTTCCGTAGCTTGTCCACGACTTGTCCAGCTCACCGCCTGCTCTCCGTATCCGATCAACTCCTCACTCAAGGTCTTTGGTTCCTTAATCTGCAGCAAATCTCGGGAACCTGGAGGTCTCCTTCTCCTAAGGCTGGATGACCCGATGTAAGGAACTGACAGGTCTCACTCGCGCTCTGGCCTAGGCCCTCTAGCGATATCTTGCACTCCGTCTGCTCTCCCTCGTTCCCTGGCGCGCTCTGGCGCGTTCCCCACGAGGCTCAGGATGTCAAGCGTCTGTGTCCCACCCACTTCCTGTCTGTTTGCAAAGCACGCCGGGAAATGTAGTCCCAATGTCCAGTGTCTCTGATCGCGATTGTCTCCATCTTGTGGCCAAAAATAGGTACTGCCACAGCAAGGTTTTAACACAGCGCTACACACGTTTATGCTGAGGTCAGCACCGGGCCCCGAAATGGGTAGGCTCTGTTGCCTCCTTGTATTTTACTGCAACTTAGCTTTTATTTTCATGGTAACTCTTCCCTACTACCTTTTGACATACCTTTTGTATATTACGCATTGTATGTACTTGATTCACTTAATAAAAACTATTTTACAGTAAAAAAAAAAAAAAGTGGGTTCATCAGCGTGTTTTGGTTGCAGTCGGGAATACAGATAGAACATACCTCGAGTCAGTTGTCAGGGATGCTGACACTCCTGCTCAAACACCCTCAAGGGTCTACTAAGCAAGTGCTTGTGTGGTAACGACCCAAGGTACCTCTGGACTTGGGTATACCTAAAGTGGTGCATAAAACACGTAGGCCCAGTACCTTGTAAGGTAGCGAGGTCAAGCATGCCTGTAGGAGCCATAGCATGAGTGATCCGTGGGAAGGGGTAACAGACCTTTTATTCAAAGGACCTTATATGTTCCAGATATTTTCGTGCAGTAGTTTTTTTGCAAATAGCCACTGGTGTATTTTGGCCTAGGCCGACTAGGCCCAGGCCTAGGGCGGCACTTTCCAGGGGGCGGCGGCCCGCACTGGGTGGCCCCACCACTAAAAAAAAAAACTTTTGCAAAGTATTTTAGCAGGAAGGATACATTGAGATTTCACTAATTTACACTTTCAATTTCACTTTCCAGGGGGCAGCAAAAAACGTCACCACTAAATGGGTTACTCACAGAGCACCGAAATGACGCCAACTTTTTGGTGTTCTGTAGTTCCCTGCACTTAGGAGAATAAAATTTCCCCACCCTGCAGTGAATTCACCATTCACCACAGGGTCCCCAAAGTGCATGGAGTCGGCCGCTGAATGCTGCCACCGCAAACCCGTGGCCTGCTGTTTTCAAAAGAACTACTGAACGAAAATGTCTGGAATTTACATATAAGATCCTATGATTGATAATAAAAAGTTCTGTTACAGAAAAAAGAAAAACTGCTATTAAAAAAAAGGGGGGGGGAATTTTGCCCAAAAAAATCTGAAAAATTACTAAAAGGTACTAAAAAAAATCAATAAGTAAAGACTTTTTACTGAAGATTAAAATAATAAATGATTTATTAGGTATTGCATAAAAACGGGAATATTTTTAACATTGAAACCTATGGGGTTCGCCTGAATAAACCTGCTGATTGAAACCACCGAACATCAGGGCATTTCACTGCCATTTCTCTGAGTCTCAGTACCACATGACTGGCTGAACCACGTGAAACGCACGCGCGCAGCTGCCCGCCCTTTCGTTAACACAGACTTTATTCTGGACTGAACACCCACCAGGAAGGGAATCAAAGCTACAGTGCACCCTCTGGCAGTGTCACCCCACTGCTGACAAGATGGCTCCACAGCATAATTGCTGTGTGCTCATATACACTCGGTTTGCTGGGAGTTTTACTGCAGTGGATTCTGATGCACTCATACACACCGCACATTGCATTGCTGGGAGTTTTATTGCTGTGGATTCTGATACGCTGACACACACCACACATTGCATTGCTGTGAGTTTTATTGCTGTGAATTCTGATGCACTCATACACACCGCACATTGCATTGCTGGAAGTTTTATTGCTGTGGATTCTGTGATACACACTGCATATTACTGTGAGTTTTATTGCTCTGGAGCTCTGGGATACACTCATACACACTGCACATTACTGTGAGTTTTATTGCTGTGCAGTTCTGTGATATGCTCATACACACTGCACATTTCTGTGGGTTTTATTGCTGTGCAGCTCTGATATGCTCATACACAGTGCCCATTTCTGTGGGTTTTATTGCTGTGCAGCTCTGTGATACGCACATATGCAGTGCACGTTTCTGTGGATTTTATTGTTCAACCAATTAGAGCGGCTGTGATCCCGTTTACTTGACATGCGTGGCTGTTCTTTGTAAAAATGCTTGAATTTAAACATTTCATAATTTTCTTTATCTCAATAGATACATTTGAAATGGTATACAAAATATACAAGTAGGCACTTGGTATCCACTTTTAATATAAAGAGAGGAAAAGGCGGAGCTCTAAGAGGAAAAGGTGGAGCTTAAAGAGGAAGGGTGGGGATTAACCAGGAAGAGGTGTGCCCTTGACAGGAAGGGGTGCGTCAAATTTAAATTAGGGGTGCACGAGTTTAGTCAGGCCTAGGGCAGCACAAAACCTAAATACACCACTGCAAATAGCGTTTAAAATGTTGAAAGTTTCAATCATTTTTTTATTTGTACCCTGTTCGTTGGCTTTTCTGTCTGCTTTTTCCAACTGGTCAATGCTGTTTTCGGCGGATCAACGGGTTTTCAGATCGGATCCAATGTTTGACAACGGGTTCCTGGCAGCTTATCAGATCGGATCCAAAAATTTTGATGGTTTTGCAGCGTTTTTTTATATTTTTTTCTAATCGCCTGTTTTGTGGCAGGTTTTCCCTGCACTTGGGGGACCCTGCAGTGAATGCTGAATTCACCGCGGGGTCAGGGAATTTCATTCCCCGAAGGGCAGGGAACGTAATAGCTCTTACAGTGCGTTTTGAATAACCCTGTTAGTGTTTTTTCTTGCAACAGAGTCACTGGCAAAAGATTGGAAGACACAGAAATTATCCATGCTAATTCCAGAATGGAGTCCTTGGTCGTGGGTTATTTGGATGGAGATTTGAATTAAGAGGTAGTAACTAAATTCATTGGAATTAGCAGTGAAATTTTCAAAATAAGATGCATGCATCCCAACATTGGGAGGTATAAGTTCTGGAAAGGAGTGGGTGTGAGGAGAATCACTTTGAACTGGGGGCACGTGGACTTGGCATTAGTGTTGGGAGGTGTGGGACTGTGGGTTCTGGGAAGTCTGACACATCAATTTATTCCCCAACCCTCTCTTATGTCCAAGACACCTTGTACCTATAAGTGTGCAGAGTGTCTGTGTTATGTGTGAATATTACCCGTATTTTTCGCTCCATAAGACGCACCTGACCATAAGACGCACCTAGTTTTTAGAGGAGGAAAACAGGAAAATAAATATTCTGAATCAAATAGTGTAATAATGGATATTGCCCCAGCTCCTCTCATGGATATACTGCCCCAGCTCATGGATACTGTCCCCCAGCTCATGGATACTGTCCCCCAGCTCATGGATAATGCCCCAGCACATGGATAATGCCCCAGCTCACACATGGATTTGCTCCAGCTCACATATGGATATGCCCCCTGCTCATGGATTTGCCCCAGCTCATGGATATGCTCCAGCTCATGGATTTGCCCCAGCTCACACATGGATAATGCCCCAGCTCACACATGGATTTGCCCCAGCTCATGGATTTGCCCCAGCTCATGGATATGCCCCAGCTCATGGATTTGCCCCAGCTCATGGATTTGCCCCAGCTCACACATGGATAATGCCCCAGCTCACACATGGATATGCCCCAGCTCATGGATATACTGCCCCAGCTCATGGATTTGCCCCAGCTCATGGATATACTGCCCCAGCTCATGGATTTGCCCCAGCTCATGGATATACTGCCCCAGCTCTTGGATTTGCCCCAGCTCATGGATTTGCCCCAGCTCACACATGGATAATGCCCCAGCTCATGGATAATGCCCCAGCTCATGGATATGCCAGCTCACACATGTTTTTGCCCCAGCTCACACATGGATATGCCCCAGCTCATGGATATGCCCCAGCTCATGGATATGCCCCAGCTCACACATGGATATTTCCCCAGCTCACACATGGATATGCTCCAGCTCACACATGGATATGCCCCAGCAGCTCATGGATATGCCTCAGCTCACCTGCCGCCGCCACGTTCGTCTCCCTCTGAGCGTGCGTCTGGCGGCAGGAAGCTTGGGCACTCGCCTGGGGGAGCCACGTGACCGCGATCTCGCGAGATCGCAGTCACGTGGCTCCCCCAGGCGAGTGCCCAAGCTCCTTGCCGCCGGACGCACGCTCAGAAGGAGCTGAACGCGGTGGCGGCAGGTGAGCTGATGCATATCATCATGGGGCATTCGCTCCATAAGACACACCCACTTTTCCCCCTTCTTTTTGGGGGGAGAAAAGTGCGTCTTATGGAGCGAAAAATACGGTAGACATGTGCACGTCGAAAATTTTCATTTCGTTATGTTTTCATTTTACCTCCATGGCGGTGTTCCTGAATGTGTCTCGGGGTTAAATTTCACCGCTGAGAGCGGTAACCCCGAGACACACTCGGGCTGGATACATACCCTCTCCATGCGCTCCCTCAATGATCTCTGCAGTCTCCTCCGGCAATCGCGGTGTTTTACTTCCTGGATTCCTTCTCGCGAGGAGGGAACCAGGAAGTAATAAGGTCGCGATCACTGGAGGAGACAGCTGGGGACATCGAGGGAGCGCAGGGAGAGGTGATGTATCCAGCCGCATCCCGAGTGTTGCTCGGGGTTACCGCTTCCAACATAGGAATTTAACCCCGAGCCACACTCGGGATGCCGCTAGGGGGGGGGGGGGACTGACTGCTTTCAGACAGGAATTTTCAAAATAATTAGACCGCCAGGGAGGTTAAGTGGCATTTTTCGGCATCTTCGGATTTTCATTTTTTCGGCTCATTTGTTACTTCAGATTATTCGTTTTAATTTGAAATGTCTCATTCGTAAGAACATTTTATTCGTATTTTGGAGTCATTCGTATATGTCTTCATATTTTTCGGATATGTTATTCGGATTCAGGGTTCATTCGTTATTTTGATTTTTTTCGTTATTTCAAGTTTTTTCGTTAGTACGTGTTCATTCATTATTTTGAGTTTCTTCATTGTACACATTGCTAAATAAACTGGTTTTAGTCAGTCTGGTATTATTGCACATTAGAATTTAAAAAACTGTTTTTATTTAATCATATCTTTTGTGTTCATTAGACTAGGGATTTAGGAACAAACTAATTACATTAATTGCTGCACAATGCACACAAACTTACCTGTCAGTGCAGCCAATCACAGAGCTTGACCAGTACTACCAGTTACTCTCAGTCTCACACGGCCACCTAATGGAAAGTCAAAAATAATATTTTTTGTACCCTTGTCCAAAATTTAATAAAAATGTATACTTTTCAAAAAACAACAACACCCTTCTCTGGAATAGAGTCTCAGACACTAAAAGAACAAGCTGATTGGCCAGCGATAGACAATAGTACAGCCCATCCAAAAAATTGAATGGATCAGAATGAATCCAAAATAAATATAATGCATTCATTATTTTTAATCTTTTCATTTGTCTGCCGATTCGGATTTCAGTTTTTCGTCTATTTGATTTTTTGCATTTTTGTTCTATAGACATTTACATATTTACGGATTTTAGTTATTTTCTTTCCATCATTTATCCAGATTTTTGGATTGGTCTGAATCTTTGAATAAGCAAAAATTTGGACGAAAACATATTTGTTAAGAAAAGAATTGCACAAATATAGTGAATATTCAAAGAGATCCGAATTGGGACCGAAAGGTAACCGAACGCTGAAATTCAGCGTACGGTTACCTTTCCTGACCATTCGGCTATTCAGAGAGCAGGCAGTTTGCCAAATGTTTGCTGCTCGTTACCTGTTCGAGGGCAGTGAAATCCCCATAGAGAAGCAATGCTTCGTCTATTCAGAGAACACAAAACAGCTGAGGAAGGTTGCCGAAATGCCCTGCCATTCGGTGGTTTCATTCGACAGGTTTATTCAGGAGAATCCCATAGGCTTCAATGTTAAAAATATTCCCGTTTTAGTCCAATATCTAATAAAGCGTTTATTATTTTATTCTGCAGTAAAAAGTCTCTTTTATTTTTAGATTTTTCAGGATCTTTTAGACATTTTTCGGGATTTTTTTGCGAAACATTTTTTTCCGTTTTTTTTTATCGTTTTTTCTTTTTACTATAACAGTACTTTTTTAGATCTTCTATGTCAATTTCAGTCATTTTCGTTCTGTAGTTTCTTTGCAAACATCGTTTACTTTTCAAACATTCAAGCGTATTGTTTGTTTTTTTCACTCCATTCATCTGCGTGTCGGCTCTTAACGGCGGCTGCTCTGCGCTCAGATCGGCTCCTGCTTGGGTTTCTCCGGCGTGTTCGGTGGGGTTATTCCAGATGTTTTTGCAGATTTCGGTGTGCATTCGCCGGGTTTTGCCGTGAGTGTTCGGCAGGTTTAAAGCGGCTTTTCCCTGCACGATGACGGCCCTGTGGTGCTTGCTGAATACACCGCAGGGTCGCCAAAATGGGATCGCCAAATTGCACCGAATTGAAGAGAACGAAAAGTCACCGAACATGCGGTGGCTTTTTAATTCTCTTTGAATAACCCTGATTGTTGATATTGTTATTGTCTGTGTATATATGTTACTGTTATTATTTCTAATCATTACTGTGTGGTTGTCACTGCAGCCCTTTCCAACCCCTCCTCCCCGGAATAGAATGTCTTAGATCTGTGACACCTTTGAGTGGTCTTTGTTTGCCTTCATTGCTGCTTTATCATACTGTCCTGTGTTTGTTCTGTTATCTATTTATTCATTCACTCAAGTCTGTAATTTAAATGGACGCTACTATTTTCATAAGCTGTAACTAGATTACTTGTGCATTACACATACATCCACTTTATAAAACACACTGTTATATTTCTTTATCAGAAGTAATGGCATGTAAAAAGGAAAACTAAAATTAGGTATGTCATCTTCGTGTTCCAGTATCTGAATTTTTCCCATGATGCAACATTTACCAAAAGCTTGCTTTGTGGCTCCTGTTTATTCAATCTACAATAGATACCAGTGTAGTGCAGGCTACTTGAACTGTGTGTGTGTGTATTATTGTGTTACGCTGTGTCCCAGGCTTGGACAGAGACATGCAGCCTGTCACAGCTGCGGAGGACTTTCCCCCTCCCTTTTTCCCTTTCTCTTCACTGGCAAAGGAAGTTGTTTAAGACAGGAAGATGCAAAGGATTCTGGAACATGTAGTTTCAATAACAGAGGGCCTAATGCAATTTGTCAGGAAGAGAACTACACCTCCCAGCAGTGCCTAAGGGAAGGGTGCGTTTTCCAAGAAGGGAAGTGCACGTGCAGAGCGAGGAGAAGCCAGAGAGGACGATACTGTTGAGGTGAACGGTCCTATGTGGTGGATCGTGTGCCTAGCGGCTGCCTCATGTATCCAGAGAAGGAGAGATCTGGTTGCCCTTATGTGTTGCCAGTACCAGCGGAACGAAGATCCGGCTGTCCTTGCGCATACAGCGGAGAAGAGGTCCGGCTGCCTTCGTGTGTTTCCAGTGACAGAGGGAGCGATCGAGTGTATCCAGGTAAGAAGAGATCTGGCTGTCCTCGTGCGTCCAACGGAGAGAGATCCAGTTGTCCCCTTGTGCTTCCAGTGCTAGAGATAGCGAATCCGCTACCATCCAGCGGGGAAGGAGTGAGTGTATCTAACGGAGAGATTCGGCTACCCTGCGTGAGTTAAGATTTCTAACTTTACTGTCCGGCCTAGTTCTACTGCCTGCGCAGCCCCAGGTAAAAGGAGGATCGCTGCAGTTTGCCAATCTTGTTACCCTGTGACACTTTGCGAAGATTCCTTTCTCATATTGTGGAATACAAATGTGGTTGCACGTTTAAAGGTACCCAACGACAGAAGTCAAAGGGCCCCAACGCTAGCATACTCACGACTTTGTGTAATTTCCACTGGCCAGTAGTTAGATAGAAGGTACAAGGTTTAGATAGGTTATTGATATTGGTTACGTTGATTATTGTCGATAATCTAACTGCATTGAAGTATGGTAAAGATTGCCGTCTCATTCATTCATCATTGTGTCGAATAGTGATGCTGAATTAACTCTTTCAATACTGTTATACTGTTGATTGCTTTGTCCTACAGAGGGTTTGCTCGCTAGTCCTAATAAACCCCTTTTATTTAAAGTAATCTTGTCCTGGTATTACTTGGCGCCGAAGGTGGAGGTGGGTAATCACTGGAGTGAGACAGAAGGCCCGGCAAATTCAGCAGCTCTCGAGGGGGTAGCGCTACACCAGTTAATGAGGTGGAGGAGGGAATGTTTAGATGCTGCTATTGTTCTCCAGGCTAACTGAGATAAGAGCTGGCAGTTGAATGAAATATGACAGGGATCTTAAAGGCTTCTACCCTACCACCAGTGATGTCCTTTGAATACATCTCACACAATATACTGATGTGAGTCGGCTGTCTGATCCATAGACTCCATTATATGGCCAAAACCACAAAGTGAGGACCAAAGAGGTAAAGCTACTGGGGGGGGGGCAGTTTACAATGCAAAAGATCACAAAATGGATTCACCCAATGACACATATGGAAGGTTATGCAGAGAGCACCGAAAATTCACGAAATTTTGTGCTCTCCTGTTTGCCGCATTTCGGCAAGTTCAATTCACCAACCCTGCGTTGAATTCAGCATTCACCGCAGGGTTTCCGAAGTGTGGCGAATCGACCCGCCAAACAAATTGAAAAACTGCCGCAAAAACATCGAATCGATGCGAAAAAGTGGCAAAAACCCACCAAATGCATCCAACGAGCTGCCGAAAAAGCGCTGAATCGATTCAAAAAAAGTCAACAACCCGCCGAACAGACCGCCATCCAGACACTTAAAAAAGCAGCCAAGCCAGCAAACAGGGTAAAAAAAAAAAAAAGAAACACAACTTTTTTTAACAGGTGTTTTCAAGAAAAAAAACTACTGCATGAAAATGCCTGGAAATAATATATATGGGCCTATGAATAATAATAAAAAAGGCTGTTATAGAAAAAAATGCCATTTTAAAAAAAAAATCTGAAAGAAATTTGCCGAAAAAATCCTATAAAATAAAGAGAGAAATCATTTTTTTCACTCTAGGAAAGCAGGAGCTCTGGCTATTGCCTGGGTTTGTTTGGGCCAGAATCAGTACTCCTAGGAGATACTGGCAGCAAGTGGGGCTTTTCTGCATTTGGAAACTGATTCTGGGTACAGATCCCCACGTTACAGTAGGTGTGGCTAGGAGAGGGCGTGTCATTGATGTGACTTGCATCATTGGGGACAACCAAAAAGCAGGATCCACACAGAAAAGGGGAATGTCAGTCATTGGCTATGAACGAAAGTCTGGAAAGGGTCAACCTTCCACACAAAGGGGACAGGTCCACCAGAAAACGGATGTTTTATGATGCACTGTTGAGAAAGCAGGGCAGATTGCTTTCTTGGCAGGACACTGGTACCGTGCCCTCAGTTCCATCTGAAGAAGACCCATAAAAAAATTAAATCTTGATACGACACTAAAATTAACAATATTGGCTTGGCTCTCTCACACTAATTCCCCATAGTAGAGGAGGCTCGTCCATAGGGGCAGTGCCCCACCAACAAGCACCTTTTGAGTTTATTACACCGCTCAGTATTTTTGGGTATGAGTCCATCACAATGACACATTTTGACTTGGCATTATTTGCCCACTCTTCTTTGCAAAAACACTCAAAATCTGTCAGATTGCGAGGGCATCTCCTGTGCACAGCCCTCTTCAGACCCCCCCACAGATTTTCCATCAGATTCAGGTCTGGCCTCTGGCTGGGCCATTCCAAAACTTTAATCTTCTTTTAGTGAAGCCATTCCTTTGTTGATTTGGATGTATGCTTTGGGTTGTTGTCATACTGAAAGATGAAGTTCCTCTTCATGTTTAGCTTTCTATCAGAAGCCTGAAGGTTTTGTGCCAATATTAACTGGTGTTTGGAACTGTTCATAATTACTTCTACTTTGACTAAGGCCCCAGTTCCAGCTGAAGAAAAACCGCCCCAAAGCATGATGCTGCCACCACCATGCTTCTCTGTGGGTACAGTGTTCTTTTGGTGATGTGAAGTGTTGTTTTTGCACCAAACATATGGTTTGGAATTGTGGCCAAAAAGTTCAAACTTGGTTTCATCAGACCTTTTTTTTATAATTCTTTATTTTCGAGTTTTGCAATAGCAGTACAAGAATAAATAAGCCAAAAATGGCCAAGGAGGGCCAAAACGTGTCAGCAGAAACGCACAAACAGTAGTCAGCAAAAATATCCCCAAGTGGGGGGTCTCATCTAGATAGAAAAACAGTACATACATAAAAAATAACAGGGTGGGGGAGTAAGGGAAGTAAAACTGGGGGAAAAAAAGAGTCAGTCAGCGGTGGACATCAAGTTTTGGAAAAAGGGGGGGAAGGGGGAGAAGACGGCAAAGGCCAAAATTGTGCCTGCCCTGGCTAATTCTCATGCGGCCAAAAAAGACCGGGGGAGGCCACAGGGGTAAGTGGCACTCAGGCCCGGGCACTCGGGGGGTAAGCCGTGCAGCAGGCAGCGGTCTCGCCTCCCGAGAAATCCCGAAAAAGCCAAAATAAACAAAAAAAATAGGGGGGGACATAAAATTCAAAGTGCAAAGAGAAAATATAAGTCTCAGTGTGGCATTCAAGTAAGGGGGGGGGTCAATGCAAAAGGGATGGAGGCAGCAGGACCAGATAAAAATACCAGGGTATGAAAGCCTGCTTCAATCCGTGTCTCTCCAAATAACGGGACCGATAGTCCCACCGGTTTCAGCCCTGTTATGGAGGGTATTTCGAGCAGTCCCCCACCAGGTCACTCATCCGCCCACCTCGGCCACACCTCAGGGCCAAGGCTCCCGCAACTCCGCTCCGACCGGTCTTTGAGCAGGCGTAGGTGTCTCATCCACTGCAGGCATCTGGCAGGGGCCAGTCACAGCTGGATCAGCAAGAGCCACTGATCCTCTGGGCTCACAGGACTCCAGGACATCTTCTTCCCGTGGGTGTAGAAGCAAGCCTGGGTTCCTAGGCTCCAGCACCGGTGTCCCGGTCGGGACGTCACCCACAATGTGGCTCTCAGCAGCAGCAGGGGAACAGGCCCTATTGGGTTGCCGGTCTGAGGGTGCCACCTCCATCCTTGGTATTCTCTGCTCGGCTGCCTCATTGCAGACATTATCCGGTGCCAGACACCCTTAGTGAGGCCATCCACGTCCTCACCCTCCAGCAACTGCAGGCAGGCCTCCAGGCCTGTGATAAAGGCATCTACACCTCCAGTGGGGGCGGGGGGATGCACCCCCGCCAGTCTTCAGCATGCCCACCTGGCGCTCCCCCCTGACATCCAGCCAGGGCAATCGGGAGACTTGGGCCCTTCATCCCTGCAGGCTCCAGCACAGACCCAGACCAGATCAACATGGTAGTACATCCAAGCTAAGACCTATCATGAGTCGGGAGAAGGCCACAAGATGGTCGCCGGCACCTCGCTCCAGCCCTGTGGCAGCCGCTGAGAAGAGAGTCTCTGGTCCGGAGGGGGAAAGAAACATGCTCTGGACAGCTCTGTTCTGGTGGCCAGCCACTTGTGAGGACTACCCACCTGTCGCGCCGCCGCACGGACCCAAGATGGCCGCCGGCAAGCTTCCAAACGGCGCCCAGGCTCCTTCCCCATCAGCATCCCGAAACGAAAGTGATCCGCGCATGCGCGCGCGCGGCGCGCCACAACGCTCCATACGTCTGACGTCATCCCGCCCACCAATCAGCTAGAACCTGAGATCCCTCTATAAGAAGCCGGCTGATTGGTGAGTGCATTGCTAGTTCGTCTAGTCTCTCATGTGATACAGTGTGTCTGATCTACTGAAGCTTGCTTTACTTTGCCGTGTATCGAATCCTGCTCATGTTTAACGATTCTGCTGACTGCCTTTATCCTACGACCTTCTGCCTGAATTAACCCTTTTGACCCCGGCTACCATTATCGACTTCGCTGCTTGCCTATTTCCTGGAACCGGCTCTGGACATCACTACGCACTTGATTCTACCTATCACCCATGCACTATTGTGGATAAGGTTGTATATTTGTATCTAACCCTCCACATAGTAGATGAGCCAAGTTGGTATACCTTGCACATCGGTTCCCATCGCCACCTAATCCTGACACCATTACAGGTCCCCAAAGCCAGAAATTACCACAGGAAAAACAATTTAAGGACCCCGAAGGTGGCAGACGTGTGGAGCTCCACCAAAACACGTCTGCCTCCGTTGGTAGCCGGCCACGCCTCCCTTCATCAGACTTTTACACATTTTCCCACATGCGTTTGGGAGACTTCAGATGTGTTTCTGCAAAATTTAGCCATGTTTGGATGTTTTTCTTCATAAGAAAAGGCTTCTGTCTTGCCACTCTACCCCATAGCCCAGACTTATCTGGCAACTTGTCAGTGGCAAGTACTGACTGTGTGTACATGTGATAACAATCTTCCGTATTCTTCATATGTCTGGCCCAGACATATGAAGAATACGGAAGATTGTTATCACATGTACACACAGTCAGTACTTGCCACTGACAAGTTGCCAGATATTCCTGCAGCTCCTTTTAATGTTACTGTAGGTTTCCTTTTCAGCCTTCCTGACCAGTTTTCTTCTGGTCTTTTTTCATCCCATGTGGAGGGATGTCCAGTTCTTGGTATTGTCGCTGTTGCGCCATATTGTCTCCAAAGTCTACACCGTGTTCCATGTTATATCTAATGCCTTGGAATTTTTTTTGTACCTTCTCCTGACTGATACCTTTTAACAAATGAGATCCCTCTGATGCTTTGGAAGCTCTCTGCGGACCATTACTTTTGACGTAGCATGCGACAAAGAAGAGGTCAGGAAAGACATACTACAACTGCTGAACTTTATTTGGGGTTCATCAGAGGCACTTTAAATGATGGCAGGTGTATTGATTTTAACATGAATTTGAATGTGATTGCTTAATTCTGAACACCGCTACATCCCCAGTTATAAGAGGGTGTGCACTCTTATACAGCCATATTATTTTATTTTTTTATTTTTACTTCCTCCACCTAAAAGATTTCAGTTTGTTTTTCATTTGAGTTGTACAGTTTATGGGTCACATTAAAGGGGGAAGAAGTTCTGAAATGATTTTAGTCTCGTTTTTTTATATCACAGAAACCTGACATTTTAACAGGGGTGTGTAGACTTTTGCTATCCTCTGTATTTCAAGGCCACGGTGACTTTGACTAGCCAGAGGTCCATATCGACTCAGCAGTTGGATTTTTACTTACAGAACTACACCACATCCCACCACTGGTAAAACGCCAGCTAGGCTTATGCTGGGAAGACAGCCATGGACTGCTTTCGACAAAAGTCCTAGGTCAAATACATTTTGTGACACAATTCTCCTCTTTAATGGATCATAGCTGAAAAATTAAAATTGGTCTCACAGAATATGGGATTAAACACTCCAAAGAAAAAGAGACGCTTGTATAAGGATTAAAACAAACCAATTGTCATATTGTCCTTCTTCAGGACTCCTATATAGTGCACTCTAATCATTGGAGTGTACAACCTGGGACATTGATTGTTCCTACCACTCAGGCTGTAAAATAAATGAGGTGTCGATATTATTGCATACATTTTTTTTCTTTAGGTGCCTGTGTACCTTTCTGACAAACAAGGGAAGAAATGTGATGATAGTTGGTAGTTTGACCTGCAAGACCTACCCAATTGGAACAATTTATCCTTCGTAATCTGAATATCTGTTCTGAGCACTCTTTTGATATAAAATAGTTTTTCAGAGGGCTTTTTATTGGTGAGGGTTCTTTCTAGCACTCTTTTGCAATCTTGTCAAAAATCTCTTTTTTTCTTTATCATAATGTGGTGTTGAGTGCAGATTGATAAAAAAAGTTTCACATAAGAGTGCAACATAACAAAAAATACAACTTTTTTAAAAAGGGGTCTGTATACTTTCTGATTGCACTATAGTTAAAAATAGTTTTTATATACCCAGTCTTGGGCAACAGATCAAAATTTTACCATATTATAGCTAATGGGTAGGGATGAGCCGAACACCCCCGTGTTCGGTTCGCATTTGAACAATTTCAAAAGTTCGAGTTTGGACGTGAACACGATTCGAACTCAATGCAAGTCAATGGGACTCGAACGTTCGATTTTTAGAGTGCCCTCCAAGAGGGCATATATGCAAGATATTTGCCATAAAAGGTGTATGTGGTCCCCTGGGGGACAGGAAACAAGGAAAAAAAGTAAAAAAAAAAAAGTTTTTAAAGGAACAGTGATTTTTCCATGTAATAAAGGTTAAGAATAAAAACGAAAAATTCCTTCAAATATCGTGCCTAGGAGGTCCCCATAACCTGCCCATGAAGTGGCGGATTTGTAGGATGTATAGAAACATTTAAAAAGAAAAAAAAGACATTTCAAATGACGGTGAATGGTTTTCCTTTAATCTATTCATAAACAACTGCTTGGGGCGGCAGCCTGTATGAAAAGAGGAGACGTTTTAGCATACGCAGAACAAGTTTAGTGATTTTTTGGCTAAATTATGGTGAAACTTATGTAGGCTTTGGATGAAAGTAACAACAGGTGCATTAAAATTGGACCTTTGGTGCCAGCTAGTGCCTTCACACCGTAACCCCTCTGAGGTATTGTGGAAGAGTGCAGTGGTGGAGGTTTTGGTAATGCAGAAGAGATCCCCGATCTATTCAGTTACATCAGCATCAGGGGATTGATAGCTGCTGATCCAGGACTGATTATTTTTTATAAATGTCAGCTGGTCTACAGAGTCGGTGGACAGACGCACTCTTTTGTCTGTGACAAAACCTCCAGCGGCACTGAACGTCCTTTCAGAAAGCACGCTGGATGAAGGGCAACCTAGTCGCTCCATAGAATATTGGCTAAATTCTGGCCAGTGATCCAATCTCAACACCCAGTAAGCCAGTGGATCATCTGCTGTAAAGGTATCCAGCTCTGCCCTTGCCCCTAGGTATTCCTAAACCATATGGTGAAGACGCTGGCAATGGGTGCCTACACTTGACGTCCCTGGGCATCGTGGACTAAAGAAATTGGAAAAGGCATCAGTCAAGCGGCCCCCTTCACCGCTCTTCCTATGATCAACCGCAGCCTCAGAAGCACCTGTCTCATCACTTGGTAACCTACGAGTGTCTGGAAAGGTGTTACACAAGTGTTGCTTTAGAGCGTCCTCAAGTTGTTTCATCCTGTGCTCCCTCTATAAGGGCAGGATGAGCTCTGCAACCTTACCCTTGTATCGTGGATCAAGAAGGGTTGCCAACCAGTAATGATCCCTCTCCTTGATAGCACGAATCCTGGGGTCCTTTAGCAGGCTTTGCAGGATAAGGGAGCCCATGCAGCGTAGGTTGGAGGTGGCATTAGCTTCTGAGTGTTGCTGGTCGCTGAGGATGACCGTATTGTGCAACCTCCTCCCAGCCACTTATTAGTCCTTGGGTTTATGGGGACACAAAACCCTCCCTTGAGGAATCCCCACCTTCAATGCCCCTCAACTTAAATATTCCTCATCCTCCTCCTGTCTGATCTAAGGACCTGCAGGAATGCTGTCTGCGTAAAGACTGGGGCCTTGAGAGCTAGGGAAGTCCTCCTCTTCCTCCCGCTGCTCTGCCTCTAGTGCCACATCTATAATTCCCCGCAGAGTGCGCTCCAGCAGGAACACTAAAGGAATTGTGTCACTGATGCATGCACTGTCCCTGCTCACCATCCTCGTTGCCTCCTCAAATGGTGACAGTACAGTGCATGCATCCTTGATCATTAGCCAATGCGGGGGGGACCAAGTTTACCTGAACCTGTCCTTGTGCCCTGTGGGAAGGTGGAATTCTCTTTGAATTTCTGCCAGGCGAACACTTGCTGGGAATGACCGTCTGAAGTGGCCGCAGACTTTTTTGGTCTAGCTGAGAAGCTCTGCCAGCCCTGGGTACCTGGTTAGGAAACGCTGTACCACCAGATTTAGGACGTGTGCTAGGCATGGTACATGCGTCAACTTACCCAGGCTTAAGGCGGACAGAAGATTGCTGCCATTATCACAGACAACCATTCCCAGCTCAAGCTGGCCTGGTGTTAACCATCTCTGCACCTGCCCCTGCAGAGGTGACAGCATTTCTGGCCCGGTGCGGCTCCTGTCCCCTAAACAAACCAGCTCAAGCATAGTATGGCATCTTTTTGCTTGAGCCATTGCATAGCCCCTGCCACTTCGCCAGAGACAGAGAAGGAGGAGGAGGAAGAGGTGGTGGAGCAGACAGACCTCATACAAGCAGCTTTCTGGAGGCATGGTGGATGAGCAAGCTCCAGCACAGAGCCCCGTCCTGGATCCCTCCCAGCTGCAAGCAGAGTTACCCAGTGTGCTGTGAAGGAAATGTAACGGCCCTGTCCATGCCTGCTGGACCACGTGTCTAAAGTAATGTGCACCTTGCTGCTGACTGCCTTTCCCAATGACTCCATAACATTGTCTTCCACGTGCTGGTATAGTGCTGGAATGGCCTTCCGTGAAAAGAAATGGTGTTTTGGAACCTGCCACTGTGGTACAGCTCATTCGGCAAATTCACGGAAGGAAGCAGAGTCCACCAGCTGGAAAGGCAGCAGCTGTAATGCAAGTAATTTTGCCAAGCTGGCATTTAGACGCTGTGCAAGGCGATGGTTGGGACTATATTTCTTCTTACACTGCAGCAGCTGGGGCAACGAAATCTGACTGTGTAAATCTGCAGCTGATGGGATGCTGTCACATTCTGAGGAAGGACCTGGTACACCCATTACTGTAGCATCATCCCTGTCAGTGGAGGTTTTAGGCAATGACATGGCAGGACATATAGTGGGGGTAGAGACAGATGAGGAGGAGAACCTATGCAAAGTGTTGTGCCAACGGGATGCGTGGCAGGTGGTCATGTCGCCTCAAGCACTTGGTACCCAAGTGTCCGATGTCTTTCCCACGCTTGATCCTCTTCCGACATAGCTTTCAAATAGCAACGCTGCAATCTGCTGCACTTGTCGTGAAGAACTCCCACACAGCAGACTTCCTGGACGTGTGCTGCAAGACAACAGCGCTCTGCACCTGAGCAGCTCTGACATCTGATGCCTTGGACTGGCTATGATTGCTCATAGAGGACGTTGAGCCTCATTTTTCTTGTGCCTCCTCCTCTTCACTTGACTCCTCTGTTCGATCAGCCACCCAGGTGGAGTCAGTGACCTCATCATCGTCATCACCCCCTATCTCCTCGTCACTGGAGCCAACTTGGCAGTATGCTGCAGCTGCTGGGGCAACATGAGTGCCAGTTATTTGTGTGTCACTGGCACCCCCTCCCTCTCGGTTGATTATACTCCCTTCCTCAACCTCAGAGTTTGAATCAGAGCACTGGAGTTGCTGCGCATCCTCAAGCAGCATGTCACTGTCATTGTAGTCAAACAATTCAGCTGACTCCTCCGTGTGTGATAGTGAGGCTACGGCAGGAGTAGCTGTGGACATGGAGGCTGCATTAGATGCTTTGGCAGCTGAGGTGGACTGTAAACCACTACAAGCCTGGCTGGCAGAGGACTCGGAGGAGGAGGATGGCCTGGTTAGCCAATCCTGCAAATCCTCTGTATGTTGCTGCTGCTTAAGACAGCCAGCACCAGTTAGAAAGGACACGCGTGCCCCTGCAGAGGATGCACCACGTCCACGACGAACAGGGGCACAGCCTTCCGACACAGAGACTGCTTGCCCTCTTATCTGTGTCTGGGAGTGTCTGCCTGTCCTTTTTGGTCTTTCTGACATGGTTAGTGATATATAGATTAAAGATATTCAGAGCTCTGCTATAAATCAGCGATTTTACTGATATTTTCCCTGCAAGGCTGCCAATGTCCTCTACACTCTCTCTGATTCACTTCCTCTCCTGCAGGCTGCAACACCCTGATACCTGGCAAAACACAGATTCAACTCTGAATAGATAAACAGATAAACTCTGATTAAACTGTGTTATTGTATGGTATCTACAATTAGATTAAAGATATACAGATTTTCCAGAACAATGCTATGAATCAGTGATACACCCTGTCCCTGATAGCTGGCAGTGCCAAGACAGAGATTAAAATTTCCAGAAATCTGCTATAACTCCGTGATACAGTCTGATATGCAACAATCGTCTCTCCTCTCTGATTCACTACTGCAACAAACACATGCTGGGGCTGCGGGGAAGCCTTATATAGTTTGCTGCGGGACTTAGCTCTGTGAGCCCATGATTGGGCAAATTTTGCCCAATCAGGACTCTGAGTCCTGATTGGCATAGTCTTGCACCTGACCTGTGGTTAGGTGCAAGGCTGTAGCCAATTACAAGCTTCAGGCCAGTGGAAAAGTGCATTGTGGTCCATTGTGGGCGAACACGCGGAAATGTTCGAAGTTCGCCGAAAGGCCAATGTTCGAATCGAACTCATGTTTGAATCGAACCGAACGCCCATCCTTACTGATGGGCAGCCACAACATTGGAACTATCAATACTCTAAGGTCCCGTTCACACCTATACGTTTTAAAGAGCGTTCCTACGTGCTTTAAAACGCATGGACGGGGAAATCCCATGCTTTTCAATGGGACCCGTTCACACCTAAGCATTTAAAGCGCGCAGGAATGCGCTTTAAAATGTCCTGCGCCCAAAGAAGTCCGGGAGCTTCTTTGGTGCGCATAGCGCCAATGCGCTGTAATGCGCGTTCGTGCATTTTTTTCGTATGCACGAACGCGCATAAAAAACGAGCGTATTGCGCACGTTTGAAAAACATGCAGGTGTGAACCCAGCCTTAAGGTGGAAGCTGCCTTCCCAAATTACTCCTGATCAATGAGCAGAGGGTGTCAGGGTACCCATAAGAGTGTGCAGGCTTATCTTCCATTCTGTTTCTTACCACTGTCTTGTAGACCAGTGTTTCTCAAACCTGTTCTCAGGACCCCTAACAGGCCAGATTTTGCAGATCACTATGAGGAAATGCAGACTGAATCCTGTAATCACTGAGCAGCAAATCATATCACCTGTGCTGTGCTTCAGATATCTGGCAAACCTGGCCTGTTAGGGGGTCCTGACTCCTGAGGACAGGTTTGAGAAATACTGTTCTAGACAGAGGACTAAGGTTACAACTATTTATTTCTGGGGACATAACTTAGTCTTTCAGACCACCCATAACAATTTACTCTTTTATTTCTGGTATTTAGTTTCATGGCAAGTTGATAACCGTCTGCAAGTAACCTTACCTGTTCTGATATTCCTGTTTACGCTTTGTTCCTAATTCGATCTTCCGGGCACAGCTTCCTTCCTAGTTTAAAACATTTGTACAGCAAACCTAATTTAATCTTTCAAATTTTATTAAGATGGATAGCCAGAACATTACACTATAGCAGTTTAGCATCATTAAGTCTTATGTATGATTTATCAATGCCATGGGTTAGAAGTCCTAAAACAAAATTAATAAAAGTTATAATTTACAGAGATGTAAGCAAGTGTTTTGTTCTTCTAGAAAATGCGTTTTCTTACTATAACATGCTGACCTGTCAACTCAATTTCATAGTATGATACACTATATTTGGAAATTTTTCCGAGTACGTTATGTCATGGGTTTTGGTTGGAGGAACATTAATTTCAGTACGGTACCTCCATATGTCAGTAGACAAGTTGGAGTGTCACTAATCTCTAGGCAAACTTGATATCGATAGAAGAAGTGAGACACAACCCTTATCAGCAATACCTATAATGTAGCAGATGTGTTTGGAATTAACGCAGGACCCTATTAATCTCATGCTTTTATAACGTCAATCGATTAATCAATCAAGTCACGCCTAAACCAATTATTCCAGAAGATCCAGAATGGACATACATTTTACATTCGTTTGATACGTAACCCAGGTGTAAATATCATTCGATATATTCGATCAATTAAATTATATCAAACACAGATCATTTCCAGCCAGTATTGCAACAAAATAATTTTTATTACAGCAACGTGTATATATATTTTTAATATTACAGATAATATAGGCCATATTGGATTTAATACTCACAAATGGAGGTTTAGTATCAGACGTTGTTGTAGGTGAAAATTTGGGATCTAGTGATCACCAGTCAGTATGGTTTAATATAAGAACAGAGATGGAGCCGCACCACACAAAAACAAAAGTTTTAGACTTTAAAAAAACAGATTTTTCTAAAATGAGACTTTGTGTGAAGGAGTCATTATCAGACTGGAGGAGTTTAAAGGGAGTCCAGGAGAAATGGGATTATTTAAAAGAAGCATTATTGAAGGCCACAGGCAATTGCATTTGACTTGTTAGCAAAAACAAAAAAGGGAAGAAACCACTGTGGTACTCTGCAGAAGTGGCCAAAATAGTGAAGAACAAAAAGACAGCATTCAATAATTATAAAACAACTCAGAGTGAAGAAGATAGGCAAACCTATAAGATTAGGCAGAAAGAGGCAAAGCAATTTATAAGAGCTTCCAAAGCACACGCAGAAGAGAAAATAGCTCAGTCAGTAAAAAAGGGGGACAAAACATTTTTTAGATACATAAACGAGAAAAGAAAAGTAAAACAAGGATTAGTTAGATTAAAAACAAAGGAAGGAAGGTATGTAGAAGAGGATAAAAGTCTCGCTGACTGCCTCAATGAATATTTTTGTTCAGTCTTTGCAGAAGAAAAGGAAGGAAAGGGACCTCAGTTAGGAGGAAACACTAACAAGAAAATTACATATCAGTTTACAGAGGAGGAGGTTCTACAGCAGCTGTTTAAAGTAAAGACAAATAAATCAATGGGGCCTGATGGGATCCACCCTAAATTATTAAAAGAGCTCAGTGATGTAATAGCAAAACCGTTAACAGATTTATTTAACCAATCCTTGCTAACGGGAGTCGTCCCAGAAGACTGGAAATTAGCAAATGTTGTGCCCATTCACAAGAAGGGTAGTAGGGAGGAATCTGGGAACTATAGGCCAGTTAGTTTTACGTCAGTAGTGGGTAAATTAATGGAAACCATGTTAAAGGAAAGGATTGTTGAACATCTAAAAACACATAGATTACAGGATCAGAAACAACATGGGTTTACCTCAGGGAGATCATGCCAAACTAATCTTATTGATTTTTTTGATTGGGTAACAAAAATAATAGACACAGGTGGTGCAGTAGACATTGCTTATTTAGATTTCAGTAAGGCTTTTGATACTGTTCCGCATAGAAGGCTTATCAATAAATTGGAATCTTTGAGCTTGGATTCCAATATTGTTGAATGGATTAGGCAGTGGCTGAGTGACAGGCAACAGAGGGTTGTGGTAAATGGAGTTTATTCGGCGCAAGGTCTTGTTACCAGTGGGGTACCTCAGGGGTCAGTACTTGGACCCATTCTATTTAATATTTTTATTAGTGATATTGCAGAAGGTATTAATGGAAAAGTATGTCTTTTTGCTGATGACACAAAGATTTGCAACAGGGTTGACGTTCCTGGAGGGATCAGCCAAATGACAAATGATTTAGGTAAACTAAAAAAATGGTCGGAGCTGTGGCAATTGAGTTTTAATGTGGATAAGTGCAAGATAATGCACCTGGGCCGTAAAAACCCAAGGGCTGAATATAGAATATTTGATACAGTCCTAACCTCAACATCTGAGGAAAGGGATTTAGGGGTTATTATTTCAGAGGATCTAAAGGTAAGTAGTCAATGTAATAGAGCAGCAGGAAATGCTAGCAGAATGCTTGGTTGTGTAGGGAGAGGTATTAGCAGTAGGAAAAGGGAAGTGCTCATGCCACTGTACAGAGCACTGGTGAGACCTCACTTGGAGTACTGTGTGCAGTACTGGAGACCGTATCTCCAGAAGGATATAGACATCTTAGAGAGAGTTCAGAGAAGGGCTACTAAAATGGTGTACGGCTTGAAGGAGAAAAGTTACCAGGAAAGGCTTAATGATCTTAACATGTACAGCTTGGAAAAAAGACGAGACAGAGGAGATATGATAGAAACATTTAAATACGTAAAGGGAATCCACAAGGTAGAGGAAGGGAGTATATTTAAAAGGAAACAAAATAGCAAAACAAGAGGACATAGTCTTAGATTAGAGGGGCAAAGGTTTAAAAGTAACATCAGGAAGCATTATTTTACTGAGAGGGTGGTGGATACATGGAACAGTCTTCCAGTTGAAGTGGTAGAGGCCAAAACAGTAATTGAATTTAAGCAAGCATGGGATAGGCATAAGGCTATCCTAAACAAAAGATAAATCCAGGTAAAGTATCCATGTAATTGGGCAGACTAGATGGGCCGAAAGGTTCTTATCTGCCGACATCTTTCTATGTTTCTATGTTTCTATGTTTCTACAGATAACAAGTATTTGAATATATGTTTGCACTATATCATGGGTCAGAGTTCACACATTTTAAACATAGCCTAATTTGCCTATCCACATCATGATATATCTATGCCACTTAGAAAGTTACACCAAAGGAGTTTATAAGAAAGCAGGCATGTACTGGCCATCGTGGAGTACCGGGAGATTCCAGAGGGGCCGATGGGTCAGTGGGCCGGCTGAGCCTGGGGATGCTTTTTTTTTTTTTAAACTTAGTATAAGCAGGACTGGATAACACAAGTGTGGAATGTCAGCACTTGTTTCAAAGGTCTGAAAGATTTCTGCAATGCAGGGGTGGGTTAGGGGGGCTTCCTTGGACACCCACACATGGATTCAGGAGCTGGCTGAGGCTTTATTGTGTGTAAAGGAGCAGAATCCACAGAGACTGAGGATTCCGCTCCACATTTTACTTACAACTTCTCCTTCCACTGACTGGGGCTTCAGAGTTTGAAGCCAGCAGCAGCCCTATAAACCTCTCCTGCCTGTGCTGTGACCAGGAGCCATCCTCAAAACGTGAAAATACCTAAAGGTATTGACTAAACATACCAAGTGAGGGTGAATCCCACCCTTCTGTATTATACCTGGGCACTGATGCAACTCTTGAGAGCAGTATAGCAGCCAGACTCTCAGCCAGGCATGCAGGGAGCCGTAACTCTGACAGATCCTCTGATTTGACAGCCCCCTCCCTTTCTATAGCCTATTAAGCCAGAGCTCAGTGTTGCAGTGCTGTGCTTTCTCTATAGTAGCACTCAAGGGGTTAATTATCACAGGAGTCTGCACAGAGCTCAGGAAAGTATTTGCTAATCAGCCATAGCCATGAAGCAGGGAGACATGTGCAGGGACAGAGTCTAGCTTGGATTCTAATTTAGAAAACGTTTACCCCTTTTATTTTCATATATTGTAAATCCAGCAGCTCCTGAGCTGGACAATCTCTCTCTGGACTTGTCTGCCTGTTACATGGCTGGGGTTGAACAGGGATTATTTTTCAGAGCTCTGTGTACCCCCTTAATCCAACTCTATCTGGGTTATTCAGGTGAAAACCTTGAGAATGACTGGAGAAGGGAAAATTCAAGGTCAAAATAGTCAAACCAGAAAAATTCTCCCATTTATCTCACTTTCCAAATTGGCTATTTGGTCTAGATTGTTCATTCTCCTGGCAATTCAGGGTTATTCAAAGAGAGGTTAAAAGCAGGAGAATGACTGGAGAATGGAAAATTCTAGGTCAAAATAGCCGATTTGGAAAGTGAGATGAATGGGAGAATTTTTCTGGTTTGGATATTTTGACCTAGAATTTTCCATTCTCCTGCTTTTCACCTCTCTTTGAATAACCCTGATAAGGTTTTCACCTCTCTGAATAACCCTATCAGGGTTATTCAAAGAGAGGTGAAAAGCAGGAGAATGACTGGAGAATGGAAAATTCTAGGTCAAAATATCCAAACCAGAAAAATTCTCCCTTTCATCTCACTTTCCAAATCAGCTATTTTGACCTAGAATTTTCCATTCTCCAGTCATTCTCCTGCTTTTCATCTCTCTTTGAATAACCCTGTATACAGTCAGGTCCAGAAATATTGGGACATCGACACAATTCTAACATCTTTGGCTCTATACACCTCCACAGTGGCGTTGGAATGAAACAAACAGAATATGCTTTAACTGCAGACTGTCCGCTTTAATTTGAGGGTATGTGCATCCAACTCAGGTGAACGGTGTAGGACTTACAGCAGTTTGCAGATGTGCCTCCCACTTGTTAAGGGACCAAAGGTAATGGGACAATTGGCTTCTCATCTGTTCCATGGCCAGGTGTGTGATATTCCCTCATTACCCCAATTACAATGTGCAGATGAAAGGCCCAGAGTTCATTTCAAGTGTGCTATTTGCATTTGGAATCTGTTGCTATCTCTCTGATGGGTTTGTTTTGTTTCTTCAGCCTAATGATGGCTTGCTTCACTGATGGTGACAGCTCTTTGGATCTCATCTTGAGAGTTGACAGCAAGAACATTAGGCTGGCCAAAACAACTGTTTGGAACATTCTCAAAAAAAAGGAACGCACCGGTGAGCTCAGCAACACCAAAAGACCCGGGATACCACGGAAAACAACTGTGGTGGATGACCGAAGAATTCTTTCTCTGAAGAAAACTCCCTTCACAACAGTTGGCCAGATCAAGAACACTCTCCAGGAGGTAGGTGTATGTGTGTCAAAGTCAACAATCAAGAGAAGACTTCACCAGAGTGAATACAGAGGGTTCACCACAAGATGTAAACCATTGGTGAGCCTCAAAAACAGGAAGGCCAGATTAGAGTTTGCCAAGCAACACCTAACAAACCCTTCACGGTTCTGGAACAAGATCCTATGGACAGATGAGACCAAGATCAACTTGTACCAGAGTGATGGGAAGAGAAGAGTATGGAGATGGAAAGGAACTGCTCAGGATTCTAAGTATACCACCCAGTGTTAATTTCAGCGACGAAATATTTTCGTCAGGCACACTTTTTCCTTACCAGAAACAAAATTGTAACGAGATGAAAATGATGTGTGCCTGACGAAAATCATGGCGAAAATACTCTGCCATTTTCGTCAATGAAACGATTTACAACGAAAATGTGTCACCCTGCGACCAGTGTTCGGCTCCTACGTCGCGTGTTTGGCTCCCCGCGAGTGTCCGAAGCCATGGAGCTTCGGCGCTCGCCTGGGGGAACCACATCACCAGCCGAGTTCTCGCGAGATCGCGGCTGGTCACGTGGTTACCCCAGGCGAGTGCCCAAGCTCCATGCTGCGGACGCTCAGAGGGAGCCGAACACGCGGCGGCGGCAGGAGGTAAGCTGCTGGGGCAATATCCATGAGAGCTGGGGCAGTATCCATATGTGAGCTGGTCTGGGGCAATATATCCATGTGTGAGCTGGTCTGGGGCAATATATCCATGTGTGAGCTGGTCTGGGGCAATATATCCATGTGTGAGCTGGTCTGGTGCAATATATCCATGTGTGAGCTGGTCTGGTGCAATATATCTGTTAGGTACCAGCGTGGCAGGCAAAGTTAAAAACCCAAGATGCAGTGATGCAAACAGAAGCAAGGTGTGGGAAAACAGGGATTTATTTGTCAGGTTCAGGTAAAATAAATCTAGGTTATGCAACGTGAAGGGCAGAGCTTAAATGAGAGTGATATGCCAGGCTGAGGACACAAAGGGATGCAGGAAACACGATACAAGGAGACACTGAGGGCAGACACACGTAGGACACTTACTGGGGTTACGAGACCGGACAGGCAAAGGGCTGAATGGTATCTTGATTGCAGGTAATTCAGGAGGCAGATGAACAACGGGAAACCAGGAGGCAGGGGTCTTGGAAGAAGTCTCTGGAGGCAGGGCCGGACTGGGAATAAAAAGCAGCCCTGGAAAAAAAATTTAGATCAGCCCCATATTGTGATACGTGCAAACGAAAAGGATACGTATCAGAGCTGCACAGCAATTAAACTCACAGCAATGCGTGGTGTGTATGAACATTAATTAACAGTTGTTTTAACATCATGGGGGCCATCATGGTTTAGATAATTATTAGTCATGCAGGTTGCATGGCCCTGTGTATTGCTAGGGAGAACATGCATCTTTGGAGCTCTGTGAAACGCTCATACTCATTACACATTACTGTGGAGCTCTGTGACACCCTCATCCTCACTACACATTACTGTGGAGCTCTGTGACCCTACAGACTTCAAGATGGCAGCTGGCCCCCTTTGATTAGGCTACAGGAAGCGCAGCGTGACGTCTGCCGCCAGAGCCTAGGGCCATCACTGTTTGAGGCTTGGGGAGAGGGTTTTTGGGGCCCTTACAGTGGGTGGAAGGGGTTAATAGGGCTACCCATTTTGGGGGAGGGATGAGGTCTTTCCTTGTGGGGAAATGAAGGGGCGTGGGCACTCTCACTATGTGGAATTGGAGGGTTAATGGGGCCACTTGGGGGAGGGTAATAACTGAGGAAAGTGGGGGCTCCATTCACTCTGGGGCTCTGGCTACACCTGTTAAGTGTGTGATTGGCCTGGGTATGTGGAGGGGGGCTGGATGTGCATGTCTGTCTGTGGGGGACTGGACGTGTGTGTTTGTGTGATGGCCAGGGGTATTTTACTGTGGGGGGAGTGACAGTGGGGTGGTTTACGGGGGGTGATGGCTGGGGTATTTTCCTGGGTGGGGGAGTGATGGCCGGGGTTTTTTCCTGGGGGGATGGGGGAGTGATGGCTGGGGTATTTTACGGGGGGGTGAAAGCTGGGAGTATTTCACTAGGGGGGAGTGAAGGCTGGGGGCATTTTACTGTGGGGGATTGAAGGCTGGGGGTATTTTACTGTGGGGGGATTGAAGGCTGGGGGTATTTTACAGGGGGGAATTGAAGGCTGGGGTATTTTACTGTGGGGGGATTGAAGGCTGGGGGTATTTTACTGTGGGGGGAGTGAAGGCTGGGGGTATTTTACATGGGGAATTGAAGGCTGGGGGTATTTTACGGGGGGTGAAGGCTGGGGGTATTTTACAGGGGGGAGTGAAGGCTGGGGGTATTTTACAGGGGGGATGAAGGCTGGGGGAATTTTACAGGGGGCAGTGAAGGCTGGGGGTATTTTACACGGGGGAGTGAAGGCTCGGGGAGTGAAGGCTTGGGGTATTTTACTGTGGGGGATTGAAGGCTGGGGTATTTTACTGTGGGGGATTGAAGGCTGGGAGTATTTTACAGGGGGATTGAAGGCTGGGGGTATTTTAATGGGGGGATTGAAGGCTGGGGTATTTTACTGTGGGGGATTGAAGGCTGGGGGTATTTTTACAGGGGGGGGAGTGAAGGCTGGCTGGGGGTATTTTACAGGGGGAGTGAAGGCTGGGTGTATTTTAATGGGGGGATTGAAGGCTGGGGGTATTTTACTGTGGGGGATTGAAGGCTGGGAGTATTTTACAGGGGGGAGTGAAGGCTGGGGGTATTTTACAGGGGGAGTGAAGGCTGGGGGTATTTTACAGGGGGGATTGAAGGCTGGGGTTATTTTACAGGGGGAATGAAGGCTGGGGTTATTTTAATAGGGGATTGAAGGCTGGGGGTATTTTACTGTGGGGGGATTGAAGGCTGGGGGTATTTTACAGGGGGAATGAAGGCTGGGGTTATTTTAATAGGGGGATTGAAGGCTGGGGGTATTTTAATGGGGGGATTGAAGACTGGGGGTATTTTACTGTGGGGGATTGAAGGCTGGGGGTATTTTACGGGGGGGTGAAGGCTGGGGGTATTTTACAGGGGGAGTGAAGGCTGGGGGTATTTTACAGGGGGAATTGAAGGCTGTGGGGTATTTTACAGGGGGAATTGAAGGCTGGGGGTATTTTACAGGGGGGAGTGAAGGCTGGAGGTATTTTACAGGGGGGGAGTGAAGGTTGGGGGAATTTTAATGGGGGGATTGAAGGCTGGGGGTATTTTACTGTGGGGGGGAATGAAGGCTGGGAGTATTTTACAGGGGGGGAGTGAAGCAGGCTGGGGGTATTTTTACAGGGGGAGTGAAGGCTGGGGGTATTTTACAGGGGGGAGTGAAGGCTGGGGGAATTTTACAGGGGGGAGTGAAGGCTGGGGGTTTTTTACAGGGGGAATTGAAGGCTGGGGGTATTTTACAGGGGGGAGTGAAGGCTGGGGGTATTTTACACGGGGGAGTGAAGGCTGGTGGTATTTTACAGGGAGGGAGTGAAGGCTGGGGGTATTTTACAGGGGGAATTGAAGGCTGGGGGTATTTAACGGGGGAGTGAAGGCTGGGGGTATTTTACAGGGGGGAGTGAAGGCTGGGGGTATTTTACAGGGAGAGTGAAGGCTGGGGGTATTTTACAGGGGGGAGTGAAGGCTGGGGGTATTTTTACAGGGGGGAGTGAAGGCTGGGGGTATTTTACACGGGGGAGTGAAGGCTTGGGGGATTGAAGGCTGGGGGTATTTTACACGGGGAATTGAAGGCTGGGGGTATTTTACAGGGGAATGAAGGCTGGGGGTTTTTACAGGGGGGAGTGAAGGCTGGGGGTATTTTACAGGGGGGGAGTGAAGGCTGGGGGAATTTTACAGGGCGCAGTGAAGGCTGGGGGTATTTTACTGTGGGGGATTGAAGGCTGGGGGTATTTTACAGGGGGAGTGAAGGCTGGGGGTATTTTAATGGGGGGATTGAAGGCTGGGGGTATTTTACAGGGGGGAGTGAAGGCTGCTGGGGTATTTTACAGGGGGGAGTGAAGGCTGGGGGTATTTTACAGGGGGAATTGAAGGCGGGGGGTATTTTACAGGGGGAGTGAAGGCTGGGGGTATTTTACAGGGGGAGTGAAGGCTGGGGGTATTTTACAGGGTGGGAATGAAGGCTTGGGGTATTTTACAGGGAGGGAGTGAAGGCTGGGGGTATTTTACAGGGGGGAGTGAAGGCTGGGGGTATTTTACAGAGGGGATTGAAGGCTGGGGTTATTTTACAGGGGGGATTGAAGGCTGGGGGTATTTTACTGTGGGTGGATTGAAGGCTGGGGGTATTTTACAGGGGGGGGAGTGAAGGCTGGCTGGGGGTATTTTACAGGGGGAGTGAAGGCTGGGGGTATTTTACACGGGAGAGTGAAGGCTTGGGGGTATTTTACTGTGGGGGATTGAAGGCTGGGAGTATTTTACAGGGGGGATTGAAGGCTGGGGGTATTTTACTGTGGGGGGATTGAAGGCTGGGGGTATTTTACAGGGGGGAGTGAAGGCTGGCTGGGGGTATTTTACAGGGGGAGTGAAGGCTGGGGGTATTTTACACGGGGGAGTGAAGGATGGTGTATTTTACAGGGAGGGAGTGAAGGCTGGGGGTATTTTACAGGGGGAATTGAAGGCTGGGGGTATTTAACGGGGGAGTGAAGGCTGGGGGTATTTTACAGGGGGAGTGAAGGCTGGGGGTATTTTACAGGGAGAGTGAAGGCTGGGGGTATTTTACAGGGGGGGAGTGAAGGCTGGGGGTATTTTACAGGGGGGTGAAGGCTGGGGGTATTTTACACGGGGGAGTGAAGGCTTGGGGGATTGAAGGCTGGGGGTATTTTACATGGGGAATTGAAGGCTGGGGGTATTTTACAGGGGGAATTGAAGGCTGGGGGTATTTTACAGGGGGGAGTGAAGGCTGGGGGTATTTTACAGGGGGGGAGTGAAGGCTGGGGGAATTTTACAGGGCGCAGTGAAGGCTGGGGGTATTTTACTGTGGGGGATTGAAGGCTGGGGGTATTTTACAGGGGGAGTGAAGGCTGGGGGTATTTTAATGGGGGGATTGAAGGCTGGGGGTATTTTACAGGGGGGAGTGAAGGCTGGCTGGGGTATTTTACAGGGGGGAGTGAAGGCTGGGGGTATTTTACGCGGGGGGAATTGAAGGCGGGGGGTATTTTACAGGGGGAGTGAAGGCTGGGGGTATTTTACACGGGGGGGTGAAGGCTGGGGGTATTTTACAGGGGGGAGTGAAGGCTGGGGTATTTTACAGGGTGGGAATGAAGGCTGGGGTATTTTACAGGGGGGAGTGAAGGCTGGGGGTATTTTACAGGGGGGGGAGTGAAGGCTGGGGGTATTTTACAGAGGGGATTGAAGGCTGGGGTTATTTACAAGGGGGATTGAAGGCTGGGGTTATTTTAATGGGGGGATTGAAGGCTGGGGGTATTTTACTGTGGGGCGATTGAAGGCTGGGGGTATTTTACAGGGGGGAGTGAAGGCTGTGGGAATTTTACAGGGGGGGGAGTGAAGGCTGGCTGGGGGTATTTTACAGGGGGAGTGAAGGCTGGGGGTATTTTACAGGGGGGAGTGAAGGCTGGGGGTATTTTACAGGGGGGGAGTGAAGGCTGGGGGTATTTTACTGGGGGGAGTGAAGGCTGGGGTATTTTACAGGGGGGGAGTGAAGGCTGGGGGTATTTTACAGGGGGGGAGTGAAGGCTGGGGGTATTTTACAGGGGGGGAGTGAAGGCTGGGGGAATTTACAGGGGGCAGTGAAGGCTGGGGGTATTTTACACGGGGGAGTGAAGGCTTGGGGGTATTTTACTGTGGGGGATTGAAGGCTGGGAGTATTTTACAGGGGGGATTGAAGGCTGGGGGTATTTTACTGTGGGGGATTGAAGGCTGGGGGTATTTTACAGGGGGGAGTGAAGGCTGGCTGGGGGTATTTTACAGGGGGAGTGAAGGCTGGGGGTATTTTACAGGGGGGGAGTGAAGGCTGGGGGTATTTTACAGGGGGGGAGTGAAGGCTGGGGTATTTTACAGGGGGGAGTGAAGGCTGGGGTATTTTACAGGGGGGGAGTGAAGGCTGGGGGAATTTACAGGGGGCAGTGAAGGCTGGGGGTATTTTACACAGGGGAGTGAAGGCTTGGGGGTATTTTACTGTGGGGGATTGAAGGCTGGGAGTATTTTACAGGGGGGATTGAAGGCTGGGGGTATTTTACTGTGGGGGATTGAAGGCTGGGGGTATTTTACAGGGGGGGAGTGAAGGCTGGCTGGGGGTATTTTACAGGGGGAGTGAAGGCTGGGGTATATTTACAGGGGGAGTGAAGGCTGGGGGTATTTTACAGGGGGGAGTGAAGGCTGGGGGTATTTTACAGGGGGAGTGAAGGCTGGGGGTATTTTACAGGGGGGGAGTGAAGGCTGGGGGAATTTTACAGGGGGCAGTGAAGGCTGGGGGTATTTTACACGGGGGAGTGAAGGCTTGGGGTATTTTACTGTGGGGGATTGAAGGCTGGGAGTATTTTACAGGGGGGATTGAAGGCTGGGGGTATTTTACTGTGGGGGGATTGAAGGCTGGGGGTATTTTTACAGGGGGGAGTGAAGGCTGGCTGGGGGTATTTTACAGGGGGGAGTGAAGGCTGGGGGTATTTTACTGTGGGGGGATTGAAGGCTGGGGGTATTTTACAGGGGGCAGTGAAGGCTGGGGGTATTTTACAGGGGGGATTGAAGACTGCAGGTATTTTAATGGGGGGATTGAAGGCTGGGGTATTTTACAGGGGGGTGAAGGCTGGAGTATTTTACTGGGGGGGATTGAAGGCTGGGGGTATTTTACAGGGGGGTGAAGGCTGGGGGTATTTTACAGGGGGGGATTGAAGGCTGGGGGTATTTTACAGGGGGGAGTGAAGGCTGGGGGGATTTTACAGGGGGGTAAGGCTGGGGGGATTTTACTGGGGGAGAGTTATGGCCAGGGGGTGCCCTGGCAGGGGGATCTGACTGTAAATTTGGGGAAAGACCTGACTATCTCTAGAAGTCAGAGCATGCCAGGCCAGCCTCTCGCCTGGTTCACAAATTGCTATCACACAGGATGCTGCCATCTTCCCAGCTCCAAACAGCCACTCCCAAAATGCAGCAGGGGGGAAGGGGCAGCTATCCACCTGCATAGCACATAGAAATTCTGCATAATGACATCACCCTGGGCAGGGCAGTGCTGGTTACCATGGAGGAGGCAGCAGGGCTGTGAGTGAAGAAGCAGGGAGGAATGGATTGAAAGCAGCTGCTCTCACAACAACTCACCTAGGAGTCTGCCTGCTGCTGCCTCTCCATCCAAACGAATCAGCGTGTGGCCCCGAACGTCCTGTGAGCGGGAACAAGTGGCTGATGGGAGGAGGAGGCGGAGACAAGTGGAAGGAAGAGACGTCCCACCAGATCCACCTCCACACTGTCAATGACAGGCAGAGCGTCTCACTCACTCGCACGCAGCTTGCGCGCGAGTGAACATTTAAGCTACAGGCAGCCCAAAAATTAAACAGCCTACCGGGATTTCTCCCGGTAGGCCTGTCCGGCCATGTCTGGAGGACAGAGGATACTGGATAAACACAGGATAGTTTCTGGATCACAGTGTGCTTGGCTTGCTGGCTGAGGAATAGGGATGAGCCGAACACCCTGGAGTTCGGTTTGCATTCGAACTTGAACTCAATACAAGTCAATGGGACTCAAAATTCGATTTTTAGAGTGCCCTCCAAGAGGGCATATATGCTAGATATTTGCCATAAAAGGTGTATGGGGGTCCGGGTAGTGCCCTGGGGGAAAGGAAACAAGGACAAAAAGTAAAAAAAAAAAGTTTTTAAAGGGACAGTGAGTTTTCCATGAAATAAGGGTTAAAAATAAAAACGAAAAATTCATTCAAATATCGTGCCTAGGAGGTCCCCACAACCTGCCCGTGAAGTGGCGGATTTCTAGGATGTATAGAACCATTTAAAAACAAAAAAAATGACGTTTCAAATTACGGTAAATGCTTTTCCTTTTAATCTATTCATAAACAACTGCTTGGGGCGGCAGCCTGTATGAAAAGACATTTTAGGACGCGCAGAAAATGTCTAGTGATTTTTTTTGGGCTAAATTATGGTGAAACTTATGCAGGCTTTGGATGAAAGTAACAATAGGTGCTTTAAAATTGGGCCTTTAGCGTCGGCAACAGTACTGTCACACAGTAACCCCTCTGAGGATATGAATCTGGTACAGGTTCCCGTGGCAGTGCACCCAAATATTGTGCCTTTGGTGCCAGGCCAGCAAGTGCGTTCATACAGTAACCCCTCTGTGGTATTGTGGAAGAGTGCAGGGGTGAACCATGCGGTCCTATATTAAAAAGATATGAATCTGGTAAAGACGTCAGTGCAGCCAAATATTGTGCCTTTCATGGCAGCAAGTGCCTTCACACCGTAACCCTTTTGTGGTATTGTGGAAGAGTTCAGTGCTGGAGGTTTTGTGAATGCAGAAGACATCCCCGATCTATTCCGTTACGTCAGCATCAGGGGATTGATAGCTGCTGATCCAGGACTGATTAATTTTTATAAATGTCAGCCGGTCTACAGAGTCGGTGGACAGATGTACTCTTTTTTGTCTGTGACAAAACCTCCAGCGGCACTGAAAGTCCTTTCAGAAAGCACGCTGGATGAAGGGTAACCTAGTAGCTGCATAGCATATTGGCTAACTTCTGGCCAGTGATCCAATCTCAACACCTAGTAAGCCAGTGGATCATCTGCTGGAAAGTTATCCAGGTCTGCCCTTGCCCCTAGGTAGTCCTGCACCATATGGTGAAGATGCTGGCAATGGGTGCCTACATTTGACGTCCCTAGGCGTCGTGGACTAAAAAAATTAAAAAGGCATCAGTCAAGCGGCCCCGGCCTTCACCACTATTCCTCTGACCATCCGCAGCCTCAGAAGCACCTGTGTCATCACTTGGTAACCTACCAGTGCCTGGAAAGGTGTTACACAAGTGTCGCTTTAGAGCTTCTTCAAGTTCTTTCATCCTGTGCTCCCTCTGTGCGTGCAGGAGGAGCTCTGCAACTTTACCCTTGTATCGTGGATCAAGAAGGGTTGCCAACCAGTAATGATCCCTCTCCTTGATAGTACAAATCCTGGGGTCCTTTAGCAGACTTTGCATAATAAGGGAGCCCATGCAGCGTAGGTTGGAGGTGGCATTAGCTTCCGAGTCTTCCTGCTCAATGAGGAGGATGACCCCATCGTGCACTTCCTCCTCCCAGCCACGTACCAGTCCTTGTGTTTCTGGGCACACAAAACCCTCCCTTGAGGAATCCCCACCTTCAATTCCCCCACTACTTAAATAGTCCTCCTCCTCCTCATCCTCCTCCTGTCTGATCTGAGGAGGACCCGCTGGAATGCTGTCTGCGGAAAGACTGGGGCCTTCAGAGCTATGGAAGGCCTCCTCTTCCTCCCGCTGCTCTGCCTCTAGAGCCACATCTATAATTCCCTGCAGAGTGTGCTGCAGCAGGAACACTAAAGGAATGGTGTCACTGATGCATGCACTGTCCCTGCTCACCATCCTCGTTGCCTCCTCAAATGGTGACAGTACAGTGCATGCATCCTTGATCATCAGCCACTGCGGGGGGGAAAAAAAACAAGTTGACCTGAACCTGTCCTTGTGCCATACTCACACAGGTACTCGTTGATGACCCTTTGCTGCTTGTGCAGATGCTGCAGCATTGCTAATGTCGAGTTCCACCTGTGGGCATGTCACAGATCAGACGGTTTGTGGGAAGGTGGAATTCTCTTTGAATGTCCCCTACACAAACCAGCTGAAGCACAGTATGGCATCTTTTTGCTTGAGCCATTGCATAGCCCCTGCCACGCGTCGGTTTAACTGCCACTTCGCCAGAGACACAGAAGGAGACCTTTTTGGTCTTTCTGACATAGTGAGTGATGTATAGATTAAATATATACAGAACTCTGATTCAACTCTGGTATAAAAATTTAAGATTTCCAGAACTCTTGTATAACTCAGTGAGACACCCTGATAGCTGGCAGCCAGTGACAAGACACAGATTACAATTCCCAGAAACCTCCTATAAATCAGTGAGACCCCCTGATGGGTGCCAGTGACAAGACACAAATTACAATTCGCAGAAATCTGCTACAAATCAGTGAGACCCCCTGATAGGACCCCCTGATAGCTGGCAACAGTGACAAGACACAGATTACAATTCGCAGAAATTTGCTAGAAGTATGTGGGACCCCCTGATAGCTGACAGTGAGAAGCCACAGATAACAAGTCTCAGAAACCTCCTATAAATCAGTGAGACCCCCTGATGGGTGGCAGTGACAAGACACAGATTAGAACAATTCCCAAATATTTTGTAGAAATTACTGACCCCCAAAATACTTGCTGGCAGTGACAAGACACAGATCACCTCAATTCCCAAATATTTTGTAGAAATTACTGACGCCCAAAATACTGCGTGGCACTGGCTGTGACTAGGGATGAGCCGAACACCCCCCGAGTTCGGTTCGAGCCCGAACACAAACTTCCCATTTGTTCGGGTCCGAACCCGAACTCGAACCCAATGCAAGTCAATGGGGCTGAAAATTCGGTTTTTAGAGTGCCCTCCAAGAGGGTATATAATATATATGCAAGATATTTGCCATAAAAGGTGTATGGGGGTCCGGGTAGTGCCCTGGGGGACAGGAAACAAGGACAAAAAGTTTTTAAAAAAAACGATTTTAAAGGGACAGTGAGTTTTCCATGAAATAAGGGTTAAAAATAGAAACGAAAAATTCCTTTAAATATCGTGCCTAGGAGGTCCCCATAACCTGCCCGTGAAGTGGCGGATTTCTAGGATGTATAGAAATATGTAAAAACCAAAAAATGACATTTCAAATGACGGTAAATGCTTTTCCTTTAATCTATCCATAAACAACTGCTTGGGGCGGCAGCCTGTATGAAAAGAGGAGACGTTTTAGGACACGCAGAACAAGTTTAGTGATTTTTTGGCTAAATTATGGTGAAACTTATGTAGGCTTTGGATGAAAGTAACAACAGGTGCAGTAAAAAGTTTACAGATTTTTTGGCGGTGAAAAGCAGGAGAATGACTGGAGAATGGAAAATTCTAGACCAAATAGCCGATTTGGAAAGTGAGAAAAATGGGAGAATTTTTCTGGTTCGGCTATTTTGACCTAGAATTTTCTCTTCAGTCATTCTCCTGAGTTTCACCTTTCTCTGAATAACCCTGTCACATGCATACACACACACACACAGGCATCACATCACACGTACATAATCATAAATGACTCCGACAACAATGTAGACCAAAATAATAATATAATATGAAACAAATAAATAAATGAAATAAAATAACAGTAATAGATTCTCGACATATATTATAACTTGTTAACTGAAGGTCAGGATATATTAAACATGAAACCAAATAACAGGATGACAAACAAAACTAAAACATATTCATGACATGTATCACAGATCATGATACCGCTGAGCATCTGGGTCATGAGGGCCGGTGGTGTGGCTAGAGCAGGACTCCGACTCTGTGTGTGGCCTGGCTCCAGGGGGCATGGCTGGGTGGGTGGACAGCACCTTCCTGGGGAGGGATGAGCCACTGGCATTGGTGGATTGTGGCACAGCATTGTAACCGGCTGCGTGATGGGGACGGGAAAGGATGTCGTCCAATATAGCCAGAGATCTGCGCCGGTACTCCACCTTCTCAGCCTCGCTCATCTTGTTGAGGAGGATCATACAGGAATTGAAGAATGACATGTCCATGGAGTCCGCAAGCATGCAGCGTTGGTGTGGATGGTTGGTTTGAGCCTCCATGAAGGTAACCATGGCCCAGTGGCGTAGCGTGGGTTGTCAGCGCCCGGGGCCAGCCAAGAATTGTGCGCCCCCCCAACCTGTGGACACGTTATCGATATTGCCCCAGCTCACACATGGATTTGCCCCAGCCAGCTCACACATGAATATTGCCCCAGCTCACACATGAATATTGCCCCAGCTCACACATGGATTTGCCCCAGCTCACACATGGATTTGCCCCAGCTCACACATGGATTTGCCCCAGCTCATGGATATGCCCCAGCTCATGGATTTGCCCCAGCTCATGGATATGCCCCAGCTCATGGATTTGCCCCAGCTCATGGATTTGCCCCAGCTCATGGATTTGCCCCAGCTCACGGATTTGCCCCAGCTCACACATTTGCCCCAGCACACAGATTTGCCCCAGCACATGGATATGCCCCAGCTCATGGATTTGCCCCAGCACATGGATATGCCCCAGCACATGGATTTGCCCCAGCACATGGATTTGCCCCCCAGCACATGGATTTGCCCCAGCTCATGGATTTGCCCCAGCTCATGGATTTGCCCCAGCACATGGATTTGCCCCCAGCACATGGATTTGCCCCAGCTCATGGATTTGCCCCAGCACATGGATTTGACCCAGCTCATGGATTTGCCCCAGCTCATGGATTTGCCCCAGCACATGGATTTGCCCCAGCACATGGATTTGCCCCAGCTCATGGATTTGCCCCAGCACATGGATTTGCTCCCCAGCACATGGATTTGCCCCAGCACATGGATATGTCCCAGCTCATGGATTTGCCCCAGCACATGGATTTGCCCCCAGCACATGGATTTGCCCCAGCACATGGATATGCCCCAGCTCATGGATTTGCCCCAGCACATGGATTTGCCCCCCAGCACATGGATTTGCCCCAGCACATGGATATGCCCCAGCTCATGGATTTGCCCCAGCACATGGATTTGCCCCAGCTCATGGATTTGCCCCAGCACATGGATATGCCCCAGCACATGGATTTGCCCCAGCTCATGGATTTGCCCCAGCTCATGGATATGCCCCAGCTCTTACCTGGATAATTCCCCAGCTCCCGGGCAGCGGGAGTGCCTGCCCGCCCCGGTCCTGAACAGCGTGCGAGTCCGTCCTGTTGAAGGGGAGGCGGCTGCGTGTGTGCGCAGGTCACGCGGTCCGGCCAGTCAGGTGGTACAGAGACTCAGTACCACCTGATTAGACGGACCACGTGACCTGCGCCTGCACGCAGCCGCCTTCCCTTCAACAGGACGGACTGTTTAGGACCGGGCAGGCACTCCCGCTGCCCGGCATCTGGGTCCCCTCAACCCGCGGGCCCTTGGGCGGTGCCCGAGGGCCCGGCGGGTCAGTCGGGCCACAACGTTTTAGGGCGCATAATTTCAAAAGAAATTATGCGCCCCTAACAAAACTGCGCCCGGGGCCACGGCCCCCCCTGCCCCCCCACGCTACGCCACTGCCATGGCCTGCTCCAGGTCTGTAGCTGGTGCCCTTCTCTTCTGTGCAGGTCTGGTGCTGACCGTTGTTGCGGTACCTGCCACCTGTCCTGTCTCCACATCCTCCTCCAGTTGCGACTCTGCACCACCCCGGTTCACCTCCTCCTGGCAGCTGGCAGAACCTCCTGGCACCATGTGTTGGACCTGTGAGCCGGAGGTCGATGGCTGGTCGATGCTGCTGACGCTACTGCGCGGCTCCTGGGTCCTTCGGAGGAATGACAGTTGCTCCGTGTAGATATATCCACGGACCTTCTTGGAGCCAGCTCCAGAGCGCGCAGCCATGGCTTGCTTCTTCTGCACCCGCGTATAATTGTCGCGTACTGTGCGCCATTTGTTCATCGCCTCTTGTGCTGCAAAACATGATGAGTGTGACATTAGCTTGTGTTCATGGTATGTGATCATATTCAAACAGTTTTGTTTTGTCTTCTAGGTATCTCGCTAGTGGATGCAGTTTGAAGGATCTGCATTATAACTTCCGCGTTGGCAGGTCAACAGCTGGTGAGATCGTCCGCAAGGTGTGCCAAACCATATGGGAAACCATGAAGGACCAATGTTTGCCAAAACCGACACACAAGGCATGTCTAGAAATTGCAGCAGGATTCTGAGAGAGAGCCAACTTTCCAAACTGCCTGGGAGCCGTGGATGGCAAACATGTCCGCATAGTGAAGCCACCGCACAGTGGCTCACTGTATCAGAATTATAAACATTACTTTTCCATTGGCCTACTGGCGGTGGCAGATGCCAACTATAGTTTCGTCTATGTGGATGTCGGTTCATACGGCAAGGACTCTGACTCCACACTGTTCAGGAACTCCACACTGTGGAATGAAATTGAGAGTGGGTCCCTGAACATCCCCAGACCCGCACCATTGCCTGGCAGTGACGTGGCAGTCCCCTATGCCTTCGTGGGTGATGAAGCATTCGGCCTATCCACACACCTCCTAAGGCCCTACTCAGGGACACACCTGAATGTGAAGAAGCGGGTTTTTAATTATAGGCTGTCGCGGGCGAGACGGTATGTGGAGTGTAGCTTTGGCATACTGACCAACAAGTGGAGGATTTTACATAGACCGCTGGATGTACAGGTTGATTTCTGTGTGGATATAGTCAAATGCTGTTGCATCCTACATAATTATGTGCGTGCCAGGGATGGTTTTAATTTTGATGATACCCTCACAGTTGTCGGTCTTGAAGATGATGTGAACGATGACATCATAGCTGTGAATAGATACAGCAACAGGTTTCGCGATGCTCTGTCTAATTATTTTACGAGTGATGCAGGTCAGGTGCCCTGGCAGCTGGGGAGCATTTGAGATTTCACCCCAATGATTACATATTTGTTTTTATTATTATTATTGAGATTTACATGTATGGGATTATGATTAAAATAATCAAATACTCACTCTGGATATGCTGCTCTTTCTCGGACCACGTATCATAATCAGGGTACACGACACGGGACACCACGACCCATGCGTTGGCCTTCTTCCCCTTGTCTTTGTACCTGTCGCAGGCCGTGTCCCATATCTCAGGATGCTCCCCCACAGCGCTGATCAGCCTCTCCACATCGATCTCTGGTCCAGCAGACATTTTCGACAGTTGCAGGTACACTCCAACAAAACCTGGAAACTTTGGCTGTTTGGACGTGATGTAGGCCGCACAATAGCAGCGTCTGACGTCTCCTAATCACGCACACACGCTGCTATGCGGCCGCAGCGCATTCTGTACGTCTGTACTAGCGGTACACGTTGTACGAAAAATGCGTTCAGTTGGCCGGTTGCGTGGCGTGGACGCACTTTTGTACGCCCGTACTGCGTATATTGGCCGTCATGTGCTGCTACTACGGCCGTGATTTAGTGCGCCTGCACGCGCGTTCGCACTGCCCCAGTCTGACCCTAGACTCAGAGTTGATAATCTGTCCACGTACACATTAGTTTTTAATTCAATATCTAATAAACCGTTGCTTATAATATTCTGCAGTAAAGAGTCTCTTTATTTCTAGATTTTTTTAGTATTTTTTTTAAGCATTTTCTATACTTTTTCAAAATTTCTTTTTTTTTTCGAACTAGAACCGAACACACCCAAAAAGTTCGACGTTCGCGAACTTTCGAACTGCCAAAGTTCGGGTCGAACTCCGAACCGTCCGAACCCAAACAGCTCATCCCTAGCTGTGACAAGACACAGATCACCTCAATTTACAAATATTTTGTAGCAATTACTGACCCCCAAAATACTTGCTGGCAGTGACAAGACACAGATCACCTCAATTCCAAAATATTTTGTAGAAATTACTGACGCCCAAAATACTGCGTGGCACTGGCTGTGACAAGACACAGATTACCTCAATTCACAAATATTTTGTAGAAATTACTGAGCCCCCAAAATAGTTGCTGGGAGTGAGAACACAAAGATTAGAACAATTCCCAGATATTTGGTAGAAATGAGATGCCCCCAGTAGCTGGTGGCAGACTGGCAGTGAGAACACACACTAACACAACAACAATCTCCTCTCAAACGCATGCTGAAGCGCTGTGTGAAACCTTATATAGTGTGCTGCGGGACTTAGCTCTGTGAGCACATGATTGGGCAAAATTTGCCCAATCAGGACTCTGAGCCGTGATTGGCATAGTCTTGAACCTGTCTTGCACCTAAACTGTGGTCAGGTGCAAGGCTGTAGCCAATTACAAGCTTCAGGCCAGTGGAAAAGTGCATTGTGGTCCATTGTGGGCGAACACGCGGCGAAATGTTCGTAGTTCGCGAACATGCGAACAGGCTATTTTCGATGTGAACTCCGAACCGATCGAACCGAACAGCTCATCCCTACTCAGGAACTATAATGCAGAAGCATTGTCTTCTGGGTGCTCCACCCTTAAGTAGCTGAACAAGCTGGTAATGGCAAGCACCTGTTGGACCTGCAGATTTGCAAGCAAGGCTGGACATTGGGAAAGCAGTTCGTGGAAGTGCTGCCTTGCAGTCAAGTTGACGCAGCACCAGGTTTGCCTTTCTTACCTTGGTTCCGGCGGGCTTTACGTGGGGTGCTGTGGGGCTCCAGACAGGGGTCCTGACAGTCCCCCCCCCTTTAAGGCCACTCTGAGTGGCCCAGGCTTGACCACCAGCTGGGAAGTCCACTGTTGTGACTGCTGCGGGACACTGGTCTGTGATACCCATTGTATGGGCTATGCCGTAATCAGGGGGCATCACGAACGTTCTTGAACGGTGTACGGGGTGGTCACACACACAGCTTCCTCCGGGATAGGTACCTCTTCTTTGACGCTGGACTCTGGAGGTATGAAATCCAACCACGGTTTGCACCTCGGAATAATGCTGGTAGGTTTGCCGGTGCTGGGGTCTGGTTCAGAAGTCAAACTGGGTTTAAACATGGTCTTTTTGCTATGGGCAATTGGAGAGTCCACCTTCGACATTCCAGGGACACTTTTGGGAGTGATTGATGCACAAAAGGTAGGTCGCCGGATTCATGGATGGCTCAGGCAGTAAGGCACCCAGGTGGGTACGACGTTGACCAGGTGGCACTTGGCTACGCCGTGCAGTCTGTGATTGGTTGTCAGCCTCAGCCTCAGAGTCCGTGGTTTCCCAATCAATAGCCGAGTTGCTGCATGCAGGGACCACAGTTGCGGTGCTACTGGGTCTGTTGGGTACGTCTTACCTGGCAATGGTGGGTTCACAGATATTGAATTCAGTGGGATCTGATGTTGACACCATGTTGTTCTGCTGAGATGCCAGGTTGTGCCGAAATCCCTCCATCGCTAGAGCAAGGGCCTTCACTTGTCCTTGGAGGGTGGCAATAGTGCGGGCAGTCGCAGCAGAGTCTGAAGGCTGGCTTGTGTTGTCAGTTTGAACCGCCGTCTCCGTGGTAAGCACTGTTTTGGCAGTGGGCACCCCATGGTCTCCTCGCTCAACCCCTGAGGTTTCTGTGGGGGAGCTGGGTCCGAAGTGTCCTGATCAGCAGTGACCAACAGACCCAGAGAACCCTGAGGGCTTTTGGATACTACCACAGCTTGTTCGGCACCGCCGGTGATTTGCTTTGGTACCGGGGTCACCGCAGAGGTATGGATAGACGTGATATCCATTGGCTCAGGTACAGGCTCCATATGTGTGGAAGGATCAAGCTCCATAGGCCTAACAGACTCTACCTCCATGAACTCCATCAGTTCGTCCTCAGACCTGGTCCCTCCTGGATTCTAGAAGGGGGCCACAGAAGTGGGTGAGGGTCTAAGAGACATGGGGTCTTTTACCTTGATAGCATGGGGCTTGAGGAACAAAGCCCTTCTGGGTTCAGATGGTGGTAACTTCTTGGAAACCTGCTTCGGAATAGAAGCAGGCTTAGGGACAGGAACAGACTTGGTTGCCGGTGCATTTCTGGTGACAGATTTTGGAACCTGGGTTGCTTGTCTGGGTGGTCTTAGTGGGATACAATGGCCCTTGGAACCGCAGTAAATACAAAGGCCAGCCTCCTGCCTCCTAGCACGCTCTGCCGGGGATAGAGGACCACGGGCTACCTTTGCAGCAGGAACACATTCGGTAACAGAAGGACTCCAGTCTCTGCAGCAAGTCACTCAGGAAGACAACCAGGTTCTTGAGGGCTTCCTGGAGGGCTCTCTCAATCAACCCCATTAGGGCTTGCATCACCGCAGGTTCGTTTGGTTTGGGCTTCTGCATTTTGTTAGGTGCCAGCGTGGCAGGCAAGGTTACAAACCCAAGATGCAGTGATGCAAACAGAAGCAAGGTGTGGGAAAACAGGGATTTATTTGTCAGGTTCAGGTAAAATAAGTTAAGGTTATGCAACGTGAAGGGCAGAACTTAAATGAGAGTGATATGCCAGGCTGGGGACACAAAGGGATGCAGGAAACACGATACAAGGAGACACTGAGGGCAGACACACATAGGAGACTTACTGGGGATACGAGACAGGACAGGAAAAGGGCTGAATGAATCTTTATTGCAGGGAATTCAGGAGGCAGATGAACAACGGGAAACCAGGATGCAGGGGTCTTGGAAGAAGTCTCTGGAGGACACCGGATACTGGATGCAGGGGTACACAGGATAGTTTCTGGATAACACGGGAGACTGGATGCAGAGGGTAAACACAGGATAGTTTCTGGATCACAGTGTGCTTGGCTTGCTGGCTCAGGAACTATAATGCAGAAGCATTGTCTTCTGGGTGCTCCACCCTTAAGTAGCTGAACAAGCGGGTATGGCAAGCACCTGTTGGACCTTCAGATTTGCAAGCAAGGCTGGACATTGGGAAAGCAGTTCGTGGAAGTGCTGCCCTGTAGTCAGGTTAACGCAGCACCAGGTTTGCCTTTCTTACCACGGTTGCGGCAGGCTTAACGTGGGGTGCTGGGGGCTCCAGACAGGGGTCCTGACAATATCCATATGTGAGCTGGTCTGGGGCAATATATCCATGTGTGAGCTGCTGGGGCAATATATCCATGTGTGAGCTGGTCTAGGGCAATATAGCCATGTGTGAGCTGCTGGGGGAAATATATATCCATGTGAGCTGGGGCACTATATCCTCTATTGTCATTCAATGCTGAGAGGGCAGTTGATAGCGATTGGTGATTTTTTTTTAGTCCACAAGGAAAGCAAGTGAACTTCAAGAGCCATTAAAGTCTATGGAGTTAGAAGTTCACTTACTCCCTTTTTTCATTTACTCCAGGCATGTAATCCAGCCCCAGGAGTATAAAATGAGTTTGCAAATGCTGCAGAAATGCTTAAATTATGAATTACACATTAACTAAACACATTCGATTTTAGTCGACTAAAATCTACTCTAAATTTAGTCGACTAAAATCTACTCTAGATTTAGTTGACTAAAATACGACGAAAAATTAAGTGGTATTTTTGTCAAAAGACTAAAATTAAGACTAAAATTAAATTTGCTGTCAAAATTATCACTAATACCACCTCATCAGTTAAGCATGGTGGTGGTAGTGTCATGGCGTGGGCATGTATGGCTGCCAATGGAACTGGTTCTCTTGTATTTATTGATGATGTGACTGCTGACAAAAGCAGCAGGATGAATTCTGAAGTGTTTCGGGCAATATTATCTGCTCACATTCAGCCAAATGCTGCAGAACTCCTTGGACGGCGCTTCACAGTGCAGATTGACAATGACCCAAAAGCATACTGCAAAAGCAACCAAAGAGTTATTGAAGGGACAGAAGTGGAATGTTATGCAATGGCCAAGTCAATCACCTGACCTGAATCCCATTGAGCATGCATTTCACTTGCTGAAGACAAAACTGAAGGGAAAATGCCCCAAGAACAAGCAGGAACTGAAGACAGTTGCAGTAGAGGCCTGGCGGAGCATCACCAGGGATGAAACCCAGCGTCTGGTGATGTCTATGCGTTCCAGACTTCAGGCTGTGATTGACTGCAAAGGATTTGCAACCAAGTATTAACCCTTTCGCTGCTGAGGCTTTTCACACCTCTGTGCTGAGGTCATTTTTACCAGTTTTGCTCATCATGTTTAAACGTGTTTTGAAGGCTTATTTTAGTATATGACCCAGACATATTATATATCGTTCTTTCCGTCAGACTCGGTAGATTCATAATATGTCATTATTATATGTATACGTTATGTCATGTCTGTATATTATAACAAAAAATGCAATAAAATATGTATTTTCAATAATTTACAACGTGTAAAGTGTTTTTTTTCACATTTTAACATGCGAGCAATTGCGGTTATTTTGTATGGGGTGCGCTTGTTAAAAAAATTAGAGATGGGGTCTCGTTACATTTTTTTTTGGGGAAAATTACACGATTTTTAACAAACGCACCGCATACAAAAATCGTTAGTGCAGCATCATTGTTCACATTATAATTGAAATGGGAACAATATTGCTGCATTAACGAACCAAAAAAAAGAAAAAAAAATGTTTATTTTTTTTTATAATTTTTTTTAAATATATTTTAATTTTAATTTTTTTTAAAAAAACTTTTTTCACAGTAGTGTTTGGTATCGTTGGAACGGCCATGCTCTGGCCGATCCAGCAATACCAAACTTTAACCCCTAGCTGCCACGGATCGGGAGATAGGGAGTTCAATGGAACTCCCTATCTCCACCGTTGGTGGCAGTTAGGGGTTAACTCTAGGACTGGCGTCATCGTGCTATGCACGATGACGCCAGTCCTCAGGGGGAGTTCCCGGAGGCTTGGCCGACATCCAAGATGTCGGCCAGCTCCGGGAAAGGATCACGAACCGGCGCTTTTCAGCGCCGATTCGCGATCCAGCTCCCCAGGGGTTAATGCCAGGCACCATTTGGAAGGGCAGGCTGTGCCCTTCCAAATGGTGCCTGGGTTAACCCCCGCAACGCCGCCGATCAGGAGGGAGAGAGGTCCGAAGGACCTCCCCCCTCCCTTTCAGGCGCCTCCTCCGCACATGCGGGGGGGGCGCCTGAATTAGGTGTCATCGCGCTGCCGCGATGACACCTAATTTCATCGGTGGCGGTTCCGGATGCTGGGCTGACATCGAGGATGTCAGCCCGCACCGGGGGGGCCAGCGATCGGCCGGAACCCGCCGAACGCTGACCCCAAAGGGAGGACGCTGAGCGCGTCCTCCGCATAGAAGTGGTTAAGAAGGGAAAGTTTGATTTATGATTATTATTCTGTCCCATTACTTTTGGTCGCTTAACAAGTGGGAGGCACATCTGCAAACTGCTGTAAGTCCTACACCGTTCACCTGAGTTGGATGTACATACCCTCAAATTAAAGCTGACAGTCTGCAGTTAAAGCACATTGTGTTTGTTTCATTCCAACTCCATTGTGGTGGTGTATAGAGCCAAAGATGTTAGAATTGTGTTGATGTCCCAATATTTTTGAACCTGACTGTATGTCACCGTTCTGAGCCCCTTCTTAGAAGTGTCCCCTAATTACATTTTAGTAAAGTATATTTTAATATTTATTTTTTATAAAATAATTTAAATTAGAATATTGATTAAAGTAAGTATATTTTAATGCATATTTATTTTAATTGTTCAAATTACATTTACATGAATATATAATTCATATTAAAATACAATTTATTTTAATAATCCATAATTATTTATTAATTCTATTGCTGTGGATTCTGTGATATGCTCATACACACTGCACATTACTGTGAGTTTTATTGCTGTGGAGCTCTGTGATACACTCATACACACTACTGTGAGTTTTATTTGTGCCACTCTGTGATACGCATGAATATGTTTTGGTGGGCATGGGGGGGAGGTCAGTATTTCATCCTTGGATCCAGGCGCACACTGTCTTGTGCTGGCCCTGCTCCAGTCCATATCAATATATGAATCCGGCCATGCGTGTTTGCATATCAGAGCGTGCCGGTCTGGATGAAGTCCAGGGCTGTTTTTTTTGTCCCAGTCCAGCCCTGTAAGAAAGGAACAATAGAGTTCATTATCCTCAACCAACTTTCAAATTTAACTATGACAAATGACACCCCTGTCTGACATTATTGATAAGAAAATCTCGGTATACAGTCGATCACGCTGCAGCAGCGATCAACGATACCTTATTCTCAATCTATAATAATAATAATCAATGATTTATTGAATACGAGTTTGGTTATAGACAGATAAAATCAATCTTTCCTCATCATACTTACCTCTGACTCAGCAGCAGAATAGCGACCTTAAAAAGCGCAATCAACATGCGATTATAATCCTCTCCGGTGTATAATGCAATGTTTGATCTCTATGGAGATCTGTCACTGTTTGAGTATGGATAGTGGGATATGTAGTGTGTCTCTGAGCATCTGGGAATACCAGAGAGAATTAGTGCATTGTGTGAGTATCCAGTGACAGTATTAGTCAATTAAGACTTGAGTGAGCATGAGGGTCTCCTTTGTTAGAGAGTAGTATCCCCAGAAGTGTTCAAGTGTGTAAGCCCAAGTGTAAGACCCAGTGTGAAAGACCCTCGAACTCTTCCACACCCATTTTTCCAGCTTCCTCCAATCACAAATTCTTTATAAACTTAAAATAAGATTTAAAGAATTTCTCACTTTCCACTTGAGGACTGTGTGGTATAACAAACTTTGTATTTGCACCTGACCCCCCCCCAATTGGCACATGTGACGACATGTTATCTAATTTAATCCAAAACAATTCACTTTCTCATCATTTTAATTCGATTCCCACTTTCAGTGACTCCGTGGTACAGAAACTACGTAACCGCTAACAAGCAACCAACCTTGAGTTACGGCCTTGGAGTATCTCGCCAAAGTTAAGAAAAACAATTTCCTTTTAGATTCACTCTTTTTTTCAGGATAAGACAGAAAAAGAAAAATCTACTAAACAGTTTTAATGTTCTAATCTAACATATCTTACTCTATATATGGAATGTATATATTGATTATATAAGTCACTTTGGGTATACACTTGCGCAAATATAATTGAGTAGATACTGTAAATATTTTGGTGATGCATCTTCTATCTGGTCAGAAAACAAAATGGATGCCAGCGTCTCTGTAGATAGCCCTTTTTTACCCTGACAGTTATGGGTCAGTGCAAATTGACTCCATTTCTGTAAAGCCCATTGTTACGAGAGCCCCGGTAAAATATTTTCCCTCGGCCGCAGTGGTTCGTTCTCCTCCGCCAGTTCCCTGATTCTTCCCACAGCAAGCAACCCCGAACCAATGTCAGTTCTTAATTTCTCCCAATAACGCACAAGACACTGGTCATATTCGATTATTCTGTCTCTCCCATTGTACAGTGCTACGGAACTTAGCGGAGCATTAGAAATAACTGTAACTGCAGTCATACAGAGCAAGGGTCCTTGTTTGGGGGGCTTTCAGGGGAGCAGCAGTAATACAGGGGTACCGTTCGATAGCTCAGGCCCCTATGGTGTCACAGTCCAAAAAGCACCCAGATCCGCAGGCAGGGGCAAGAGCGGCAGCCAGGTGATGTCGCATGGCTGCTGCTGTGTGAGCCCCTGGGGCCAAGAAAGGCTCAGAAACTCAGGTTCCCAATGGAGCTCCCTCCTGAAAATCACCCCAACGGTAGCACCTATGGGGGGGGACCCTAACCCCAAAAGAGCACCCTGCTGGAACAAAGGGTTTTCGGGGCACCGGGTTTTAAATTTTCTACAGCTGTTTCCATTAACCCTTTCGCTGCTGAGGCTTTTCCCGCCCCTGTGCTGAGGTCATTTTTACCGGTTTTGCTCATCATGTTTAAACGTGTTTTGAAGGCTTATTTTAGTATATGACCCAGACATATTATATATCGTTCTCTCCGTCAGACTCGGTAGATTCATAATATGTCATTATTATATGTATACGTTATGTCATGTCTGTATATTATAAACAAAAATGCAATAAAATATGTATTTTCAATAATTTACAACGTGTAAAGTGTTTTTTTTCACATTTTAACATGCGAGCAATTGCGGTTATATTTTGTATGGGGTGCGCTTGTTAAAAAAATTAGAGATGGGGTCTCGTTACATTTTTTTGGGGGAAAATTACGCGATTTTTAACAAACGCACCGCATACAAAAATCGTTAGTGCAGCATCATTGTTCACATTATAATTGAAATGGGAACAATATTGCTGCATTAACAAACCAAAAAAAAAAAAAAAAGTGTTTATTTTTTTTTTTATAATTTTTTTTAATTTTTTTATTTTTATTTTTCATTTTTTTTTTTTTTACAAAATTTTTCACTTTCATGTTTGGTATCGTTGGAACGGCCATGCTCTGGCCGATCCAACCATACCAAAATTTAACCCCTAACTGCCACGGATCGGGAGATAGGGAGTTCCAATGAACTCCCTATCTCCACCGTTGGTGGCAGTTAAGGGTTAAGTCCAGGACTGGCGTCATCGTGCTACGCACGATGACGCCAGTCCTCAGGGGGAGTTCCCGGAGGCTTGGCCGACATCCAAGATGTCGGCCAGCTCCGGGACAGGATCGCGAATCGGCGCTTTTCAGCGCAGATTCGCGATCCAGCTCCCCAGGGGTTAATGCCAGGCATCATTTGGAAGGGCAGGCTGTGCCCTTCCAAATGATGCCTGGGTTAACCCCCGCAGAGCCGCCGATCGGGAGGGAGAGAGGTCCGAAGGACCTCCCCCCCTCCCTTTCAGGCGCCTCCTCCGCACATGCGGGGGGGGCGCCTGAATTAGGTGTCATCGCGCTGCCGCGATGACACCTAATTCGGGCGGCTGTGGTCCCGGATGCGCGGCTGACATCCAGGATGTCAGCCCGCACCGGGGGGGCCAGCGATCGGCCGGAACTCGGCCGAACGCTGACCCCAATGGGAGGACGCGCTCAGCGCGTCCTCCGCATACCAGCGGGAATGCTGAGGACGCGCTGAGCGCGTCCTCAGCATCGAAGTGGTTAAAGTCAATGCTGTGCAGTCCTGGAATGGAATTGGTTGGGGTTTCAAACCCAGCCATGGATGGTGATTGGCTAGAGTTTCAAAACCAGGCCTCCCCTGGTGGCAGGGAACACAGGGAAAATGAGGGACAGGCTTAAAGGCATTTGGATTATGTGCTGATGGGGGGAAAAGGCACAAACCACCACTTTTAACATTAAAACATAAACAGACCAATAGCTTATATGAGGGGAATAGCAGAGGAGCGAGGTTTTAGTACAGTCCACAGTCTCTGAGCACGGGTTCCGTGACACCCATAATTTGGTTTAGACCAGTATTTAATGACTTTGAAAGCATGAGATTTATTAACCACAATATAGTGATGTAAATTGTAGGGATTATCTCATTGAGCATATTATCAAGTGTTTCATATAGGATTTACACACGAATGAGCTATTGAATACTATACAATCTAATTTAATCCTTTTGACAAACCCATAATGAGGAGTAATTCTCTTTCATCTAGAGCATGTGTTATCACTGGACCCCTCATGTTTTCTGAGTTAAATCTAAACTCTTCCAGGTATTGGATTACAGATCGTTTTTTCAGTAATCAAAAGCTTTATGTTCTGCTGCGTTTGTATATGAAATCAGTGTTGGTAAACTCATGTTAATGTCCAAAGAATTATGCATTTTAATGGGGCACCTCTCTTCTTTTCCCTCTCTCACGTCCAAAACCTACAAATGTGATTGGATCGTCAAGAAGGTGTCAGCTGTTTATTCTTTTTATTAAAAGTAAGTCCAAAAAGAAAAGTCTAAAAGGAAAATCTTTACTTTTCTGTCTTTCTGCCCTTAAAGGGAAGGCAGTGTGTGTGTGCCCTCCTCACTTGCCTCAATATAAAGTGAATATGTGACATCAAAATCCCTTCTAGGAGCAAACTGAGATTGTCTAAAATTACTTCATATGGGGCAATAGTTGCTCAAAAAATCATATCCAGACTGCCATCAATCAGGGAGGAGTCATTCCAGGAATGTAATTATTAAAGACAGAGATACACCACAGCGTTTTACAATAAGTTATACATATGTATGTTTAGTTTTACTAACCTATGTCAAGTGATATTTACCATTATGATTCCTGTTTTTCAACTTTGTTCAGGGCTGGATTTGCATCTCAGGAGCCTGTAGGCACAGAAATGTGGAGTGTCCCTCCCCTCCCCCAACAAAAGGAAATATGACAAAATTACTTTTTAAATTTTCGTTTTGGGCCAAATTAAAAAAAACAAAAAAAAAAAACATTTTAAGAGGCCAAATAAAAATTTAAAAAAATTATTTAGAACTCTTTTCAATGGCAACAAAAATAATGTTTGGGAGGCATATGTGAGACGAATTAAAGAGAGATCCACAAAAAATAAACATTTATATACAGTATATACATACAGTGGATAGCAAAAGTCTATACACCCCCTGTTAAAATGTCAGGTGTCTGTGATGTAAAAAAATGAGACAAAGATTATTATTATTGTCATCATTTATATAGCGCCAACAGTTTCCGCAGCGCTTTACAATAACCAAAGGGAACGAGATAAATGGACATATGATGGAAACAAGAGGTGTAGAGGGCCCTGCTCACAATCTAGATAAATCATTTCAGAACGTCTTCCACCTTTAATGTGACCTATAAACTGTACAACTCAATTGAAAACCAAACTGAAATCTTTTAAGTGGAGGGAAGTAAAAATAAAAAAATAAAATAATATAGCGCTCACTCCCGGAGGAGCCGCTGAATTAACCTCGGGTTAGTAGCAAAACAAGAGGACATAGTCTTAGATTAGAGGGGCAAAGGTTTAAAAGTAACATCAGAAAGCATTATTTTACTGAGAGGGTGGTGGATACATGGAACAGTCTTCCAGTTGAAGTGGGAGAGGCCAAAACAGTAATTGAATTTAAGCAAGCATGGGATAGGCATACGGCTATCCTAAACAAAAGATAAATCCAGGTAAAGTATCCATGTAATTGGGCAGACTAGATGGGCCGAAAGGTTCTTATCTGCCGACATTTTTCTATGTTTCTATGTTAGTCTCACCGCGCTAGGGAATAAATATACACCAGCACTGTTGTGGATTTTTATAGATTATATTCTTTACTTATCCCAATAAAGAAGCATAAATAATGTAGATACGGTATTTGAACGACAGGATTTCGTTATGCGGGAAAAAACACGGGGCAGCAAAAGAAAAGTTTAACCCCTTCAGTTCTGGAGTGTAAGTCCCGTGAATGTAATGTCTCAAAAAGGTGTATGTGTATGGTCTCGGGTACCCAGTTACTGTATTCAACTGGCCAGTGAATAAAACGAACAAATCTTCGACTAGTCAAGTTGGGGCCCTGTAGATTTAAACAATAATGCAGCGTGAGGTTCTTACACTTGGAACTGCGGCCTGAGAGGCCTCTCACCCATCCGTTAGACAATCTGTTCAGCACCCACTCAAGGATGTCTCTCCGCTTAGATTGGGACACTGTGCCATCGGATCCGCTCCCTTGCTTGTCCGATCTCCACACTGCGAAGCTACGGCCTACCGCCTGCACTCCCAATGGATCATCGCGGTCTCCTTACTCGGGGTCCAGCCGGAACTAAATTTCTACTCAGACCTCTCAGCGGTGCTTAGGTAGGTCTCTATAAGGTCACCGTCTCGATCCCCAGCACCCGCGAGGCAGCGCCTGCACTCCGGCCTGGTCACGATCCCTGGCAGTCTCACGTGCGTCCTCCACCTTTTGCTGCTCGGCTCACTCTGCCTCTCCTCCGCAAGAGGCTGCGGATGTCCTTCCTCTCTCTCCCACCCACTTCCTGTATCCACCGCAAAGCACGATGGAAATTGTAGTTCCGTTTGTGTCCAGCATAGTCCATATTGCCTCTGTCTTCCCTCTGGTGGCCGCAACAAGTAAATGCAGCAAACACAATCTTTAAACAGCGCTACACTCTCCCCCCCTTGAACTTTTGGGTCTCTCCAAGGAAGTATAACAGTTACATGACATTCCAGCATTTACATTAGGCAATATATACAGGCTCAGCAGCAAACATACAATGGGTCAGATATACATCCTCAAGTTGTCTCATGCTCCTGACTACCTCAGCTAGCATAGCAGACACTTCAGGCAACCTTTGCACTGTGGTGACAGTCTCTTCAGTGCTATGTCCCGGTGAATCGTAGGTGAGTCTCTGAGGAGGTCGGATAGAACGTTTAGACTCTGGTTCAATCATCTCCTCTTCGGGTGGTAGTGCCACAGGTACGGGCTCAATTCTTTCGTCCACAACTGGAGCAGACACCTCTTCTGAATATGAGCCTTCCAGTGAAGGCATAGAACTATAATCTATGGACACATCTTCTGGAACTACAGGAATTTCCAAAGTCTCAGGAACTTCCAATCGGAATTCAGGAGCCTCAGGCCTCAGGTTACTTTCCCACCGTTCAGAAACTGGGATGACCTCTTCAGGCTCAGGTGAGCGCACCCAGTCCAGACAAAAACTTCCTTCCTCACTGTCTCCTTCACTTTCTTCAACAACCCGTGTCTGTTGAGACCGAGTAACAGGAATCGAGCGTGGAACAGGCGGGTTCGGCAAAGAAAGTTCGTCTCCAACTGGTATTCTTACAGCTTCTCTCAAAGGCAACAGATGATTTCGGTGCCAGTTTTTTAGAGGCCCGGCCTTTCAATCCGGTCGGATTTGGTAAACTGGCAGACCCGGCAGTTGCTTGCAGACAATGTAGACTTGAGAACTCCATCTATCCGCCAGCTTATGCCTTGCAGAAACACCCAAGTTCTTCAGCAAAACTCTATCACCGGGTTGTAGATCCTTTATACGAACTCTCAAGTCATAGTTTCGCTTATTCCTCTGTTCTCTGCTTCCTGAAGTCAAACGGGCCTGTTCAAACGCAGAGGCCAAATTTTTCCGAAGTCTATCCACATAATTTTTATGAGAGGCCACAGACGTCTGATCAAGAGATAGCCCAAATGCCAAATCAACAGGCAGTCGAGCTTCTCTTCCGAACATGGGACGGTAAGGTGAGTATTCAGTAGCGCCACTCTCCGTACTGTTGTACGCATGCACCAACGTAGCTATGTGACGACTCCAATTCTGCTTCTCTCTGTTTGACAGTGTCCCCAACATATTTAACAGCGTGCGATTAAATCTTTCTGGTTGGGCATTACCTTGAGGGTGATATGGAGTAGTCCGGGTCTTCTGAATTCCTAACAGTTCCAGCAATTGCCCAACAAGCCGACTCTCAAAGTCTCTGCCCTGATCCGAGTGGATTCTCCTTGGTAGGCCATAATGAACAAAAAACTTTTCCATCAAAACCTTTGCCACTGTAGGAGCACGTTGATCTTTAGTAGAGAACGCTTGGGCATAACAGGTGAAATGATCAGTCACTACTAGAATATTTCCCTGCCCACTAGCATCCGGCTCTAAGCACAGGAAATCAATGCACACCAAATCCATAGGTCCTTGACTTTGCAAGTGGCTCATTGGAGCAGTTCGAGTGGGTAGGGTCTTCCTCTGGATACACCTCAGACACGAATGGCAGTAACTTTCAACTTCAGATCTCATACAGGGCCAATAAAATCTGTCTCGCACCAGCTTAAAAGTTTTCTCTGCGAGAGACTTCCGGGAGGCGGGCCGACTGAATGGCCGCTTTTAACCTGAGCTCTGCCTAACGCTCCCCAAACCCGGCTGGTTTCGGGCTTTTAAAAGGTCCACACGGACAGATAACCAGGGCAGAAGCTCTCCCTATTGATAGCTGCTCTTTTTTAACTTTATTCGGCTGGATCCGGAACCGCAGCACTCCCTTCCCCGGAGTCACCAGGCCGATTCCCGGCCGCCATTTTGGGCCCCTCATTGGTGGCCTATAAGAACCTCAACCATCCTTTGTTACTACACCTTCGCTAGATGGACCCAGACGCGCGGACGATAACAAGGGCTGAAGATTCCGGAGGTGAGCGTCCCTCATACCGGCCACCCAGATAGAGAGCAAGCCGGACGTTGACGGCGACCGTCTTGTGGAGGCAGCGTAGCGGCACTCCTTTCTGCCAGAGTGTGGTCCGAGAGACATCAGACGTGGAGGTGTGTAGACACCCCAGCCTCCTACCTACTACACGGGGGCTATCCACGCGGCTCCACCACTGGCTTCTTGGCGCGGGTTCCTCGCTAGATGACGACCCTCTTGCAGGTACAGTCTCTCGGGGGATATTGTTGACCGTCACCATCCCCTTCGCTGCTGCCGCGAGATTGTCACTCGAGGGTGCCCAGGCTCTCTACGCTTATTGGGGGCCCCAACCTCGGAACAATTACTAAGTCCCCCTGACTTAGGAAACGAGCGCTCGGACCTCCAACGAGACCCCCTCTACCTCTGGTGACGGTCAGAACTACGGGCACGGAGATAGAAGCCCCCCGCCTCTCACAGCAGACATAACACCCGTGGAAGCAAACCGGCCGCCATCTTGCCAAGGCCGCGTGGTGGAGTTCAGGCCTTGGTTGCGTGCTGGGTGCAATGGTGGAAAGACGGGTGCGCGTCCCTCAATTTTTCCGTCCTGGGGCTCCCCTGGGGCATCCTAACCAATATTTTTTCTTCGTCCTAGAGACTCCTCTGGGGCTCACTTTCAATTTTTCCGGTCTCCTTTAAATAGGAGGCATCTCTAAGCCCTACAATTTTTTACCTACGTCCCACACATTTCTGGGTAACGAGGACAGACAAACGGAAAGGAGGGAAAAGGAACTTAAAGGAGTAAGAAAACACAGAACAAATTTTTTTAAGCCCCCTTTATTTAGGGGGCGCTCTATCTTATTCTGAATTTTTCACATTGTTGGTGGTCTGGAGGCCCCCCCCTCCCAATTTAATTTTCTACACCCCCCCTTTTTTTTTCTCTTCCCCTTACTAAATTTTCTCTGACTGGGAACAACCATACACCTGTTGGTCGTTGTGGTCTGGCTGCGGATTTACCCTACCACTGTTCCTATTTACAGCCACAATCAGAGTGCAACCTTGTGCGCTCCATTTCTTCGTCGACATGGAAAAATTTGTGTCTTCTAGCAAAACGACAAAAAAAACCTTGGATAAATTATTATCGGAAGGGACCTCAAAGCTATCGCAAAGATTGACTCTGCCACCCTCCCCGTCTACTACTCCATTTGACTCCCAACTGGACTTATCGCAATCAGCGCAGTCTGCCTCTCCTCCTTTTGACAACAGTCGTCAGGACTCTCGAGTCTGCATGGCAGACATCTCAGCGGTGTTGTCTCCCTTGTTGGATGAAAAACTCAGACGGCTCTCCTGGACCATCGAATCCGTCTTATCTCAGTTGACATCACAAGCGCAAAGACTCACTGAAGTCGAGGAACGGGTCTCGACCCTGGAGGATGATGTTAATCCACTGAAGGCACAGGTGGACGCACAACAATCTGTTATTCAAACACTGACTGAGAAATTGGATGACTTGGAGAACCGGAGCCGGCGCAATAATCTACGTGTGGTTGGCCTTCCGGAGTCGGTGAAGGGACGAGCCTTGCAAGAATGGGCTTCCAACGAGTTACCTACCCAACTGGGCTGGGATGCCTCTGAACTTCCCTTGGCAGTGGAGCGAGTACACAGAGTGGGCCCCGATCTAAATCCGCAGGCGGGTCGTCCTCGTGTAGTCATCATGAGACTTCTCAACTTTGTCGACAAATCTAAACTACTACAAGCCTTTCACAAGGCCAACGCTTTGGATTACAATGGAACCCCTCTGAGGCTTTTTCAGGACTTTTCGGCTTCTGTGTCCCTGAAGCGAAGGGCGTTTTCACCTTTGTGCTCGGAATTGGTGGCAAAGGACATTCGTTTCTCGTTGCTATATCTGGCTCGCCTGAGAGTGAATTTTAATGGAGCAACCCATTACTTTGATTCCCCGGTTGAGGCAAGTGCGGCTCTCCTCCCAGGGCAACCCCATGGGGCGTCGACTTCGACTCTTCCTCCACGCACTCCATCCACGAGAATGCGCTCCGGGCGGTCATGAGGTGGTTTCTGGACTCCGTTCTAACATCGCTTCTTCAAACTATAACGCAACTCTTGTTTATTATGCTGCAATTAATGCTTTCCCTTTCCCTTAGGTTGTGCTTCTGGAGGCTGGATGATGGATGGTTTATAGCCACATCTGATCTCTGGGTCCTGTTGATCCTTCTGTTTCTGTCCATGTTAAGGTTTCGGTTTATTTCTGAACCTACGTTGCAGGTTCTGGTTCTGTATAAGTGTAAAAACGTATTGACGCTCAGAATTAGGATGTTTAGTCTATTGTGCGTTCCCCTCACTGGGTTCCAGGGCTATAGCTGGGACGACCTTGGACCCCCCTTTAGGAGTGGCTCTGCCTTATCCCTTGAGATGGGCACTCTAAGATGCCCCGTCAGTTCGAGACCCTCCCATGACATCGCTTGAGCCACCTACCTTAAAGCTTCCCTCAGACTCCTCTCCTGGAATGTGGAGGGGTTGAACTCTCCCGTCAAAAGGAAAAAGATACTTGCTCACTTAACCACATTGAAACCTGATGTGGTATTTTTACAAGAGACCCACTGGTCTTCCCCTGATAACTACCTCCGATCTCCTTGGATTGGGTATCAAACTTCCGCCCCTTTTACGAACAAAAAGAGAGGCACTGCTATCCTTTTGAATAAATCCCTGCCGTTTACAGTCCTTGACGAAGCTAATGACCCTCAAGGTCGTTTTTCCATTATAATGATGTCAGTTCTAGGAGAGACCTATTTACTAGTGAATGTCTATGCTCCTCACCCTCCCCACTTGCAATTTTTTTCCGATCTTTACACGACTCTCCTTCAGTACACCTTTACACATTGTATTATAGGCGGGGATTTTAATGCAGTCTTGGACCCAGTCCTGGACCGCTCCCGTGTAGGCGCTAACTCGGCTTCCTTACGGGCTTCAGTTGGCCCCATGTTCTTAAAAGACCATCTAGCTTTGTTCGACGCCTGGCGTTATATCAACCCGGAAGGTAGAGACTACTCATTTTACTCCCATCCCCATGATTCCTTTTCCCGTATAGACATGTTTCTACTGTCCTCGACTTGCTACCACTCCATAGTTGACGCAACGATTGGAATGATACACATTTCTGACCATGCACCTGTCACGATAGATCTACAGTTAAAAACGCCACTCCCACGCTCCCGAAATTGGCGCTTTCCCGCGTCTCTCCTTCACTCCAGTGATTTTAAAGCTCATCTAGAACTTAGTTGGAATAACTACCTGGACGATAATTTGGAACATGTCAATGATGTTAATTTGTTTTGGGAGGCGGCTAAACCGGTCATGAGGGGTTGCATAATTGAATATATGTCCCGTAAACGTAAAGAAGTCAACAACAGACTGTTAGAGGCGCACTCCTCCCTAGTTAATTCTTATCAAACTCATGTAGCACACCCTACCTCTATCACCTCAGAACGGTATAAGGCGGACAAGCAAAGCTATGCTAGAATAGCCGACGAAAAGGCCCAATATTCCTGGTTACACCAGAAAAATCGTTTCTTCCGTTGGGGCAACAAACCAGGGAAGTTCCTGGCTAATCTACTGAAATTGCAACGCCCGGCAGCCCCGGCGATAACTAGAATCAAGACGCCCACGGGTGAAATGATAACTGACCCATCAGACATCAATAGGCTTTTCCGCGACTATTTTGAGACATTCTATAAAGCTGAACTTGATGAGTGGAAAGTCCAGGCTAAATGTTTTGTAACTGCAGGTATGCCGGAACTAGATCCTGAGTTGAGAGAGAATCTAAATGCCCCAATTAGCTCCAGTGATATTACTACAGCGATATCTCACCTCTGTTCCGATAAAACCCCTGGCCCAGATGGCTTCTCTGCAGAATATTATAAATTACTCGAGGGCCATTTTGTCCCCCACCTCATGTCCTTGTTTAATAATATACTTCAGGGAAAAGCCCCACCACCTTCCTTCAATGCGTCCCGGATGATAATGATTCCTAAACCTGATAAAGATCCTTTACTAATAACGTCCTACCGCCCAATTTCCCTATTAAATACTGATCTGAAACTATTATCGGCCATAATGGCTAGGCGACTGCAGGCCCCGCTAACCCAGTTTATCTCTCCCGCTCAAACAGGGTTCTTGACGGGCCGCCATTCCACGCAAAATGTTAGGAAAGCCCTAGCTGCTATCTGGTCGTCAAATAGCCACACTCACTCGTCGGATTTACTACTTAGCTGCGATGCCGATAAGGCTTTTGATCGCATATCATGGTCCTATATACGGCGCTTCCTGAAATATCACTCCTTTGGTCTCCCAATACTTAATTTGTTTAATGCTTTATATGATACTCCTTCCGCTATGATCACGACTAATGGCCTTAATTCCTCCCCTTTCATATTGGAACGAGGTACTCGGCAGGGTTGCCCACTTTCACCCTTATTATTTAATTTAGCATTAGAACCTTTATTGCGGATTTTTCAAACATGCCCGGATCTTAGCGGGATACGCATAGGTTCCCAGGAGGTTCGTATAGTAGCTTTCGCAGACGATTTGCTCCTCTTCCTATCCCACGCCGATAAGGCACTCCCAACCCTTGTGACATACTTGGAAGAATTTCACTTAGCATCGGGATTTAAGATTAACTATAATAAAATGTTAGCAATACCGTTGGGTGCGAACGGCGGGAACTCGATAAGGCAGCACAGTCCTTTTAACTGGTGTCAAACCGGGACGTTTAAGTATCTAGGGGTGTTAATACCGACAAATATAGCAAGATTGTACGAGGTTAACGTACCTCCGCTCCTGTCACAACTTAAAAATCAGTTAACCTCCTGGGCAAAACTTCCACTGTCTTACTTAGGGAGGTGCAATCTTATTAAAATGGTCGCATTCCCACGTCTCCTATACCCGATACAAATGCTTCCTCTACTTCTCAAACGAAAGGATATAACACACATTCATGCTTTGTTTACTAGATTCATCTGGAACGGGGGAAAACCACGTATAGCACTACGCAAACTTCAGCTTCCCTATACTATGGGAGGATTGAATTTACCGGATATTTATTCCTATAATATTGCAGCATTATACCGTATAGTGGCAGATTGGATCTCGGACTCCTCAAGGTACACGGATTGTGCCTTGGATCGAGCCATGTCTTTCCCAATGTCCCCATTGGCTGTCCTTCACACTCCCCTGTCTAGGATTCCTCCTGCCCAGAGATTTAATCCCTTGCTTTTTACAGGACGGGAGGCGTGGTACCGAGCGCGTAAGATGCGGGGCTTGTCCTGGACATCCTCGATTTTCCAACCATTACTACGTAACCCTGCTTTCCAATCTGGCTCGGCGGCCTCCGCATTTCAGGTCTTGGCGACCAAAGGTCTAACTCAAATAGGTCATCTGGTGTCGGGACCAGCTCACTCCCTTATCTCCTATAGCGATCTGTGTGTCCTAGTGGCCCCTACCCCCCTTCACTCGGTATATTATATGCAGCTATCGGCATTTGTATCAACTCAGTTAAATACCTTACACCCGCAGGACTTTTCCAACCCCCTTGATACTCAGGCGTCTCTGGGCCCGTCTACCGCAGCGTTGCGCGCTCTGCTTTGACCTCAATTCGATTGGTCGGTAGCGACCACGGGCTTAGCAGCCTGGTGTGTACAGCTTCCCAAACAATCACCCTTTACCTTAATCTCGGCCACTAATCGCTTACGAAAACAAATCCCCTCGGCTCAATATGACGAAATGTTTCTGAAATTACTGCACGGGGCCTATATAGCACCGGATAGATTGGTCCATCTAACACCCCTCAGCTCTGGCCACTGCCTCAAATGTAAGCATGCTAACGCGGACCTATTTCACTGCTTATGGGCCTGCCCGTTAGTGTCTACCTTTTGGAACTCCATACGGAGATTCGGGGTTCGGATCTTACATATAAAAGTACCTGCCACCCCCGACTGGGCATTGTTTGGTCTCCTCTCCGACTGCGAAAGCAGTAGACTCGACAGGAATCAGAGGGCCCTACTAGGAGTGCTATCCGCAGTAGCTAAAAAGGCCATTTTGGGGAATTGGATTGCCTCCTCCCCCCCCCACGTTTTCTATGTTTTATTCCCGCTTTCATGCTATTTTCCAATGTGATTGGGTGGAAACTGCTCTGCATAAAGACGATAAAGTGCAACAGTTTTTTGAAAAATGGGAGTATTTTATGTTATGTTTGCCAGAAACTGTCATTGACAAACTAAAAAGGGATTTTGAATATACTAACTGGTATCTGACCAGATCCCTATCGTCACCCCCCTTACGACCGAATGCTACGACTCTCGTAGAGCTTTCAAAATTTTTTGATGAAGTACCATCGGCTTAAGGTGTAAATTTTTCGTGGTGTCTATGGTTGACCGCGGGTTGGGAGGGATGTCTTACTGAGTGGGAATGTGAATATACGTATTGTATTTTGTTCTGAGTTTGTCAATTCAAAAATAAAGTTTTTTTAAAAAAAAAAAAGTTTTCTCTGCACCTAAATGTCCATGGTCATCGTGTAATGATCTCAGCACACCCTCTCTGTGTTTGGTGGGAAGGAACAACTGTTGTGTCTCTTCAGCATTGTTCGAGGGGCCCCTTCGGTAGACCACCCCATCCAACATCTTCAACCGTTCCCACTCTTTGTACACCAATCGGGCTCCTTCTGGGGAATTTGTCAGTAGAATTTCCCTTTGGTTCGCGTTTATAGCCTTCACTGTTAACGCAATCAGGGGATCTCCAGCCTGATCGGCTCTCAGGTCCTGTTTCGAAAAAGTAGGCAGACTTTCATCCCTCAGCTGTGTAGGACTACAATAAAACTCGAACAGCCGCAGCCATAACTCCTATAGCTTCTGCTTCAACTACTCCCTTGACACGGCGCTCTGCCCCTTGACATAAGGCTTGCACCCCATCTGGAGTCAGCTGAGTCCATTCTGTAGTGCAGGGTCTTCTTGACAAAGCATCTGCATCTCGGTTATTCACTCCAGGGCGATACTTCAGGCTGAACCGAAACCCTGACAGAGCGGCCAACCACTGATGTCCCGTTGCATCCAGTTTCGCAGTAGTAAGGACGTACGTAAGAGGATTGTTGTCAGTCTTTATCACAAATTCAGCCCCATACAGATAATCTTTCAGCTTGTCCACTACCGCCCACTTCAAGGCTAGGAACTCTAATTTGTGGGTAGGATAGTTCTTCTCTGAAGGCGTAAGGCTTCGGCTCACATACGCTACAGGCCTCAACAATCCATATTCCTGGTATAGGACTCCCCCTAGACCAGGGGTCTGCAACCTTTTTGACATAAAGAGCCACTTGGACCCGTTTCCGAATGGAAAAAAAAACTGGGAGCCGCAAAACCATTGCGACATTTAAAACAAATCTAACACTGCATATATTGTTTCTTACCTTAATGCTATATACAGGATCGTGCAGTCAGCTGTCAATCTGAAGAAAAAAAAGACTTTTTCACTTAACAATGTAAAACCCCAGCTCACACATGGATTTGCCCCAGCTCATGGATTTGCCCCCCAGCTCACACATGGATTTGCCCCAGCTCATGGATTTGCCCCAGCTCACTCATGGATTTGCCCCCAGCTCATGGATTTGCCCCAGCTCACACATGGATTTGCCCCAGCTCATGGATTTGCCCCCCAGCTCACACATGGATTTGCCCCAGCTCATGGATTTGCCCCCAGCTCATGGATTTGCCCCAGCTCGCTCATGGATTTGCCCCAGCTAGCTCATGGATTTGCCCCAGCTCACTCATGGATTTGCCCCCAGCTCATGGATTTGCCCCAGCTCATGGATTTGCCCCCCAGCTCATGGATTTGCCCCCAGCTCATGGATTTGCCCCAGCTCGCTCATAGATTTGCCCCAGCTAGCTCATGGATTTGCCCCAGCTCACTCATGGATTTGCCCCCAGGTCATGGATTTGCCCCAGGTCCTGGATTTGCCCCCAGCTCACACATGGATTTGCCCCAGCTCATGGATTTGCCCCCCAGCTCACACATGGATTTGCCCCAGCTCATGGATTTGCCCCCCAGCTCATGGATTTGCCCCAGCTCGCTCATAGATTTGCCCCAGCTAGCTCATGGATTTGCCCCAGCTCACTCATGGATTTGCCCCCAGGTCATGGATTTGCCCCAGGTCCTGGATTTGCCCCCAGCTCACACATGGATTTGCCCCCAGCTCATGGATTTGCCCCCAGCTCTCACCTGGATACTTGCCCCAGGCAGCTCCGGCGGGGGTTGAGGGGACCCAGATGCCGGGCAGCGCGGAGCGCCTGCCCGGTCTTGAACAGTCCGTCCTGTGAAGTGGATGCGGCTGTGTGCGTGCGCAGCCGGTCACATGGTCCGGCCAGTCAGGTGGTACAGAGACTCAGTACCACCTGATTAGCCGGACCACGTGACCGGCTGCGCACGCACACAGCCGCACCACTTCACAGGACGGACTGTTCAAGACCGGGCAGGCGCTCCCGCGCTGCCGGCATCTGGGTCCCCTCAACCCCCGGGCCAGTTTTAGGGGCGCAAAACTGCGCCTGGGGCCACGGCCCCCCCAGCCCCCACCACGCTACGCCACAGGGAGGGAGCTGCGGGAGCCGCAGCAAAAGTGAAAAAGAGCCGCATGCGGCTCTGGAGCCGCGGGTTGCCGACACCTGCCCTAGACCTTCTCTGCTGGCATCCACATGCAATTCGTACGGCTTATGAGGTTCAGCGTAAGCCAGGACGGGAGCTCGAGTTAGACTCTCTTTCAACTTCATGTAGGCACTTTTACATTGATTAGTCCATTCTTCTTGGATGGTTTCTCGAGCCTTCCTTTGCCCTTTAGCCGACGAACTTCGATCAGAGGCCTTGGAGCCTTCTTCCACGTCTTCCTTCTGTAGGAGCTTATTCAAGGGTTGAGCTATCTTTGCAAATCCTCCTATGAATCTTCGGTAATATGAACAGAACCCCAAGAAAGATCTAAGTTCAGTAACATTTCGGGGTCTAGGCCAGGAAGCTACGGCTTCCAACTTTCGAGGATCCGTCGAAACACCTTCTGCTGAAACAACATGTCCCAGGTACGTAACGGAAGTTAGAGCAAATTGACACTTCTCTAGGGACAGTTTCAACCCCTCTTCGTGGAGCCGCTTCAAGACCTTTTCCAACCGCTGCTCATGTTCTTCCAGAGTCTTCCCGAACACAATAATATCATCTAGATCAGGGGTCTCAAAGTACCGGCCCGCGGGCCATTAGTGGCCCGCAGACTGGTTAAAAATGGCCCGCAGCAGAGTGGTGCAGCTGAGGAAAGCCCAGCTCTCTGCCTCCTCTGATTGGCTCCTGCTGTGTCACATGATGCCTCCGCCCACCAGCTGCAGGAGATCAGGCAGCTTCCCTCCTCCTGAGCTCCGTCTCTGCTGCTGGTTCCCCAGCAGTGTCTTGTAAATACCCTGGCTACTCTCAGGGCAGATGCTGCTTCCCTGGTGAGTTCAGGCTCTTCCCTTATCTTTTTTTTTTCTCTTTATGCTTCCATGTGTTGATCTGCCCCTCCCCCCCCCGCTCTCTGCCAGTCTGAAAATCAGAACACCCTGTCCCAAGACATCACAGCAGCCATGAGGTGTCAGAGCTCAGGTGGACATTATTATTTTATTATTATTATTCTTTATTTATAAAGCGCCAGCATATTCCGCAGCGCTGTACAATAGGCACAGTATAGACAGGGTTACAATACATTGAACAACATTTGACAAACAGTACAGGAGGAGATGAGGGCCCTATTCCCGTAGGAACTCACAATCTGGGAGGGTTGGGGTTGGAAACAGGAGGAGAGGACTGTAAGTTGAGAGTGATTGATGGTTGCGTCAGTGAGTTGGGTGGTAGGCTTCCCTAAATAGGAACGTTTTAAGGGAGCGTTTGAAGGAAGAGAAGTTAGGGGAAAGTCTGACAGTACGAGGGAGAGCGTTCCAGAGAGTGGGGGCTGCGCGTGAGAAATCCTGCAGTCTATCATGGGAAGAGGTGATGCGGGGAGAAGCTAGGCGCAGGTCACTGTTTGACCTTAGGGAGCGGGCTGGGGTGTATTTGGTGATTAGTGAGGACAGGTAGTGGGGAGCTGAGTTAGTGAGGGTTTTGTAGGTAAGGATAAGGATTTTGAACTTAATTCTGCAGTGGATGGGAGCCAGTGAAGGGACTCGCAGAGGGGAGCGGCAGAGACAGAGCGGCGGGTGAGGTGAATTAGCCTGGCGGAGGCGTTCAGGATGGATTGTAGGGGGGAGAGGCGGGACAGAGGGAGGCCAGATAAGAGATTATTGCAATAGTCGAGTCGGGAGATTACCAGGGTGTGAATGAGTTGTTTTGTGGTGACAGCGGTAAGAAATGGCCGAATTCTGGAAATATTACGCAGTTGGTATCGGCAGGAGGAGGAAAGAGACTTGATGTGGGGGATGAAGGAAAGAGCAGAGTCAAGTGTAACTCCAAGACAGCGAACTTGGTTTGATGGGGAGATGGTGATACCCTCCACCGTGATAGAGAAGTCAGGAGGTGGGGAGGCATTGGAGGGAGGAATAAGTAGGAGTTCAGTCTTTGACATGTTAATCTTTAGGTGGTGGGAGGCCGTCCAGGAGGAGATGCCAGATAAACAGTCACTGACTTTTGAAAGGACAGGGGGAGAGAGATCAGAGGTAGAGAGGTAGATCTGAGTGTCATCAGCGTAGAGGTGGTAATTTAAAGCCAAAGCTGTTGATGATTTTGCCCAGGGAGGAAGTGTAGATGGAAAAGAGCAGAGGACCAAGGACAGAGCCTTGAGGTACACCAACAGATCGAGGCAATGAAGAGGAGGAGTTACCAGCAAAGGACACACAGAAGGACCTGTTGGATAAATAGGAGTCAACCCAAGCAAGTGCAGTGTCACCGAGACCCAGAGAGTTGAGGGTCTGTAGAAGGAGGGGGTGGTCAACAGTGTCAAAAGCAGCCGAGAGGTCAAGCAGGATGAGAATAGAATAGTGGCCGTGTTTTTTAGCAGTTAGGAGGTCGTTGGTGACTTTTGGTGAGGGCAGTTTCAGTTGAGTGTAGGGGACAGAAGCCAGATTGCAGGGGGTCAAGTGGGGAATTGGAGGACAGGAAGAGGGAGAGGCGGTTGAAGACTAGTTTTTCTAAGAGCTTAGAGGTAAAGGGAAGCAGGGATACAGGGCGGTAGTTGGATGGAGAGTTGGGATCGAGGGATGGTTTCTTTAGTAAAGGGGTAACTAGCGCATGTTTGAAGGCGGATGGGAAGGAGCCAGTGGAGAGAGATAGGTTGAAGATGTGTGTGAGAGCAGGGGTGAGGGAGGAGGAGAGGGGAGGAATTAGATGTGAGGGAATGGGGTCGAGCGGGCACGTGGTGAGATGTGAGGAGGACAATAAGGAATTGACTTCCTCCTCAGTGGCTGGGAGGAAGCGGCAGAGGGTGGCAGAGGGGACCTCAGGGAGTGGAGGTGGCAGATAACTATCTTGTGTTGGGATGTTGCTTCTGATAGTTAGAGTTTTACTGAGGAAGTAGTCTGCCAGGTCTTGAGCGCTGAAGGCAGCTGTGGGGGGAGGTGCAGGTGGGTAGAGGAGGGTAGTGAAGGTGGACCAGAGCCGTTTAGGGTTGGAGGACAGCGTACATCAGGCAGCACAACAAGTGCTAGCAGGCACTGCAGGCAAGAGGCTCTAAACCTGCAGTGAATAAATGGCCCAAACCAGTGTGTGTAGTGCCCCCTGGATAAAGAAGTGTTGTAACTGGAATCCACTTGGTTCACTCGGGACGAGGCCGGACCGGACACGAGCAAGGATTGTCTGAACACGAGTCTCTTCAGGAAAGGCAAACTTTTATTGTTACGTCACAGAATGCTCAGACAGGATTGAATCGCAAAGACTGAGCATCGATTATACAGTGTCCTGAGGTTTTATACCTCAAATACATAATTAGGTACATCCCAATTAGCCCACCTCCCGGTGACTCTATCCCACCCCACGTGGGTTAGTACCACCCTTAGTCTAATACAAAAGACATTTCATTAATTGGCCATAAATTGGCAAACTTTGTGTTAGTAACAATAAATCATGATTAGTTGCTCTCGCTGTTCCGGGCTGCGCCTGGTTCCCTGACGCCTTCAATTATTTGTTACAAATGGCACCTGGTCTGATCTCTATACTCCTTTGTATTTCTGCGGGCCCCAACGACCTTCATGTATCTTTCTCTGTGCCTGGAACAGCAGAGATCTTTCTCAACGCTTTAATTGCTTTTTCTGCTAATCTAAACACATTCCTAAATTTCTACGTATTTTTCATTCTAGTTTCAGCTACAAACTTGCCTAGTTATTTTCAAGTGAACCAATATTCTGAACAAGATGGTCGCCTGGCTTATAATGGCGGCCATTTTCCAGCCTATTTCCACTACATTGTGTGTGTGTGCAGAGCCCCCCTGGATAAAGAAGTGTGTGTGTGTGTGTGAAGAGCCCCCCTGGATAAAGAAGTGTGTGTGTGCAGAGCCCCCCTGGATAAAGAAGTGTGTGTGTGCAGAGCCCCCCTGGATTCAGAAGTGTGTGCAGAGCCCCCCTGGATTCAGAAGAGTGTGCAGAGCCCCCCTGGATGCAGAAGTGTGTGTGCAGAGCCCCCCTGGATGCAGAAGTGTGTGTGCAGAGCCCCACCTGGATGCAGAAGTGTGTGCGCAGAGCCCCCCCTGGATGCAGAAGTGTGTGTGCAGAGCCCCCCTGGATGCAGAAGTGTGTGTGCAGAGCCCCCCCTGGATGCAGAAGTGTGTGTGCAGAGCCCCCCCTGGATGCAGCAGTGTGTGTGCAGAGCCCCCCCTGGATGCAGAAGTGTGTGTGTGTGCAGAGCCCCCTGGATAAAGAAGTGTGTGTGTGTGTGCAGAGCCCCCCTGGATAAAGAAGTGTGTGTGTGTGCAGAGCCCCCCTGGATAAAGAAGTGTGTGTGCAGAGCCCCCCTGGATTCAGAAGTGTGTGCAGAGCCCCCCTGGATGCAGAGTTGGGTATGCAGAGCCCCCCCTGGATGCAGAAGTGTGTGTGCAGAGCCCCCCTGGATAAAGAAGTGTGTGTGCAGAGCCCCCCTGGATTCAGAGGTGTGTGCAGAGCCCCCCTGGATGCAGAGTTGGGTGTGCAGAGCCCCCCTGGATGCAGAAGTGTGTGTGCAGAGCCCCCCTGGATAAAGAAGTGTGTGTGCAGAGCCCCCCCTGATTCAGAGGTGTGTGCAGAGCCCCCCTGGATGCAGAGTTGGGTGCGCAGAGCCCCCTGGATGCAGAAGTGTGTGTGCAGAGCCCCCCTGGATGCAGAAGTGGGTGTGCAGAGCCCCCCTGGATAAAAGAAGTGTGTGTGTGTGCAGAGCCCCCCTGGATAAAGAAGTGTGTGTGCAGATCCCCCCTGGATACAGAAGTGTGTGTGCAGAGCCCCCTGGATACAGAAGTGTGTGTGTAGAGCCCCACTGGATACAGAAGTGTGTGTGCAGAGCCCCCTGGATACAGAAGTGTGTGTGCAGAGCCCCCCTGGACACAGAAGTGTGTGTGCAGAGCCCCCTGGATACAGAAGTGTGTGTGCAGAGCCCCCTGGATTCAGAAGTGTGTGCAGAGCCCCCTGGATGCAGAAGTGTGTGTGCAGAACCCCCCCCCCGGATGCAGAAGTGTGTGTGCAGAGCCCCCCCATGGATGCAGAAGTGTGTGTGTGCAGAGCCCCCCCTGGATACAGAAGTGTGTGTGCAGAGCCCCCCTGGATTCAGAAGTGTGTGCAGAGCCCCCTGGATGCAGAAGTGTGTGTGCAGAACCCCCCTGGATGCAGAAGTGTGTGTGCAGACCCCCCCCAATGGATGCAGAAGTGTGTGTGTGCAGAGCCCCCCTGGATACAGAAGTGTGTGTGCAGAGCCCCCCTGGATTCAGAAGTGTGTGCAGAGCCCCCCTGGATGCAGAAGTGTGTGTGCAGAACCCCCCTGGATGCAGAAGTGTGTGTGCAGAGCCCCCCCATGGATGCAGAAGTGTGTGTGTGCAGAGCCCCCCCTGGATGCAGAAGTGTGTGTGCAGAGCCCCCTGTACACAAAAAAGTGTTACAAAATAATTTTAAAAATCCCAAACATAAGGTAAATCAATAACATTTTACTGTTATTTTCCTATATTTTGAAACCAGAAAAACCCACCAGTGGTGCACATAAGTACAATGTAAATCCAATACACAATAAGGTTGTTAGCAAAGCAGTCCGCAGTATGGTAATCCTATACTATAATAGAGTAAGGCTTGGCGTGTCCGTCGCCAAGCCTTCTCTGCGCATGCGCGCGCAACCAGCGGCGGTTGGCTGCGCGCGCATGCAAACGCCACGGCACGAGCCGGCCGTGCGCTCGCCGCGGCGGTTACGAGATGCACACGCAGCAGCCGGGTAGAGGCTGCGCTCGCAGCCTCTACTCGGCTGCCGCGCGCATCCAACCCCTGAGCGGCGAAGGGAAAGTTTCCTCGCTTCCGCTCTTTGAAGGACCCAAGCCGCGGTCACGTGGAGTCCACGTGACCGCGGCTTGGGTCCTTCAACGAGCGGAAGCGAGGGAAACTTTCCCTGCGCCGCTTAGGCAGGTAAGTATGCGGAGACGGAGCTCCAGGGGCGGCTGTCCGAATGCCGATAGAGCATTCGAACAGCCGCCCCATGTCTGGTCTGGGGTCTGAGCTTGGGGGCAAATATCCATGAGAGCTTGGGGGCAAATATCCATGAGAGCTTGGGGGCAAATATCCATGAGAGCGTGGGGGCAAATATCCATGAGAGCGTGGGGGCAAATATCCATGAGAGTGTGGGGGCAAATATCCATGAGAGCGTGGGGGCAATATCCACGAGCTGGGGCAGTATCCACGAGCTGGGGCAGTATCCACGAGCTGGGGCAATATCCACGAGCTGGGGCAGTATTAACAATAGACTGCCCTCTGGGCAGGCTTTCCAACTAGTAAAACATAAGATAATATTGCTTAGCATGTTGTGACTGCGCCAACACATTCCGCAGCGTTGTATAAGATGCGTGAACAAGGGATGTTTCTGAAATAGTGCTGTGAACTGTTTATTTCTGTGGCGCATCTCCCATACTGGCCTTACAACTGGAGCAGGGAAATCTGACAGGTGTGATGTATGTGGATAAGAGAACTCCCATCACACCAGTCAGATTTCCCTGCTCCAGTTGTAAGGCCAGTATGGGAGATGCGCCACAGAAATAAACAGCTAACAGAACTGTCTAAAAATACAAAACAAAACATGCTACTCAGAAGGGGAATGATTTTTCGCCATCCACTGGGTCCATATTCCAGCGACCGACTTGGTCGTCTGATTATCGACGACCGAGGTTGCAGAAATGTCCGACTAGGATCATCCACTGCAAGTGACTATGGACGGAACTCCGCTATTTTTCTAATAGGCATTTAAACCAGTAAAAATGTATTAAAATGTGTCCAAATATTAAAAAAGGTCCTTTTTAAAAAAATTAAAAAGGTCTGTTACAGAATTTAAATAGCCTTTAAAAAAAAATAGGAATCAAAAATTGTCAGAAAAATATCAAGAATACAAAAAGATGTGCAGAATTTGAATAGACTTCTTGCTGTAAATGAAAAGAATAAACTGTGTAATAAAAAACATTTGCAAGTTTTGCATGCGGCCCCCCATGGGAAGTGAAAACTTGTCCAGTGGCCCTCAGGTAATTTGAGTTTGAGACCCCTGATCTAGATACACCAACACTTCAATCAGGTTCATGTCCCTGACTGTCTTCTCCATTAACCGTTGGAACGTGGCGGGAGCCCCCGTAAGGCCTTGAGGCATTCTGTTGAACTCGAAGAACCCCAGTGGGCAGATGAACGCAGTCTTCTCTTTGTCCTCAGGATGCATTGGTATCTGATGATACCCACTTCGCAGGTCTAGTACACTAAACCATTTTGCTCCAGACAAACACTGTAAGGCATCTTCTATCCGAGGAGTGGCATATTGATCGGGAATGGTTCTCTGATTTAGCGTGCGATAGTCTATACATAGACGGATAGAACCATTCTTCTTTCGAACCATCACTATTGGAGAAGCGTACGGACTCCTGGATTCTTGAATCACCTTAGTCCTCTGTAGTTCATTTAGCTGTTCTCGTAGATCATCCAAGTCTCCCAACGGGTCTCGTCTTGACCTTTCTCGAAACGGCTTATCTTCTTGTAGTCGAATGCGATGTTCAGTACTCTTAGCTAAACCCACGTCGAACTCATCCTTCGAGAACAAGTCCTTCCATTTTAGGATCTGGAACTGAAGTCGTTTCTTCCACTCAGGCGAGATGGGAGCATCTTTAGGATAGAACCTTTCAGCTAGAATTTCTTTGTTCACTCCCCCCCCGAAATCAGTAGGCAAGAGAGGTGTAGTGGACGCTACTTGCCCGATGGGCATTCGTGCTTTCAGGATCACTGGAGAATCCGACACATTGCACATGCTAACTGAGACTCTTCCTCGTGTCCGTTTCAAAGCTCTCGTGGAGATTATCTCAGGGATTACTTCTACTCTGGCCTCACTCCCATGACTGGGATCAGTTTCCAGTACCACGTAAGGACCCGGTTGTGATCCGTTCAACTTGACTGAAGCCTGGAAACTCGCCACTTCTCCTGATTGCAGAACCTTCTCTGTTCCTCCCAATCTCCACAGACGCCCCACTTCGGCAGGTGCCCTCTGTTCTTCGACCATTCGCTGATAGACCGGACGTAACATCGGGTGTACTCCTCTGGTAGAACCTTCTTCCATTACTATAGGAGTCAGAAGACGTCGCACCAGATCAGTATTCGTCCCCACTATCATAGAACTTGTGTTGGCCCCTGAAGGCCGAGGACACACAATGGCCAATGCATCACAACCTCCAGACTGCCCGATGACTTCGGATCCAATTTCTAACTTCACCTGTATGACGGAATGGAGATGTTGTTCCGCCTGCGGGTGTGCTCAATCTGCGTGACCCCGTCGCTTACCGCTGGCCCGACTACCGAGTGACACGCACCCGGCGTCTCGTGCGGCCTGGCGTGACCCTAGGAAAGGGTTAGCGGGCGGTGGAGGGGACTCCTGCCTAGAACCAGTCCGACCACTGAGCCATACAGCACTCAGCGTCCCGAGCAACTGGTTCACTGACCTTGCGGGTGTGGGACGTCTGTGGAAATCAGCTCTGGTAGCCGCGGAGGAAGATTCGGATCTTATGGGGAAACGTTTCGGATGTTACAGGGAAACGTTTCGATCCTGGGGCGGGTGTCTCTTCGGAACTTGGGCGGCGGACTGTTCGGATCGGGAAGGAACGGAGGGTCGGATCGGGTCTGGAGGGAGCTTCGGATCGGGAAGGAGGGAGTTTCGGGACTGGCGGGACCAATGGAGAGTTTGGGTCTTACCGCAATATACCGGGCGCGGTACACGGCCGCTCCCTTCGGTTCGGATCTCTCGTCCTGGGAACCGAATCACCTTCCGCTGCGCCTCTGCCCTGATCCTCGATGCAGGCACAGAGCGCTCGGTTCGGTTCGGATCTGGAGCGCCGCACCCTGAGACCACGAGGGATTCTCAGATACGAAAATGCGGCGGAGACAAAGTCACATCAGTCGAAGCTGGATGCACTGCAAAATCTGGCTTTATTCTGCACGGTTCAAGCATTTAACAACTTCTCATAAATTAGAATACAATGGGACTCCTTGCCCGCCCTCCCAGGACCCATTGGCCCTTAGCCTTCAGGGAGTCGCCAATTCGGACCGGATGGTCCGAATCGGCCATTTTACGATTCGAACCGGATGGTCCGAATCGGCCATTTCCCGAATCGAGGATTCGGACTGCGCCACAAGGATCGGAAAATGGCGGCGAGCAAGGCAAACAAAGGGAAAATACATTGCACAATAAACAACGGGGAACACTTTATTACACCACACAATATCACATCTAATAAAAAATACTGGTAAAACGGGGTGCGTGCCACCACACCCAAGTGTCCATGTCACCACTGTCACTGCACCGCCCCTGGCTGAGGGTGCTGGGCCATCCCGTGACACTCCTCCCCCTCCCCAAGGTCCGACGCACTCGGTTGGACCCCACCGGGTCGTACCGAGGTAGTCGGGGCTCCCCAATCCCCTGGTTCCCGGCCGACTGTCGCGATAACCCATCTGCGTTACCGTTCTGCGACCCGGGCCGATATTGGATTGAAAAGTTGAAGGGTTGGAGAGCCAGGCTCCACCGCAACAGGCGGCCGTTCTCCCCCGCCACTCGGCTGAGCCATACCAAGGGGTTATGGTCGGTCATCACGGTGAAGGACCGACCGTAGACGTAGGGTTGGAGCTTCCGTAGGGCCCAGACAAGGCCAGGCACTCCTTCTCCACTGCAGCGTACCCCACCTCTCGTGGCAACAGCTTCCGGCTAATGAACGCCACCGGATGATCCCCCCGTCGTCCCCCACTTGACTCAGGACAGCTCCCAGTCCGAACATGGACGCGTCTGTGTGGACAATAAAACGTTTATTATAGTTGGGAGCTGCCAGCAGGGGAGCTTGGGTCAGGGCGGCCTTCAATTGTCGAAAGGCCTGTTCGCACTCCGGGGACCACAGGACTTGGCGGGGCAGGGATTTCTTGGTCAGATCAGTCAGGGGTTTGGCCAGGTCACTGTAATGGGGTACAAATTTTCTGTAGTACCCCGCGGTGCCCAGGAAGGCGAGGACCTGGGTCTTGGTCACCGGGGTGGGCCAATCTAGGATAGCCTCTATCTTCGCGGGCTCTGGCCGTTGTATCCCGCACCCCACCCGGTGGCCCAAATACTGCACCTCGGCCATCCCCACTTGCATTTCTCCGGCTTCAGGGTCAGGTTGGCGTCTCTAATCCGGCCCAGGACAGTCCCTACATGATCCAGATGTTCCTCCCAGGTCTGGCTATAGATGGCTATATCATCCAGGTACGCGCAAGCGAATCCCTGGAGGCCATCGAGGAGGCGATCGATTAACCGCTGGAAGGTAGCAGGGGCGTTCTTCATCCCGAACGGCATGACTCGAAACTGGTACAGGCCGAACGGGGTGATGAAGGCCGACTTCGGGGTCGCCTCCTCGGCAAGGGGAATCTGCCAATACCCCTTGCACAGATCCACCGTGGTCAGAAAATGACCCCCGGAGATCTGGTCTAGCAACTCGTCGACTCGGGGCATCGGATAAGCGTCCGTAACCGTACAGTCGTTTATCCGCCGATAGTCGACGCAGAACCTGGTGGTACCGTCCTTTTTGGGCACCAGGACCACGGGCGACGCCCATGGGCTGGCCGACGGCTCAATGACCCCCAGCTCCAACATCTCCCGGATCTCGGCCCGCATAGACTCGCGGACTGCTTCCGGGATCCGGTAGGCGGGCTGTCGGAGTGGTTTCTGACCGGGCGTGTCCACCTGATGGACAGCCTGGTCCGTATACCCCGGGAGAGCCGAGAAAACCCCCGGGTAGGCGAGAAGCAGCTGCCGCGCCTGCGCCTGTTTCTCGGGTCCTAACTCCTCCCCCAGCTGCACTTGATCCACCCCGGAAGGCTGCTTGGCTACCCCCGGAAGTTCTTCCAGAGGGAACGGTTCCATCTCCTCGGCCGCCGGCGCGCATATGGCGTCCACCGTCTCCGGCCGCTCATGGAAGGCCTTCAGCATATTGACGTGGAACGTCCGCTGGATTCTGGTGTCTGCGCAGCTAACAACCACATAGGTGGTATCCCCCAGCTGGGTTACCACCTTGTAGGGACCCTGCCAGGCCGCCTGCAGCTTGTTCTGCCGCTGTGGTTTTAACACCAGAACCTTCTGTCCCACACAGAACGAGCGGCTGCACGCAGCGCGATCGTACCACGCCTTCTGCTGAGCCTGGGCCGTCTCCATGTTCTCCTGCACGAACCCCTGGAGGTCCGCCAAGCGCTCCCGGAGCTTCAGGACGTACTCCACCACAGGAACCCCATCCTCCTCCGGTGCCCCCTCCCACTGAGCCCTAACCAGATCCAGCGGTCCCCGTACCCGGCGTCCATACAGCAGCTCAAAGGGGGAGTAACCGGTGGATTCCTGAGGAACCTCCCGGTAGGCGAACAGCAAGTGGGGAAGATACTTCTCCCAATCCCTGTTCTCGTGCACAAAGGCCCGGATGAGCTGCTTCAGGGTCCCATTGAACCGCTCGCACAGCCCGTTGGTCTGGGGGTGATACGGGGCGCTGTGCAGCGCCTTAACGCCACAGAGACGCCAGAGCTGTTGGGTGAGCTCAGCGGTAAACTGGGTACCCTGATCGGATAGGATTTCTCGGGGAAACCCTACCCTCGTGAACACCCTGAGGAGCGCGTCCGCTACGGTGTCCGCCTGGATGTTGGCCAAGGCCACAGCCTCGGGATACCGGGTGGCATAATCCACTACGGTAAGAATGTACCTCTTACCGGTGGCACTGGGCCGTGGCAACGGCCCTACGATGTCGACCGCCACCCGGCTAAAGGGCTCCTGGATAATGGGCATGGGCCGCAAGGGCGCCTTCGGGTGATCCCCGGCCTTCCCAGCTTTCTGGCAAACTGGGCAGCTGCGGCAGTAGTCGCGGGTGTCGTTGCTAAGGCGGGGCCAGTAAAACGCGCGCGCCAATCTGTGCCGGGTTTTCGTCTGGCCTAAGTGGCCTGACAGGGGGATGTCATGGGCCAAGCGCAGAAGCTCCTGCCTCGGGCCCTGAGGCACCACCAACTGCTTCTGCGGGATCTGCTTCTTCTTGGCCCCCTCCCTCACGGTGTACCGGTACAGCAACCCATCCTCCCACTCTACCTTGTCTTTCCCCTGGCCGTCCAGACCCTGACCAGCTCGGTCCCGGTAGCCCTGTAATGTGGGGTCAGTCTGAGTCTGGTGGCGAAGCGTCTCCGGGGTACTCCACGGGGAAGGGAGGACAGGTGGAAGGGAAGGAATCGGATCCCGTCGAGGTGGGGAGGTGATGGCGGTCTGGGAGGTCGGGAAGGTCCTAGGGGTTTGGGATGTCGAGAGGGTCTGGGGGGTCGGTAGGAGTTGGGAGGTCGGGAAGGTCGGGAGGTTTGGGGGGTTGGGGGGTCGAAGTGGTTGGGTTGAGATCTCACCTGGGTCCCATTCGGAGTGCCCCTGCCGTGGCGTTGGCTCTGTTGCCTAGTGGTTACCGGGGTAGCTGCATCTGTGGAGTAAGCGGAAATGAGCTGCCCCAGATCATTCCCCAGGAGCACCTCGGCCGGCAGTTGCTTCAGCAACCCCACCCGCACCTCCTTCTCCCCGTTCCCCCAGTCCAGATGCACCCGGGCCGTCTCAAGCCGGAGCACTTTTCCTCCCGCCACCCGTACTGCTACAGTGCTTTGCAGGCGGTCGCTCGGCGGAACCAGGTGAGGCCGGACCAGGGTGATGGTAGCCCCGGAGTCCCGCAGCCCCTCCGCGGGCCGCCCGTTTATCCACACCGCCTGGCGGTGGTGACGGCGGTTGTCATCCGCGGCGGCTTGCACAGGGTCGGCCTCGTGCAGCTGCTCCCACCATTCCTCCGGGGCCTCCGGCCACGGAGCTCCGGCGTCGCAGCAATGGGCCGCCGGCGATGGCCTGCCGGCCGGCCGAGTCAATTCCGGTCGGTTGGGACAATGTTGTTTGTAGTGCCCCTCCTGGTTGCACCCGTAACATCGGACGGTAGCCATGTTGGTAGGCCGGCTGGGGCCCCGTGCTACTGGCGCTCGGACCGCTGGTGGTGGAGGTGGTGGAGGTGGTGGGGCGGGCAAAGCCGGGCGACCGGCCGGGGTCCGCTCTCCCCCCGGCAGCTTCCGGGTGTCCGTATACTCGTCGGCCCAGGTGGCCGCTTGTTGCACCGTATGGGGTTTCTTATCGCGCACCCACTCTCGGATGGCGGAGGGGTGTGCTCGAAAAACTGCTCGAGCAGCAGCAGCTGGGTGATCTCGGTCACCGTCTCCGCTTGGCTTCCGAGAGCCAGGTGCGCAGGTCCCTCTGCAGCCGATGGGCCCACTCCACGTGAGTGGCGCCGCTGGGCCGGCGGGAATTCCGGAACTTCATCCGGCTGGCTTCGGGAGTCACGGCGTATCTACTCAGCAGCGCCTGCTTGACGTGCGAGTAGCTGGTGGCCTCGTCGTCCGGCACCGTACGATAGGCCTCGGCGGCCCGACCGGTCAGCTTGCTTGCCAAGATCCGTATCCAGTCGGCGCGGTGCACTTCATGCACCCGACACAGGCGCTCAAAGTCCTGGAGGTAGCTTTCTATTTCCTCCTCGGCTTCCCGAAACTCCTTGAACGCCTGGAACGGCACTTTCCGCCCGGAGTATCGATCTGACGGAGAGCGGCTACTCCGCCGACTTCGCACTTCGGCCAGCCGTAGTTCGTGCACCCGCTCTCTCTCTCTCTCTCCTCTTCCTGACCGAGTTCTCGACCCAGATTCCTCAGTTCCGCCTCCGATGGGGCCGGACCCATCATGGAGATCCGCTCCCGCATCTTCCGGCAGAATTCACTATCTTCGGGCTCTGCGGGGACGGTTGCCGGTGCTGTGTCAGCAGGCAACGCCGCGAACGCCGCCTCCTGATCCATCCTCTTCAGTTCCTCCATCAGGGTCTCCCGACTCTTGGAGCCCGGGACACCGCCCCGATTCTCCAGCATGCCACGCAGGACGTCCCGCTTGTATGCACTATACCCCGCCATGATGAGGGTCCCCCTGGGGTCTGCAGAGAGCGATCCCACCGCTGCCACCAGTATGACGGAATGGAGATGTTGTTCCGCCTGCGGGTGTGCTCAATCTGCGTGACCCCGTCGCTTACCGCTGGCCCGACTACCGAGTGACACGCACCCGGCGTCTCGTGCGGCCTGGCGTGACCCTAGGAAAGGGTTAGCGGGCGGTGGAGGGGACTCCTGCCTAGAACCAGTCCGACCAATGAGCCATACAGCACTCAGCGTCCCGAGCAACTGGTTCACTGACCTTGCGGGTGTGGGACGTCTGTGGAAATCGGCTCTGGTAGCTGCGGAGGAAGATTCGGATCTTATGGGGAAACGTTTCGGATGTTACAGGGAAACGTTTCCGATCCTGGGGCGGTGTCTCTTCGGAACTTGGGCGGCGGACTGTTCGGATCGGGAAGGAACGGAGGGTCGGATCGGGTCTGGAGGAGCTTCGGATCGGGAAGGAGGGAGTTTCGGGACTGGCGGGACCAATGGAGAGTTTGGGTCTTACCGCAATACCGAGGCGCGGTACACGGCTGCTCCTTTGGTTCGGATCTCTCGTCCTGGGAACCGAATCACCTTCCGCTGCGCCTCTGCCCTGATCCTCGATGCAGGCACAGAGCGCTCGGTTCGGTTCGGATCTGGAGCGCCGCACCCTGAGACCACGAGGGATTCTCAGATACGAAAATGCGGCGGAGACAAAGTCACATCAGTCGAAGCTGGATGCACTGCAAAATCTGGCTTTATTCTGCACGGTTCAAGCATTTAACAACTTCTCATAAATTAGAATACAATGGGACTCCTTGCCCGCCCTCCCAGGACCCATTGGCCCTTAGCCTTCAGGGAGTCGCCAATTCGGACCGGATGGTCCGAATCGGCCATTTTACGATTCGAACCGGATGGTCCGAATCGGCCATTTCCCGAATCGAGGATTCGGACTGCGCCACAAGGATCGGAAAATGGCGGCGAGCAAGGCAAACAAAGGGAAAATACATTGCACAATAAACCAACGGGGAACACTTTATTACACCACACAATATCACATCTAATATAAAAAATACTGGTAAAACGGGGTGCGTGCCACCACACCCAAGTGTCCATGTCACCACTGTCACTGCACCGCCCCTGGCTGAGGGTGCTGGGCCATCCCGTGACAACCTGTAGATATCCATCATAGGGAAGCTTCTCAGTTCTGATACCCCAGATCTCGAGGTCCTTTAATTTCTGTAGAGGTATATGTTTCAAGTGCTTCTCGTAGAAGTCTCGATAGATCAACGTCACTTGAGCCCCTGAGTCTAACAGAGCTTTCGTGTAGACTCCCTCCACTTGGATTGGAACGATGGGAGAAGGACCTATCAGCTGGTCCGGAAATGTTGTCGTAGCCACAGGAGGTTTAGACCCAGTTCTCTGTACCCTGGCCTTCTTCTTGTCTCGTGGAGGTTCTGGGTGTGCATTGTTTCCCCATGACATAGGACCGGATACTAAGGGAGTAACTCTTTCAGTCCTGGTAGGTTCAGCAGTTGGCAAATATCCGGGCCCTCTCGGCCTTTCAGTTCTGGCTTGAAGTTTGGAACGGTTTTCAACCATTGGGCACCTAGTTCGCTCCTTCATTTGGGCCCTCTGGCGTTTCCCGCCTGTGAGGTAGATAGCAGCCCTTCTAAGGCTTTTAGGAACTCTTCCATTTTAGTCCCTTCAGGCGTTTGGTTTTTGCACTGTGCTCGGAAATTACCCATTTCCCCACAACTGAAACATCTCTTCTTTGAAGACGGAGGCGCACTTGCTCGTGGTGATTCGGTTGAAGGACCCTGGCCAGATGCCACAGCAACTCCCGCTGTCCGCATATCAGTGAGGAACTTCTGCATATCGGTCTGTGTCTCTGCCACCTTCAAAAGTGCTCGGCACAGGTCCGTATGCGCTTGTTTCAGTTCAGCTCGAGCTTCTTGCACCTTCTTAACGGTCTTGTGTATCTCGCTATATGTAGGAAGGGTTGACTCTTTGGCAGCACTCTCTGTGGATATAGGAACAAACAGATGCTCTTGTCTGTCAACTTCGGATCCATAGGTGTCCAACGAATCATCTTCAGTTTGCAAATATTCGTTATGCCTCACGGGTTGTGCGTAAGCTCTTTCTCCTCTCCTTAAGGATTTTTCTTCCAGCAGAGCCTCTTCCTCTCTAACAGCTCGAATCAGTTCCAGGTATTTCAATTCTCGGTTACCTTCTCTGGTTTTCAGCTGTAACATCACAGGATCTAAAGGTTGAGCACCCTTCAATATCTGCTGCATTCGGATTTTGTCTATTGTGGCCGGTTCGGCCCCTTTCTTATGAAGTATCTGGTGCAGAATCTTATCTAGGCGCCTCATATATTCAGTCATTTTCTCACCTTTTCGCTGGTAAGTATGTTCATACTGATACATGAGCTCAGCAGCCTTTTCTGTTCGCCCAAAGACTTCCTGTAATACGTTTAGGTAATCTAAAGCAGTGCAGTCTTGCTTACTCAACTTCAGGTTTCTGACAGCCTCTGACGCAGGTCCCTTCAAGCTCTCAGTAATTCTTTGCTTCTTTTGCGCGTCAGGGACGTCCCACTCATCCAGAGCCTGCATCGCCTGTTCTACCCATTCTTCGAAGGTTTCTTCTCCCGCCGGAGTTGGTACGTTTCCTATAAAATTCCTCAACCGTCGATAACCAAAGTTAGTGTGTGGAGGGCTTGTTCTTTGACATTTAGCCAGCAAATCTCCGATAGCCACTATAAATTCAGGCCCAATCATGGCCAGCGGACTGGGTGAGGGAACATTCGCGGGATCGCCACGTGGCGCACTTGGCTGAATCAGTTGAACTTCCACCTCGTCGGTCAGCTTCACACTCGTGCCCTGAAAACACACTGGAACACCCTTTCTCCACTCAAAAAGAACATGTGTGAGAAGTCTCTGGGTTCGCCTTAATGTCCAGTATTGCCCCCCCACCTATGATATGGTGTCAGCGCTGTCACGGCCTGGCGGATTTGGTCTTCGGCCCAAGTGTCTGCGGGAATGTCCATAACTACACTTAACCCTATCGGGCTATTTTGCTCCTCACACCATTTGGCAGCAGTGTCTGGATCCATAATTAACCCTTTAATTGCGTTTTTTTTTTACAGAGACTGGAATCCCGGAACGAGCCCCCACATGTAGCGCTCACTCCCAGAGGAGCCGCTGAATTAACCTCGGGTTAGTCTCACCGCGCTAGGGAATAAATATACACCAGCACTGTTGTGGATTTTTATAGATTATCAGACAAAAAGAAAAAGATGATCGAGTCAGCGCTTCCTTCAATCAGTGTTTTCTTCTTTTCTGTATACCTTTAAAATAAGCAGAAACGCTGCCATAGCGTAGTAAACTTATTATGTAGCTGGAAATAGTAAAGAAAAGGAACACTCACACTTTATTGTGTCTCAATCAGACACTAGATGCTCCAGGCAACTGGCAAAATTTGGATGGGATTACCGGATTTCCCCCAGGATTCGTAGTCTTGCCGTTCCAATAATTTATGGACGCCAAATATTGGTTTTAAAGGCAAAAATTTATTAAAATAAATAAAACAGGAACATGAATATATCACCTAAACGCGTTTCGCGAGAAACCTCGCTTCCTCAGTAGGTCAAAACCTGCCCCAGCTCATGGATTTGCCCCAGCTCATGGATATGCCCCAGCACATGGATATGCCCCAGCTCATGGATATGCCCAAGCTCATGGATATGCCCATGCTCATGGATACTGCCCCAGCTCATGGATATGCCCCAGCTCATGGATATGCCCCAGCACATGGATATGCCCCAGCTCATGGATATGCCCCCAGCTCATGGATATTAATGCCCCCCCCAGCTCACCTCCTCCGCCGCGTGTTCGCTCCCTCTGAGCGTCCGGCGGCGTGCAGCTTGGGCGCTCACCTGGGGGAGCCACGTGACCAGCCGCGGTCGGCTGGTCATGTGTTTCCCCCGGGCGAGCGCCGAAGCTGCATGCTTCGGATGCTCGCAGGGAGCGAACACGCGGCGCAGGGTGAGACACCCGCCCTTAGGGTGACGGTGTCACCCTAAAAGGCAGGTGTCACCTGGTGCGGGCCGCACCCCCTGCCCCCACGTAGCGATGCCCCTGCCAATAAAGAAGCATATATAATCCATCCTGAACGCCTCCGCCAGGCTAATTCACCTCACCCGCCGCTCTGTCTCTGCCGCTCCCCTCTGCGAGTCCCTTCACTGGCTCCCCATCCACTGCAGAATTAAGTTCAAAATCCTTATCCTTACCTACAAAACCCTCACTAACTCAGCGCCCCACTACCTGTCCTCACTAATCACCAAATACACCCCAGCCCGCTCCCTAAGGTCAAACAGTGACCTGCGCCTAGCTTCTCCCCGCATCACCTCTTCCCATGATAGACTGCAGGATTTCTCACGCGCAGCCCCCACTCTCTGGAACGCTCTCCCTCGTGCTGTCAGACTTTCCCCTAACTTCTCTTCCTTCAAACGCTCCCTGAAAACATTCCTATTTAGGGAAGCCTACCACCCAACTCACTGATGCAACCATCAATCACTCTCACCTTACAGTCCTCTCCTCCTGTTTCCAACCCTCCTAGATTGTGAGTTCCTACGGGAATAGGGCCCTCATCTCCTCCTGTACTGTTTGTCAAATGTTGTTCAATGTATTGTAACCCTGTCTATACTGTGCTTATTGTACAGCGCTGCGGAATATGCTGGCGCTTTATAAATAAAGAATAATAATAATAATAATAATATATAATGTAGATACGGGTGTAGTGTCTGTATGGCGCCACTAGATGGCTCTATTGACATAGGCAGGAAAATAAAAGGAAATGGACTGTATATAAAAAAACTAAACATAAGTAGGAGACTCACTGCGTGAGAGGACTGTATTGACCAGAAATAGAATAAAAAAGGATAAAAATTATTATTAAGCAAAAAAATACATATGGAATCACAAAAAAATGTGACATCCGTGAACTTACAAAGGACGTGACTTAATAGTAAAATGTGTACTGCAAGAAAAAGAAAAAACACAAACAATAAGATCAAACAGTGTTAAATGTAATGAACTCTGCAAAAATAGATGATTTGTAGGTAGCTCTAAGGCTAAAACACCATAGATATGGGCTGAACACAATCATTGAGCAAGGTGCTCTATAAAGGGCGTGGTAATTTGTCCAGATGCTGGAAATAAGGCACAGTGCTTGATCCTTGTGCTGCAGTTATAATACTAAGCAAAATACAATAAATAAGTGAAAAGAAAAAAAAAAACAAAAGGAATACATTTTTTTTGTTTAAGTCCATAAAAACGAATAAAACAATTAAAGGTGAAAAAATGAAGTGAACAGAAAAAAATTGAATAAAAGATAGTGTGTATAAAAATAGTCCATACATAAAAAGAAAAAAAGCTGTTTATACTGGCCAGATTCGAGATGCAGCAGCCGGGCTGTCTAAGGCTAGGGTCAGACTAACGCATTTTTCACGTTGTCCGTGAAAATGTGCGTTCGAAGAATGGACGTATTTTTTCACGGAATACGCAATAGCGGTCATACTATGCGCAGTTTCATCCGTGATTTTGTACGGATCATCAATAAAACACTTCTTGCATCTGGACGTTATGTTGGCTGGACATTAGCAGCGTCTGACGTCTCCTAATCGAGCAAACACGCCGCTAGCGGACGCAGCGCACTCTGTACGTCAGTACTAGTGGTTTAACGTTCTCGAAAAAATGCGTTCATTTTCCACTTGCGTTGCGCAGCCGGACTTTTGTGCGACCGTACTTCGTATATTGGCCGTCATTGCCCGGCATCTGCTGCTAGCACGGCCGTGATTAAGTGCGCCAGAACGCGCGTTCGCACTGCCTCAGTCTGACCCTAGCCTAAACAAACGGCAAATCCCTAAAACCGTTTAGGTATAAAGATGCAGGTTACAGAGCTGGTGTTCCCCAATCGGTGCCCCTTGATTTAGGCTAGGGTCAGACTAACGCAGTATTAACGTGCGTTTAGACGCACGAAATCACGGCCGTGCTAGCAGCAAATGACGTCCAATTCCGGGGAACACACGAAGTACGGCCGCACGAAAGTTCGGCCGCGCAACGCAAGTGGCAAACGAACGCATTTTTTCTAGAACGTCAAACCTCTAGTACGGACGTACAGAGTGCGCTGCGTCCGCTAGAGGCGTGTGAGCGTGATTGGGAGACGTCAGACGCTGCTAATGTCCGGCCAACATAACGTCCAGACACAAAAAGTGTTTTATTGATGATCCGTACAAAATCACGGACGAGAAGGCGCATCGTATGACCGCTATCGCGTACTCCGTGAAAAAATGCGTCCATTCGTTCGAACGCACTTTTTCACAGACAACGCGAAAATGCGTTCGTCTGACCCTAGCCTAAAATCCACCGATCTGCCTTCTGTTTGGTGCCCATTTATTTAAATCGGCACCAGAATATGTGAGTATATCTCCTATTTTTTCACTCCTATCTGATTTGAACGACAGGATTTCGTAATGCGGGAAAAAACACGCGGCAGCAAAAGAAAAGTTTAACTCCTTCAGTTCTGGAGTGTAAGTCCCGTGAATGTAATGTGTCAAAAAGGTGTATGTGTATGGTCTGTATTCAACTGGCCAGTGAATGAAATGAACACATTTTTGACTAGTCAAGTTGGGGCCCTGTAGATTTAAACAATAATGCAGCGTGAGGTTCTTAGGCCGCAGTTCCAAGTATGAGAGGCCTCTCACCCATCCATTAGACAATCTGTTCAGCACCCACTCAAGGATGTCTCTCCGCTTAGATTGGGACTCTGTGCCACCGGATCTGCTCCCTTGCTTGTCCGATCTCCACACTGCGAAGCTACGGCCTACCGCCTGCACTCCCAATGGATCATCGCGGTCTCCTTACTCGGGGTCCAGATGGAACTAAATTTCTACTCAGACCTCTCAGCGGTGCTTAGGTAGGTCTCTGTAAGGTCACCGTCTCGATCTCCAGCACCCGCGAGGCAGCACCTGCACTCCGGCCTGGTCACGATCCCTGGCAGTCTCACGTGCGTTCTCCACCTTTCACCGCTCGGCTCACTCTGCCTCTCCCTGCACGAGGCTGCGGATGTCCTTCCTCGCTCTCCCACCCACTTCCTGTATCCACCGCAAAGCACAATGGAAATTGTAGTTCTGTTTGTGTCCAGCATAGTCCATATTGCCTCTGTCTCCCTCTGGTGGCCACAACAAGTAAATGCAGCAAACACAATCTTTAAACAGCGCTACAATAATATGGTTGCATAAGTGTGCGCACCCTTAAACTAATGCTATCAGGGTTATTCAGAGAGAGGTGAAAACCAGGAGAATTGACAGGCGAAGAGAGCAATCTAGACCAAATAGCCGATTTGGAAAGTGAGATAAATGGAAGAATTTCTCTGGTTTGGCTATTTTGACCTAGAATTTTAACTTCTCCAGTCATTCTCCTGGTTTTCACCTCTCTCTGAATAACCCTGTTTTTTGAAGAACTTGTTTAACTCAGGAGAGATAAGTCCACAGACTCTTCTATAAAACAGGAATCACTCATTAAGGCTGGGGTCAGACAAGCATTTTTGAGAACAGAAGGAATTCGTCCGTGAGAGTGGACGTTACTTCCACTCTGACGCCCGTCTGGCCACCTCGCTGAGTGCAGTTAGTGCACTCAGCGCTGCAAGACTCGATCCACCTATGGAGGATCATGATTTGCAGCTCCATCGAACGGCTGACACCAGCCTAAGGCTGGCGGCACACGAGCGTACAGGTACTGTGCACAGTGCGTCCGTTACGGACGTACTTTTTGACAGGAGATATTGTGTGGACTACGTGAAAGTGCGTCTGTGACGGACGCACATTTTGACGGGTGATATTGTGTTTAACAGACGATCAGGAGTTATAAACGTGGATCAGAAGATGGGAGATGCTTCACCGTGCCGGCCTTCGCTCTTGCGCAAATATTCACGCACACAGGAAGCAGCAGGACGCCTAGCTTTTTCACATCCATGCCATTTTTGCATCTGTAGCAATACGCAAAGGCTGTGCGTGAACAAGTGCGCAGGTGCATCGTGCGGTGTTCTTCATTGACTCCAGCAAAAAGCTACCACGGACAGCAAATTGCATGCACAGACGGACGCAAAAAACCCGCTCGTGTGCCGCCAGCCTAAGGGTAGTTAATAAATAATAGATTAGGAAAATGCAGTTTAAATGTAAGAAATAGATTTTAGGCTAGGGTCAGACGAGCGCGTTTTCTACGGACTATCTGCCCCTGCAGTACTGCAGATTCCGGTTACAGTACGGACTCACTTTTTGATAGAAGACGCAGTAGTGGCCACACAGTCTGTTTTTGTGACTGATGTATATTTTGACGGATGTAGGAGGGAAAATAAATTAAAATGAAAAAACATTTTGTCCATCAAAAATGCTGGACGTATAAATGCACGAACTGTGTGAAGACGGGACGGGGTCATCCCTGAAGAGACCCACTGCGATCATAGTGAGCCTTTATTGTACAGGCTCCAGTACATGTGAGTCCCACCATTTCACGTATCCTATTTCACATCTGTGCATAGACATACTGCACCATATGTGTTTTTTTCTTGTTTTTTTTAGCTTTTATGCGCATTGATCATCATCTGCGTCCATCTGACTAAAGGTTTTACCAGGTCATCACTGCATTATATTGTATCCACAATTATTCTGGGGTGCACTTGCCCTACCTGTGGTGTACTTTTTTACCTCCCGCATCAGTGGGGCACTATACTAGCGCTGTTCTTTTTCTCTTGTCCACGTGTACCTTTTGGGTTTTTTGGGAAAGACCCCTTGAGAACTTAGCTGCTGTTTTTGCTCCATCATTGTGTTATTTCTCCCCCTCCACCTTCTGCCACCCCAGCGCCCCCTCTTCTTTTGTTTATAGTATAAATGCAGTCCGTCTGACCACGTTCCATCACGTGACTCACACACAAAGCTATGCAGAGGTTGTGGACGCAGCGCACTCCGCACGTCTACTCTAGCGGTTTTGCGTTCTTGCTAACTTGCATCCGTTTGCCGCGTCCGTTGTGCATACGCACTTCCGTGCGGAAATACTTTGTGTGTGGGGCTTCATCACCAGTCATGATTCTCTGCTACCACGGACATACTAATGTGCGGCAACACGGACGTGATTACTGTGCTCGTCTGACCCCAGCTTTAGGTAACGTTCAAAAGCCACTGCAATCCTATGAACCGTCTTTAGTCATCGAGCAGTTAAGGTGACATTTTCTTTAAACCTGGTACATAAAAGTAACAGTTTTTCAAAAAGAAGTAGAATAAATCAGTTTCTGCATTTTGTACTTTATTCAAACCACATTTTGGGCACTGTTACAAAACCCATAACCCTGTACAGGGGGCATCAGTATACTGCTGATTAATAAACACATTTCAATTTTCATTTCATAATTAAGGGTACTTAGGTGTCAGGTGGAGGAAGTGATGGTTTCCTACGCGGTGCTTGCCGGGAATTGTAGTTCCCTTTTCATTGCACTCACATGACAAACTTGCTGGGACCTGCTTGCCACGCTGCTGATTTGGCCACGCCCCCTGTCCGGACATGCAGAGAGCTCCTCAAAGATCATACCAAGTTGTGCTCGGGTGGGGGTTTGTGTGGCGGCTTGACTTGGAGTGGTCGGGGTCTATCACACCCCAAATAATGTGCTGGTAGAAGAGCAAAACCCAGATATGGGCAGTTTTGATCACTTGTTTAAAGTCCTCGTTATTGGAGACAGCAGGGTGGGAAAAACCTCCCTCCTGCACAGGTATGTCCACGACCTGTTCGCCTGTGACTACAAGACCACTATGGGAGGTGAGTGCTGGCAGTGCTGAGGATGCCAACCGTTGGGGGAGATATGCCCTCTCTCATGCTTTGAATGAACACCTAGCTGAGCTCCATGTGAGCTATTTACTCTGAAATCCCCATCACAAACCAGGGAAAATCTCTATTACATGTTTGCATTGATTCCCCCAACTTGCTGTTTAGTAGACCTAGCCCTATGCTGTTAGTGGGAAGCTTTAATGTCTGTGTTGTAAAGAAGCATGATCCACTAACATTTCCAAGACTTCATCTGTTTCGTTTCACTGTTCTAGCTGTTGTTTGTAGGGACATCAGGTAAGCTCTGTTCAAATGCTATAATGTATTATGTGGATGATCTAGAGTTGGGAAGGGATGGGTTTAAAATTAGGTATGGGAATTCCCAGAGCGTTGATAAAATGTAACTTTATTCCAGGAATAGGCTACCTTGGTGCTACACCAGACATAACATACTACAGGGTACTCTGCATATGTCACGTAACTGTTGCCAATCCAATGGCTCTCAACACCAAGTGCTTTTGAGAGGCACTGGCTGGAGAAAAGACTACAAAATGGGGTTCTTTTTCTAACTGTGCAGAGCTAAAATCCCACACTTGCAGGATTAAGGCTAGGGTCAGACTAACGCAGTGCAAACGTGCGTGCAGCCGCACTTTATTACGGTCGTAGTAGCTGCAAATGATGGGCAATATACGGAGTACGGCCGCGCAACGCAAGCGGCAAACAAACGCATTTTTTTGAGACTGTGATACCGCTAGTACTGACGTAGAGTGTGCTGCGTCGGCTAGCGGCGTGTGCGTGATTAGGAGACGTCAGACGCTGCTAATGTCCAGCCAACATAACGTCCAGACGCAAAAAGTGTTTTTATTGATGATCCGTACAGAATCACGGACGAAAATACGCATCGTCTGACCGCTATCGCGTATTTTGTGAAAAAATACGTCCATTCGTTCGAACGCACTTTTTCACGGACAACGCGAAAAATGCGTTTGCCTGACCCTAGCCTTAAAGTATGGTTTAGCAACCTTGGCTCTCCCAGATGTTTTGTAACTACATGTCCTTGATGCCAGTTACTCATTAGGCAAATGTAGACTTCTGGGAAATGTAGTTCCAAACCATCTGGATGGTCAAGATTGTTAAACCCCCCCCCCCCTTTATACCATGATTGGGGGGGGCATTCAACACAGCCTAACATTTTTAATGGGACACTCGTCATCGTGACCACTTTTTTTTATCGTTTTAACCTGCCTGTTATCCCGAGTGTGGCTCGGGGGTTAATTTTCACCGCAGAGAGCGGTAACCCCCAGACACTCGGGCTGCATACATCACCTGTCCCTGTGCTCCCTCGCAGTCTCCTGGCGATTGTGACCACCTACTTCCTGGTTCCCTCCCTCGCGAGAAGTGAATAAAAGGAAGTGTGAGGGTCGCGATCGCCGGAGGAGACTGCGGGGACATCGAGGGAGCGCAGGGAAAAGTGATGTATCCAGTGGCATCCCGAGTGTTGCTCGGGGTTACCGCTTCCAGCATAGGAATTTAACCGCGAGCCACACTCGGGATATCGCACTTAGCTTCCGAAATCCCTTTCAATTCTCATCCAAGCTTTGCACTCATATAGGCACAATTAAGATGGGAAAATAGCACAGCCCGTGCAAGCAGATTTAGATATAATCAGTGTTAATGGAAACCAGCCCAATCTGGCTAAAACCTCCATAGGAGGATTGTGCTTTGTAGCGCTAACTGTGCTTAGCAAGGTGGCCACACGGGTGTCGAGTGGAGGGAACTTCCACTCTCACGGATATTCCTTCCACTCTCAAAATCTCCTTTGTGACCGCAGCTTTAAGCCTGAGATACACGGAGCGCGTAGCGACGCACAGCAAAGAGAAGCAAACCTTTTGCAGGCTTGACTTCACTCCGCTCCGCCTCGCAGCCAGTCTACATTGTGTTACGTTTACTTCTCTCCGCACTGGATAGGAATTCACTAAATAAATTAAAATATACACACCAAAACCTTTTATTTTCACAAATGCACAAGTCCTAAAAAATAATTTCAAAGATGGAAAAATATAACTCTTGCCCGGGTGCTGCCCATCCATCTTTTTAATGTTTCTTTTTTTCAATAAACTCCAACATTTCAGAAGACCCAGCGTGCCCCCCACCTTTCGTTGTTGCTTATATCAAAGTAGGGGGGTGGGTGGCGGCATGTGGGCTGCGCAGGGACTCAAGCAGATTTTTTGGGGGATGATGTTCCGGGGAGGAAGGGGGTCCCGGTGGCACCTGGCCCTGGGTCCTGCTGGGGGACAGCTCTCCCCGTGCCGCTGGGCTGAGGCGAAGGCAGAGTGTGCGGAGCAGGGCTGGTGGGAGGGATCTACAGGACCCGGCGCAAGTGCCATGTGCTGCAGATCCTGCCCCTCCCCTCAGCGCGTCTCTCCACCGAGGGGAAAGTTTGTATTTTTCTAACTCCCTTCGCTCAGGGTTGCATCTTGACGCGGCCTGAGCGAGGGAGGTGGAGAAATCTGTACACACTGAGCCCGTCTCGCTGCACGGTGCTGCCTACAGGCGCTGCATGTCGCAATGCGCTCAGTGTATCAGGCTTTAAGCAGTGTCTTTGTCTCCTCAACTGTTGGCAGACTTAAAATAAAATTAAAATCATTTGTCTTGGACTGTGTCGCAATCTGAAATCTCTATGGGAGATGTTCATAATCACAGACAACTGTGTTTAGGTTCCCTGCTGCTGGCTATTTGAACTCTGATGGGTGTCAAAAAAAAAAAATCGGGCCAAAGCCAGCACGTGAGTCTTCAATGTAGATCTTATCTGCTTCGCACACAGGACGGCTGCCATAACCCCTTAATGACAAGGAATGCAGAGCCACATTCGCCTTAATGTGCTTTTTATTCACTGAAGTTTTGCAAACTGAGTTAGAGTAAAATGTGAAGATTAGTGGTTGTGGTGTGTTTTTTTTTTTTTTTTTTTTTTTACATTTTGGAATTGGTAATCACCTGGTCTTTCAGATTTTATTTTTTGGCTTTTATACTGAATTATGTTTTCTGTAATATATTTTGAGGCTAAATTCTGGATTATAACTGTAATTATTGAATTTGGCTTCAATGTCCGTTTTAATTGTCTCACTCTCCTTAACCTCCCTGGCGGTCTGTTTTTTGACATATTTTATATGTCAAAATTGGTGCATTAATTAAAGCCCCCTGGTGGTACTAGAGTGTAGCTCGGGGTTAAATTTCAATGCTGACAGCGGTAACCCCGAGCCACACTCGGGCTGCATACATACCTGTCCAGCGCTCCCTTGTTGTCTCCCGCAGTCACCTCCGTCCGATCGCGGCGTCCTGCTTCTTGGTTCTTTTCTCGTGAGAAGAGAACGAGGAAGCAGGATACTGCTATCAGACGGAGAATGTGATTGTGGGAGGTCAGCGTGGGAGCGCAGGTACAGGTATGTATCCAGCCAGAGTGTGGCTCGGGATTACTGCTTTCAGCATTGAAATTTAACCCTGAGCCCCACTCAGGAAAACCACCAGGGGAGGTTAATAGAATCGTCTATATGGTTTATCATTTTTAGATATTTCTCATCCACATATAATTTTGAGGTAGTAGTGCCAGATGGAGAGATCCCTATTCATGATTAAAAACATTGTTTCCAGTGTGGCGCCACACCAACTTGAAATGTCACTAGAAGCCACTGCTCTCCAGGACACTTTTTGATAGCCTTGACATATTGAGAGGTTTGTAATCTGCTCTCCTGATGCACCACGCGACCACAACATCACTGTACATACAACTACTGGTCACGGTCCTCCATATACCACCTCTGGCCAATTCCTTTGTTCCCCCCACTTATTCTTTGCAGTACATGACAACATTTGGCCAATCCGTCTATAGGGAGAGGAGTAATCCAAACTGCGCTTTGTGATGATGGATCGCTCAAGATAAATTGTATGTATGGCCAGGGGTCAGCCAATCCAGGAGCCAGATGGTAGCCAATGGCTCCTAGTATTTTTATCTCCTGAATCTCTCTCCTTATTCTACACAAACCAACATAAGTTTGATTATACATTTGTCAAGTCCTGCTATGTGAAGCCGTTTCCTTGGTGATTGTTGCCCATTCATTTTAAATCAGATTTGCCCATTATTCAATAGGCCTGCTGTGAGCTTGAAGGTGGTTTTTATTATTAACCCTTTGCCTCCAGGGTGTATTATGCGGGTGGGACTGAATGCCGCGGGGCAGCATAGCATGCCCCGCTGAAGTCTATGGGCTGCGACAGGCCTGCCCACCAGTTGGCGCACATCATTCGCTGCCGAGGGACGTCCTGATCTTGGGCTGTCTCAGTGCAGCCATTGCTGCGTGCCACCTGAGTGGGCAGGAGGAGGGGCTGGCTGCAGTAGTCGAAAAGCAGGGCGTACTAGCACAACCCGCTTGGTGGTAAGAGGATAAAATGTCAAAAGTGACCATTAGTTCTGTTTGTACATACATAGATTAGCTTCTAAATGTACTGTTTTGTTTTTTTGTTTTGTTTTTTTTTCTCAGTGGACTTTGCCTTGAAGGTTGTGCAGTGGTCAGATACAGAGACGGTAAGACTTCAGCTCTGGGATATTGCAGGTATGTCCACATCAGATCTCGTTGCTATACAACGGATACAATAATCTGCATCCTAACTGTTTACATCAGACATCTTCCCTTTTAAGGGGAAACTCTGTTACCGTTTCCTCGGCCCGAGGACTCTATCTAATATTATTAATAATATTATTATTATTAACAATAAGCACAGTATAGACAGGGTTACAATACATTGAACAACATTTGACAAACAGTACAGGAGGAGATGAGGGCCCTATTCCCGTAGGAACTCACAATCTGGGAGGGTTGGGGTTGGAAACAGGAGGAGAGGACTGTAAGGTGAGAGTGATTGGTTGGGTGGGTGGTAAGCTTCCCTAAATAGGAACGTTTTAAGGGAGCGTTTGAAGGAAGAGAAGTTAGGGGAAAGTCTGACAGTACGAGGGAGAGCGTTCCAGAGAATGGGGGCTGCGCGTGTGAAGTCCTGCAGTCTATCATGGGAAGAGGTGATGCGGGGAGAAGCTAGGCGCAGGTCACTGTTTGACCTTAGGGAGCGGGCCGGGGTGTATTTGGTGATTAGTGAGGACAGGTAGTGGGGAGCTGAGTTAGTGAGGGTTTTGTAGGTAAGGATAAGGATTTTGAACTTAATTCTGCAGTGGATGGGGAGCCAGTGAAGGGACTCGCAGAGACAGAGCGGCGGGTGAGGTGAATTAGCCTGGCGGAGGCGTTCAGGGTGGATTGTAGGGGGGAGAGGTGGGACAGAGGGAGGCCAGATAAGAGATTATTGCAATAGTCGAGTCGGGAGATTACCAGGGCTTGTATGAGTTGTTTTGTGGTGACAGTGGTAAGAAATGGCCGAATTCTGGAAATATTCCGTAGTTGGTATCGGCAGGAGGAGGAAAGAGACTTGATGTGGGGGATGAAGGAAAGAGCAGAGTCAAGTGTAACTCCAAGACAGCGAACTTGGTTTGATGGGGAAATGGTGATACCCTTGGCTCCTGTTGCTTGCCTTTGCTGATACCTGGTCCAGAAATGACCCACACCACACACACACCTGCTTAGAACTTGCACATATCTTTTATTGAAACCTTCAAGGGAAAGGTTAGGGGTCATTACGTAAGAGGTCCCCGGGAATATTCGTGCGTCAAATATGACCTAAGCAAGTTGTACTTGTTTTAGTAATCTGAATGTCCTGTATGGAGGGAACAGAAAGCTTATGTTTCTGAACATTTTCTTATGAAAATACCCTGGATCAATCAAGCTTGAAAACTTTTTTTACTTCTAAGGCAGAGGTAATTAACGCTTTGCTACGTCTCCTTACAACAACAAAATAATATAATGCCAACAATTTATGTAGTGCTTTAAGGCACTTGGAATTGGGAATAAAACTAAGATTACAAGCAAACCTAGACACCAGAGATAAAGTGCCCAGCTCATATGAGGTTACAGTCTAGAACAGTGTTTCCCAAACCTGTCCTGACACGCCACGTTTTCCAGATGTCTGAAGCACAGCACAGGTGATATGATTTGCTGCTCAGTGATTGCAGGATACAGTCTGCGTTTCCCCAAGGTGATCTGCATAATCTGGCCTGGTTGAGGGTCCCGAGGACAGGTTTGGGAAACACTGGTCGAGAACAAGATTAGTTTACATCTTGGGGGTCAGGATCTCCAAGTACTAGTGTTTGTATCTGAATTGGTGAGAGGCATGCTAGTAATATTGATGTGGGAATGAGGTGAAGAGAGTGATACTCTAGGAATGTGATGCTCTAGTTTAAAGTGGGTTTTCTTGGACCGACTGTTAAGGGAGTCCGATAGGGTGAGGTTGGTAATACGTGACATGACTGATACCGCTGTTAAATCTTTTGGAGGCGCGAGTTAACTGTACGGGTAGAAGGGGTGTATTCGAGGGTTCGAGTTAATATGCATTTAAAACCTGAGCGACAGGGCTTTATATTGTATAATGGAAGGACTGTGCAGGAGATGTGTCGGTGAGAAATCTAAAAAATGGCAGCTGCATGCTTTACAGATCACAAGGAGCAAAGTGGACATTGTGGACGACCAATAAGGAGTGAGTTACAGTAATCGGGTCATAATCGAAGTGCTTAGCCATATCTTGTATCAAAAGGGGTGGATATGAGCAATGGGTTTATCAGTCAATGGTGATGCCAAGCCCATGAGTTTGGGTAGTTGGGCTGATCCCGTTTTACGTACAGAGATTTGTATTCCTTTTGGAAAGAGGAGTTTCTCTTTTGGCAAGATTCAGCTCCAGGAAGTGTGACATTCAAGATGCAGGAAAGGCTATTAGTGGCATGATCCTGGAGCTGGACAGTATCAGTTTGGCACCATTTTAATGCTTACAATGCCACTGTTTTGTGCAAAATAATTTTGCATCTCTTTATACAGATCAGCATTTTTTCCTCTAATCTATATAAAGGGGGGGGGGGGAGATATTTGCAATCAAAGACTCCTCCGTGCCCATCCTACAGGACAGTCCCTTCTTGGCGTGTTGTTCTACCTGTCACTCAGCTTGTGACTGACTGCTAATACTGGACATTAACTGAGCTGAGGGTTGTCCCATAGGTTGGCTCTCTGCTCACAGCTGTCTTTCCAATCTGCAAAATCTTTTTTAAACCAAATATCTCCTTTCTCTTTCTCTTCAGTAAAGGTCAGCAAAAAAAAACGAATCTACATAAAGTGGTATATGCCCTCTGAAATAATCAGAACTTGTTTTGCCAATCAGTGGCCCTTCAAACTTTAAAACTGTGTGAGAGGTCATTGTAACGTGATCATAAGTTTAAGTGCCTGGTGGCCATCTTCAGCATTGAGAATTCTCAATCTATGGTGAATCACATGGAGAATTGCTCATGACAAGGCAGATAAACACTGACTTTATATAAATGATATATAACCTCATGAACTCACCATTTTCATTTATTACAGCCGGTATAAGGTCTCAGTTTAAAAATGTCAAACTTGCACAGAACTTCTAAAGATTAAATGAATATTCAAAAATAGAAATGTAAGGTAACAAAATGAAAGCATGAATTTCTGTTGCACTTTTGGAATTCCCCCCCCCCCCGAAAGCTGTCAATCCTCCTGCACCACGCAGCGTGGTGACGTCATCGAGCTCGCCAGCCCAAGTAAATCGGGAGGGAAGGCTTCCTCCCTGACAGATCTGCAAGGGATCCAGCGAGGGAGGTAAGTATCGGGCGGGAGGGTGGGTTAGGCGCCGCTGACGTACCATGTACGTCCGCGGGTCTAAGGGAGACTCGTGGGCAGGACGTACATGGTACGTTAGCGGTCCTTAAGGGGTTAACTGAGTTTGACGGAGAGAGAACTTCCTGGAGCTCCTGGGCTAACACCATACCCCCTGAGAGACAGGTAGCAGTGTTTCTTACAGCCGTGGGGGCTAACACATGACACTCTAAGAGATGTTCTGTTCCCTGAGAAACCAGCAAGCAAGACTCTACAGAAACTCCTGAAACTATTAGAGGATCACTTTCAGCCAAAACCGCTGGAAATTGCATAAAGATTTCATTTTTATCAACGGCAGCAGCAGCCGTGCGAAGATATTAAAGCCTTTGTGGTGGCCCTTCGCAAATTAGCCTCCGCCTGTTCATTTGGGGAGTACCTACCGACAGCTTTGAGAGACAAGTTTTGTCCTGGGACTGAATAGTGAAACGATTCAAAGGAAACTTCTGACAGAAAAAGGGACTCACCCTTACAAGCGCAGTTGAGATAGCATCAGTCATGGAGATGGCTGTCAGGGATACAGAGGAATTGCACCTCAGATCCACAAAGAAGGGGCTAAAAGAGGAAGTTTTCAGAACTGCAGTTGCTGCAGCCAACTGGAGATACAGACCCAAACCCACGCCAGCTTGTTACTGGTGCGGTGATACAGACCATGACTCTAAAACCTGTCGGTTTAAGGATCAACCTTGTGATCAATGTGGAAACAGTGCAGAAACATAAAAATGGCAACGGCACTTTCGGACAGACTTATTTAACCCCTTAGTGACTGGGCGATTTTACATAACAGGTGCCTCATAATCCCCAGCCTCCCTTAACCATTATGTACCCAGCTGACAGCTGAGGGGTCCTCAGTAAGATTCTAACAGGAAGCTATTGAGGACACCCTCAGCTGTCCATCAGTGCCTGCTCAAAGTTAATATTCTGACAATCACAGTGCCTGTCTCTAGAGGCAGCTCAGCATGCAAGGTGGGGGGCTCGCTATGAGAAAGGGGATGTGAGGAACATGTCAGGGACTTCTGCTGCCGCCGGGCCCTGGACAACCTCGTCCCCCTGAAAAAAATCCCTGCCAGTGGGCCAGTCCAGCACTTGAAGTGTGCAAGAGAATGGGCACCCTTGTACCTTCAGGGGCTGGGGTGTACTGGCACCCCCTGCACCCGCAGTAGTTCTGCCTCCGGAATAACTGCCGTAGTTTTGAATGAAATGCCTTGCAGTACCGTTCTCGGCACATTCACAATTGACAGGGCCAGGGCTGCTTGCTGTTTAACAGGGGAAAAAAAAAACCCTTTCAGAGAGATTGCATTCAGTTTTTAGTGAACTTTAGCTGTTGATGCATGATGGTGTGGCGAGAAAGTTTGTTTGAGCAAGGATCCAAGTGACAAGATGATAAAAACATGTTTTTAAGTAAAAGAAACATTATGTATGTGCTCGAACTCTTTATTCAAAGTGCTGAATTTGCCACCGAATTGCACGGAAAGGTGAATGTCATTGTATGGTGCAATATTTAGCTAATTGCCAGCCTTCTGAATAGCTGAATTGCCAGCGAAATGCAGCGTCAGTGAAATGTCCCATAGGGAAGTAATGGTTAATCTATTCAACCCCGAACAGCACCGACATGTGGGCCAAATACAGATTTTCGGTGCTTCTGTTTGACAGGATTAAACCGGCGAATCCCATAGGTTTCAATGGAAAAACAATACTGCTTTTATCCCCCCCCCCCCCCCTCCATAGTTCTGTAGCAAAGTAGTCTACTGGAACGTTTACACATGGATATGTCAAATAGATGAAAGCCTACTGGTTTCGGGTTCCTTAAATTTACAGAGCAGAGTGAGTCAGATACACATGATGAGCCACTGGGCTTCCTGAAACGTGCACATTATGATGTCGGTGCAGAACATGGATAGCACTACTTGACTAAAAAAAAAAACTTTTTGAGGTTTCCTGAATGACCGTAGTTATACTTTACTAACTTTGGGTCGGGGGAGGATCTGAGTAATTTTTGTTTTGTGTATATTCTTTTAATCTAGTTTTAGAGAGATGCAACTTATTGCTCTACATATGATTTAAAAATTTTACAAAAAAATGGTTTCTGGCAATGTTTTTTGGAAAATCACTTGGTAGTGAAGGGGTTAAAGGCTTCACAAGCTGGTTGCTCATTGCTATGGAGAACTAGCTCAAAGTTTTCATCCACAAGAAGTTCACGATTTTGAGGACCAATGAAGATTCTTCTGTAACTTTAGCCTCACTCAGCCGTGGAAATTTGTCTCTTCGGTACTTGAAAGCCTCTCCATCCTTGTTCATCCCCATTACAAGTTCTTAAGGCCAAGTTTGTGTAAAGGGGGCAGAAGAATTTAGCTTCAATCAGCCAAAGGACTGTGCTGGACATTCTTTTCCCCCTGGTCGCAGAGTTTCCCTTGGGGACCAGTCTTTTCTGTTGTAGTGTGAAGATCTAGCTAACTGTTCCACTCACACAGGAAACCGCAGTACTTGGTGTATCCCAACTGCATGCTCAGCAATATTGCAGTCACCTTCAGGTCTCCACAGATCTGCCATTGGTGGTCTTTGTACTTCACTGCTTCCAGAAGTAATTTCATATTGGCATATGTTTCGCTCTCAAGTTTGCCAACCCCTATAATTGCTCTGCATACTACCTTGATCAGTTATTATTACTTATTATTATTATTCTTTATTTATAAAGGCAGCATATTCCGCAGCGCTGTACAATAAGCACAGTATAGACAGGGTACAATACATTGAAAACATTGACAAACAGTACAGGAGGAGATGAGGGCCCTATTCCCGTAGGAACTCACAATCTGGAGGGTTGGCAGGATGTAAGGTGAGAGTGATTGATGGTTGCGTCAGTGAGTTGGGTGGTAGGCTCCCTAAATAGAATGTTTCAGGGAGCGTTTGAAGGAAGAGAAGTTAGGGGAAGTCTGACAGCACGAGGAGAGCGTTCAGAGAGTGGGGCTGCGCGTGAGAAATCCTGCAGTCTATCATGGGAAGAGGTGATGCGGGGAGAAGCTGGCGCAGGTCACTGTTTGACCTTAGGAGCGGGCTGGGGTGTATTTGTGATTAGTGAGGACAGGTGATTAGTTTGATCAGTTGCGCGGAGCACCACACGCTTCATTTCATATACATATCCTAAAACATCATAAATGGGCTATATATCAAATGAGCGCTAACGAAGCGTTTTAAATGATCTATTTGGTTTTAACATACTGAAATCGGTTCGAAATAAGTATTTTCAAGTCAAACCATTTCATTGTTGACCAGTGTAGTCATCCATCCTGAGTGATGGTTCCAAACAAGGGGAAGAAGCAAATGTTACTTTTGTTCATATATACCTGCTACAGATGTTGGCGTCCAGATCTTCCATTATCAACACCATTTTGCTAGTAGCGCTTTTTATCAAAGTTCTCGACAGATCTCATAGAAAGCACTCTCTCGAACCCCTGAAATTTCAGCCACTTACTCGCCCATTATCTACAATTTATAATTGTGTGTTTGCCGTAATTGCGAAAATTTAAGTTTCCTGGCGTGGCTGCATTGAAACGTTACCAATTTCAAGAAATTCTATCAATGTTGCTCTTCTGGATTTAAATTTATTTTTTTAGCTACATTTCGCATGAGGCTTGGCCACCCTGAGGAATGACTGAGAGCCATGGGAGAGGGTTTTCCAAAACATCTGGGAGGGCCAAGGTTGCTGACCTTGATCTATGAGCAAAAATGCTAAGCATTTAGGGAACTGACTAACGTCCATTTGGCTGACCTTTCAGTGCGATTTCTGTGAGCCAACACTGACAAGTACAAAAGGAAATTCTATTGGTCAGACAGTGAATCGAAGGCCCATCAGTAGTAGAGCAGAGGATTTGCAGTCCAGGGAATCTCTGTAGAAAGTTTATTTACTGATGAAAAGGAATTAGGTGTGCATATTTCAACCCTTGTGCTGCTGAGCTATTTCACCTGTGTGCTGAGCTCCTGTTGACTGTTTTGTGCTCATCATGTTTACACGTGTTTTGAAGTCATGCTTTATTAGACCTTTTGTGGGTTAATTATTCTAAAGTAGTTTAGAAATTGGAACCGGTTACTGGGTTTTTTGTTTTTTTTTTTTTGTTTTTTTGTTTGTTAAAATTGCGTATTTTGTAAAAAACAAACTGGAAAGCCCAAAATCTTTCGCTTGTATTTTGGCGCATTGTAATTTGTAAGCATAATATGACTGCATAAAACACTGAGCTTGCTCGTGGTGTGGGAAATGAGAAGGGGAGTAACGGCAGTGGTATCGCTCATTTTCTATGTGACAAATGGAAAATGCCATTTGCTTTGGCACAAAATAAATTTTTTTTTTAGTTGGTCCGGTTTTGTATAAAACACACAATGTAAATTGTTATTAGAAAGGCTATACTCTGACCTGTCCATTGACACCTAACATGACTTTGTGTAAAAGAATGGGATTACAGGGGCCCAAATTACCCCCCACATTATATAACGGTTTTCTTGCCATTAAACGGACTTTCTAACGATACCATTATTTCCTTCATAGCGTATAATTTACTATAAAAAAAAAAAACTATGGGGGAAAATGGAAAAAAACTCTTTCAAACCTTTTTGTCCTGAAATTAACTACTTCACTGCTGAGGCATTTCACCCCTGCCTGCTTGGCTCTTTTTGACCATTTTTGTGCTCATCATGTTACGTTGATTTGAAGTCATGTAACAAAAAATGTGAATTTCCCTTTAGATTTCAATCTACAGCTGTAAAATTATTTGTTTCACATTTTATCATGCAAGCCTTTGCGGTTATATATTCTATGGGGTACGCTTGTTATAAAAAATTAGAAACCTGTTACTATATGATTCTCAGAAAGTACTCGCTTTTAGCTAAAACTGAAATAACACTTTTTCGTTAGTGTGCATAATGATGCTGCACTAGAATTGAAAAGTGAACAAGTGCTGCATAATTTTTTTTTTAAAAATTGCACTTATGCGCGATGACTTCAGTGAGCAGGGAGGCTTGACGCCGGGTCGCGGACTGACACCTAAAGGAGTTAAAGAGGGGAATCACCCGTCGCGATGTCAGGAGGGGTCTAAAGGGACAAGTCTGACCCAAACACATGGGGTTTTCTTTCGCTGTGATTTTCTCACCTGAGCATGGCCTCCAAGTCACCCGCAGCAAAAGGGTTAAACCTTTTTTTTCCCCACATTATCTGGTCATATTCAATATCATTGGAAAGGCCAGATTCCGAGCTTTCCAATCAGGAACGGATTAACAGAAGGGCTGATGGAGCAGCAGCTCCAGGTTCATATTCCTGAATAGGCCCAGAGAAAGGAAAACAATGTCTGCATTGATTTGGCATTTGGACCCCTGTATCTCCAACTCCATAGCGGCTACATGAGAGGTATCACTGGAAAGGCCAGAGCATGGCATTTCCAATGATACCAAGCATGACTAGGTTTAGGTTTTATGTAACAATAATAAAAGCTTTTCTACCACAGCAATATTTTTCAATTTACAATTCTAAAGTGAACAATGATGCTGCACTAACTCACATCTCATTTCTCATGTCACCAACAAGTGTGGAGGTGATGGCACAATCCATTATTACAAATTGTTACATCAAAAACCTAAATGCCGAACTGCAGCAAAGAGCACTGGGGGGGGGGGATGACTTGGAACCCTGTGTCTCTAATCTTTACACCTCACAAGGTCAAGTCTAATCGTGACCATGTAAAATAGTTTAATTTTTTTTATTTTTTTTTTGTTTACATATTTTTCGTTCCAAAGCAATGGCATTGTCAATTTGTCACGTATAAAATGAGCAATACAACTGCCATTACTCACCTTCTCATTTCCCACACTGGGAGAAAGTTCAGTATTTTATACACGGTCCTATTCATATAACACCATCCTCCAAAACACAAGGGAAATAATTTTTTTTTTAATTTTGTTTTAGTTAAAACTGCATTTTTGTGAGAAAATATTCAATAACAGGTTGCAATTTCAATTTTTTTTTTTTTTTTTTTTAAACAAGATTTCCCTATAGAATATGTAAGAATTGATTATTCTTGCAAATATATAACCACAAAGGGTTGGATGATAAAACTTGAAATAATTAATTTTACACATTGAAATCTGGAAAATTCCTCACACAGTAACTGCCTGGTTAGATATATCAAATAAACTAACTATCCTACCCACTCTCAATACCCTAAAATATGTTTTCATTTCACTAAATTCCAAAAAAAGCCACCAAAATCTTTAGCTCCAGGCCCATAGAGATCTTAGTCCGGCCCTGTTTCCAATGACTCTTCATTGTATGGTGCAAAAGTCAGACGCGGGGTTCCAAAGGGCCCCCTGCGTCCCTCGCGGCGGTTTAGGTTTTAGATAAACTGCTGCGTAATAATAACACTGTCATCAGGCCCGTCTTTAATTTTGATTGGACCCTGGGCAAACCTTCTCTCACCCCCCCCCCCGCCGAAAGCCCGCCCACCACATAATTTTGCTCTCCACTCCCATCATCTAAAAAAAAAAAAAACACATCATGGACTTGTCTCAAAGCTTTAATATGTAAACTTAGAACTGGCTCACAAACAAGTCCTTAGATTGATCTGTAACTGTACGTACATGCAGCGACGTCACTAGGGTTGGTGTCACCCCGTGTGGTAATTTATGGTGTCACCCCCCCCCCCTGAGTTTTACGGGGGTTTTTTTTAAATTACTTTTACGCATAAATCAGTACTCACATTTAACACTGAATGCTCATACAACGGCGCACATTACTGTGAGGTTTATTGCTGTGGAGCCCTCTCATATGCTCATACACAAATTTTGGCTAACTGCCAGCAAGTACGTTGGCTGTTCAAAGGCAGTGAAAGTCCCCATAGAGAAGTAATGGTTAATCTGTTCAGAGACACCGAACAGCAAAGAAATGTCCTGATATTCGGTGTTTTCGTGTCAGGTTTATTCAGGCGAACGAACACCATAGGTTTCAATGTTAAAAATATTCCTCATTTTTATCTAATAAACTGTTTATTCCTTTTAATCTGTAGCTAAAAATCTTTTTGTTTTTTTTTTTTTTTTTTTTTTTTTTTTTTTTTTTGGCATTTCTCAAAATAATTCCAATTTTTTTTTCTAATTGCAATTTTTCTCTTTTCTGTAACAGACCTTTTTTATTAACATACAAGGTCCTATGAATGATAATTCCAGACATTTTATTTATTTTTTTTTTTTTTGTTAAAACAGCGGGCGATGGGTTTGCGGCGGCATTCGGTGGTTGATTCCCTGTACTTCAGGGACCCTACGGTGAAATCACTGGGGAAATTTGCTTCCTCAAAGTGCGGGGGTCAATAGAACACTGAAATGTCTGCGTCATTTCGGTGCTCTGTGAATATCCTTTGTGGTGGTTTTAATGCCGCCCCCTGGAAAGTGCCAGCCTAGACCTTGCCTACCCAGGACATACTTAAAAAATTAGAGAATTCGCAATGTATCCTTCCTGGTAAAATATATAATATTATATATATAATTTTTTTTTTTTTTTTTTTTTTTTTTTTTTTAGGGGGTGGTGTCACCCGGTGCAGGCTGCACCCCTGCCGCCCCCCCCCTTGCGACTCCACTATGTACCTGCCAATTATAGCCTCCTTCTAGGCTCTTTCTCATCATATATTTCTTTTATGTTCTTGGGAGAAAAGGCATGTTAATATCTTAGTAACTTTCAGTAATAAACGAACAGTTCCACAGTAATGTACGGTGTGTATGAGTGCATATCACAGAGCTCTGCGGCAATAAAACTCACAGTACCGTGCAGTGTGTATTCAATCCACCCAGCCACAGCATATCAATTTATTCACTCCCCACCCCAGAACCAAGTATATCAATTTATTCACCCACCCAAGACCCAGTATATCAATATGCTCAAACCTCCCCTCCTGGCATATCCCTTTGGCAGGTCACTCGCCACCAGTCACTACACTTAAAAGAGCCTCTCTGTACTCCTTCAAAGGTCACACAGCGGCTGGCTGGCTCCACACCCTCTGTTGTGGGTGTTATTCTCTTCTGCCGTTGCGTGCCCTATGGCGTCATGTAAGGGGGCAGTGCCAATGCAGCGTGCCATGCTCCTATTAAGAATGTGAGTGGAAGTCACTGAGGCACGCTGCAGCGGCTTGAGAGTGTGCCGCTGGGGGACGATGGTGGAGTCGGATTATGATTATCTTGGCTCTGGATACTTGAGCTGAGGGAAACCGGCGGGGCCCACTAAACCAGCCAATGCGTGCCAAAACTGGGCCCTTCGGGCAGTGCCCAAGCGCCTGATGGGTCAGTCTGCCCGTGGCGCTAGCATGTAAAGTAAGTTTACATGACATCGGTGGCGGTCATCCATGGTTTACGCGGACCCAAGGGGCAGCTGCTTTGGGCCCCTCAACAATAACTGGGCCCGGGGCAACTGCCCCTTTTACCTTGTGTTAAAGACGGTCCTGATTGTCATCGCCTTCAAACTTGCTGGAAACGTGGGAAATGAGCAGATGAGTTAGTGCAGGATCATTGTTCACATTCTAATTGTAAAGTGAATAGTGCTGAATTTAGTATTTTTTCCTTTTTTTTTTTTTTTTAAATTTTTACATATAACTTGGACATGTTTTGTATTTAATGTAAAGGCCATGCTCTGGCCTTTCAAACAATATCAAGGGTGGCCCTGTACTTTTTTTTTTTTTTTAAGATGGTTCAGGAGATACGAGGGGTCTAAATGACCCCTGTATCTCCACTATAGGGAGTTCCTTGCTCAGGGTGGGAGGGGGGTTCCCAAAGGCAGGGCTGACATCTCCCGCACTGGGAGAACATTGCAGTCGGCACCAGATCGGCGCAGGGCTGCGACAACGCGCTGAGTCTCCCCCACACCCAAGCAGGAAACTTAGTGCGTCATCTACAGCCAATTGGGTAATTCTATTTATTTCTAAAATATTCTGTGCCACAAAATGGGCGTAATGATGGTGCTGGAATGTGGCACAATGTCACGACGGGGGTTGAGGGGGTCGAGCCCAGGTGTGGTGACAGATGTGGAGCGAGGCAGGTATGCAAGGTTTTAAACTGAAAAAGGCTTATTTATACACGGGAATCGCAGCAGGATGACCATAACCAAAAGGGAACACGGGACAATGGATAGCACATGAATAGATCTGATAAATACATACAACAGGACTGGTAAAGCAGAGCGGTGGACAGGACAGGAATTGGGCTGAACACTGAATACAAAAAATATTTAAGCAAAGAGGGCATGAAGAGAGCTGACTGAAAGAATAGAACACAGAACTAAGGAACAGAGGGCACTACAGAAACAACGGACTATGAAGGAAAACCAGGGGTTAATGAAGAGAACACTGATGGTAGACAAGAGAACAGAAACAGGGTTTAAATTTAAAGATGCTCGTATGGCTGGAAGTGATAAGCGTCCAGGAGATTTGGGAGTTATAATCCAAGGCAGGGTTCCAGAAACAAAAGAAAGGTATGTAGGAGCAAAAGGCGGGTTCCTAGAATCAAGCGTGGTATACAAAGTCCAGGCAATAGATCAAGGTGGGCAGCGAGCGAGAGGGGTGTCTGTTAGTCCAAGCCAAGGGGTCATGCACAAGAGAATCCAATAAAGAAGTCCGGGGTCAAGGAGCTGGTCTGAAGGGTTGTGCAGCACACACAGGCACTGAGGCTTCAGTGAGGGGAGTATGAGCAATGCAGAAGCACCTCCATATTGGGTGGAGTGCCGTAATCTAGAGGGCCCAGGTTTATCCCACACCGGAGGTTGGAGATCACTGTGGAATGTGGGCTGGGCACCTGGAGCAGAGGAAAATCCGGTCCGGAATGTTCTTGAAGGGAATGGCGCCCATTTGATTTTTTTTTTTTTTTTTGCTTGCAGCGGCGAGCCCCGTGACACACAATGGGAGATGTTTTGCTCACTCTTGGTCTACAGGGGTAATCTAGCTGTGGACCCTTGCTCAAGGTGTCTAGACACTGACAGTTTTCCACTATGCCCTCCTGACGAGGCCAAAAACGATCTGAGATTGCGGTTTCTCTCGTGGAGAGGGGATTGCCTTTCTGGGTGATGGCAGACTGATGTGCATATGGTATAGCCTCCTCTAAGCTAAGGGGGACTCCCCGTAGGGTAGGAAACCTACGGTATTCTGTTATCAATTTGCAGCAATCTCATACACCATTGTTTGCTCACAATGGGGAGATGTGTGACTGAATGGAACTTATAAATGTAATGTCAGCACTTTTTGAAATCTTGATGGTGCTGTGAGTGAAAAACGTTGGCTTATTGGTTAAGAGGTCCTGTGCAGCTGGTAGACGTTCTCTCTCTAGGCTGGCATATGAAGTGCCATTTAATGTAGTCATAGAGGTACTCAAAATGCAGACTACTATCTTGAAACAATGCAAAGTAGTTGTGAGCATGAATAGAATTTTTACCAGTTCTGTAAGCCTATTTCGGCAACCTTGACCCCCCCCCCCCGATGGTTTGTAACTACTTTTTTCCTTCTGAGTCTCTACTTGCTTTGAGTGGTTGCTCATCATTGAAGATGTAATTTACAAAGCATTTGAAGGGCTAAAGTTGCTGACCCACCCGGTACAGTTTTATGTATGCAATGTTTGTTTAGAAGGGTGTTAACATCCATAGTTTAATCAATAGACCTCAAAATTATTTTTATTCAACTTGGGGGGAGGGGGTTGTATCTTGGATTTTAAGGCAGGACCCGGAGGCTTCGTATTTGCTGTTCTCTCTTAACTGCCCCAACAGCAGCAAAGAAACTTTATTGAAAAATAACAGAAAACGAGCAGTCCTCCCTTCCCCAACGTGGGGAGGGGGACCTAGCTCCCCAGATCCTCCCCATCCAGTCCTTAAACCACTCCCCCGGAAGCAGCCCCTCTTTCTTCGCTGCTCCCGGCGGTAGCAGACAGATAAGTATAACTCTCCTGTATTTATCTACTCTTCTATCTCCTTTACTCTCAGAGCTTCCCGACCCGGTCCAAACCGCGGTGGTTCGCTCACTCGCCTGTTCCTGGCGTCGGCAGTGTTATCCGGCGCCGGGTTCGGGCTTCTCCCTGTCACTGTACAGCTTTCTTTTCTCGCGTTGCTCGCTGTCTCCCTGCATTGCATGAGCTCCACACGCGGTTTTAGCCACGCCCCCTAAAGCTCCGGTGTATCGCGGGAGGTAGCGGCCGCCGTCTTGGAGTCCCTATTACACAGAGCGGCACACGCACGCATTCACCGCTCAGCTCAGCTCTGCAAACCGATCGCTTTCCCCTTAAAAGCCATGTCTGTATCTAAACCTGGCCACGCTGATGCTCCCTCTTCAGAGGACATACCAGCCTCAGACCCCGGATCTGAACTGAGCTCCCTCTCCTCGGAGCAATATGCCCGCAAGAGACATAAAAAAATCAAAGACTTTCTGCCGAGTGCATATTCGCCCGCATGGAGGCTTCCATGCAGGCATCCGTCTCCCAGGCAGTGGCTGCTGCAGTCTCTTCCCTCTCTGAGTCGTGGCACAAATCCCTTACGGAGGCCATCTCCTCCACCCTTCCCCTCCCCCATCCATGTTGATCTGGCTCCAGAGATCCCTGATGTCCCTACAGAGGACCCTAATATGGGCTTCGGCCCCGCACCCTGTGCACCTGAGATCGGACTTCCCACCAGTAGTCCAGCTGCAAGCAGCAGCAGCAGAGGGGCTGGCACCCCCAGATCACTGCCTAAACCAGCCACCACAGCACTTGTGCCAAGAAAGCGCACCCTACCCCAAGGGGCTCGGGTTAAAAAGACCAAAAAAGTCTGCCGTGCAAAACCCACAGTCACCCTCACTGATTACTCAGACTCAGATCCGGATGGCTGAGGGAGAAGTCCTTGAACTCCACGCTCCGGAGGACTCAGATTTGCTAGATGCGGACGCACCCACTTGCCAGCCCCGAGCTCGGGGTACGGTGGTGTACGATCCGCAGGGCAATCCCCTCTTCGAGCCTGAGGATATTGCTCGCCCTAATTCCACGATCTGGTACGCGTCTCCACACGTGGAGCAATGGGTCGACTTGCACATCAGGCGCCCTATGACTAAAGAGGACAGGGCCAAAATGAAATTAGAATGTCCTCGCCCGGCTACTGCCGGTAAATCATGCCTGACTCCCAACGTGGACGTCAGCTTCCAAAAAATTGTGTCTAAGCGTGGCTGGAACCCCAAAAGAGGCATTGAATTTGCCATTAAAGGCTGCCAGGACCGTCTCCTGGACACAGCCGGCCCCCTGATTAAAGCTCTTCCAACTGGTAGAGGAGGCCAAGACCGCTGGATCACTGATGGACCCTTACGAGGTCACGGAATGGGTCCAATGGTCTCTATGCTTGCTTGGCAACGTCAATGCAGCTCTCTCAAGCGAGAGACGCAAGAGCATACTGCTCAAAATTGACACCGAGATGCTGCACCTAGCCACCAATGACCTAGGTGCCTCCGCACAGGGCTTCGTCTTTGGGAAACCCTTTCTTAAGGACATGGGTGAATACACTCAAGCATTTAACTCAATTGACAAGTCGGAGGCATCTCTTAAACGCATATGCTCACCTAACCGCGTTTTTGGCAGGTTCAGGGGTCGCCCTGTCGGCCGAGCGGGCGCTAATAATTCCCGCATCTCTAGAGGCTCCGCTTCCAACACTCAGCCCACCGTTGGTTCCAGTGGCTTCCGTGGTTCCAGCTCTTTCTACCCATCGAGGTCACGAGCTTGGCGAGCCCGCGGATGCAGAGGTGGTCCTCTCGTTCCACAAGGACAAGGTAAGACCAATTTATATTATCCCTTCGTCCCTAGTTGCAGTGGGCGGCCGCCTCACTCAATTCCTCTCAAGGTGGGCTTCCCTCACATCGGACCCGTGGGTCCTCTCCACCGTGATGGGTTACCAGATAGAACTCTGCGGTTCCCCCACTCAGGTCCATTTCCCCCACCCTCCTCGGTTCGCAGATGCCCTTCGGACACTCATTCATTCCGAGGTGGCAGACCTCAACCGCAAAAGGGCCATAGAACCCGCTTTACCCCATCCAAGGGGTTTCATCAGGTCCCTTTTCCTGGTGTCAAAGAAAGGTGGGGGTTTCCGTCTGGTCATCAACCTCCACTCCTTCAACGATTGGGTCCTTTACCACCATTTCAAAATGGAGGGCATCCCCACGTTAAAGGACATGCTCCTTCTGGGAGATTGGATGGTCAAACTCGACCTCAAAGATGCCTACCTCTCAGTGCCCGTAACGGAATCCCAACGGGACCTCCTACAATTCCGTTGGAACGGCAAATTATGGAGATTCACCTGCCTCCCCTTCGGACTGTCGTCCGCCCCGCGATGCTTCACCAAGCTACTCAGACCCGTGGTTTCTTCCCTCCGTGCTCGGAGTCCGACTGGTGATCTACCTGGACGACGTTCTTCTCATGTCCCAGTCACCTCACACCCTTCAGACCCATCTACACGACACTATTTCCCTATTCCAGGAACTAGGGTTTCTTCTCAATCCAGAGAAATCGATTCTCACGCCCACTCGCTCTATAGAATTCCTGGGCTTCGTGGTGGATTCCGACCTCATGAACCTCAGCCTTCCACTGTCAAAGATCTCCTCGATAAGGAAAGAAGCTAGGATTACTGCTCAGGAAGAAGACCTTCCCCCTCCGCTACTTGGCCCGTACGGTAGGTCTCCTACCGCATGCGGTTCACCCGGGCCCACTACACTACAGGGTCCTCCTACGATTGAAGGCCTGTTCACTCTGGGCGGGCCTTGACTATACGGATCACGTGATGCAAACAGAGGACGCCAGATCGGATCTACTATGGTGGATCGACAACATAGTCACCTGGAACGGTCGTTCCCTGGTACCACCTCCTCCCACGATGACCATCGATTCGGACGCCAGCAGACTGGGCTGGGGCGCGAGATGTGGATCCCAGGAGACAGGCGGTCGCCGCCCCCCCCCCCCCCGGAACAGTTATGGCACATCAATTGCCTAGAACTCCTGGCGGGATTATTTGCACTCCGTTGCTTTACACGGCGATCCCCTCTGGACTCGGTCATACTTCGGATGGACAACATACCTGCGGTCCGCTACATCAACGGCCTGGGAGGCCCTCGCTCAGCAGACCTATCAGCCATGGCTCTGGGAATTCTGCCTTCCCCTCGGGATCTCGGTCCACGCCCAGTTCATCCCCGGTCTGACGAACGAAGTGGCCGATTGGAACTCCAGGCACTTTACGGACTCGGAGACCGGCGACTGTCACGGCACAGTTTCTCTACACTATCCGCGCTCTGGGGGCCTTTCCAGATCGACTTGTTTGCCTCCAGGCTCAATACACAGCTGCCAGACTTCTTCAGCTGGAGACCGGATCCGGACGCCATGGCCACGGATGCGTTCCTCCAGGATTGGTCCAAGGGCCCCCACTACGCCTTCCCACCGTTCATTCTCATTGCTCGCACTCTGTCACAGATCCGAGCTCAGGAGGCATCAGTGGTCCTGATAACACCGTTTTGGAAGTCCCAATCGTGGTTCCCAACGCTCCTGAGCATGACGATAGATGCCCCGAGGCTCCTGCCTCCCTCCCCGGACCTTCTACTGGACCACGAGGAGCAACCCCATCCCCCTGATGACCTCCCACCATCTTCAACTCCTGGCGTGGTGGCTCTCTGGCACCCCCCTATAGGCTCACGCCTTTCGGAACGCACTACAGACCTCTTGCTCCAATCCTGGGCTCCGGGTACCCGACTCGCCTACAAGTCTGCATGGGATGGGTGGGCTGGCTGGTGTCTGGAACGGGATAGAGATCCCTTTTCGGCCCCTGTGACAGCTCTCCTGGATTTACTCACCCACGCCTTCGACTCTGGTAAGGCTTATCGCACCGTGAATGTCCTTCGTTTGGCCATTCTGGATTTTCGGGAGTCGCTGCGGGCTCCCATCCTTTGGTCTGTCGCCTCCTACGAGGCATGCGCTTCTCCCGCCCTCCGGCGCCCAAATACTCCTGTACATGGGACGTGTCCCGGGTCCTCTCCTTCCTGGATCGCTGGCCTGAGAATGCAGCTCTCACTGCAGGCCCTCTCGGCTAAACTCCTTATGCTTTTCTGTTTAGTGGCCTGCAAACTTGTCGGAGATGTCAGGGCGCTGGATTTCGGCGCCCGTTCTTATGTCCCCGAAGGTGTACGCTTCGATATTTCACATCGTACCAAGACGTCCCTGACGTCGGTACTCTTCCCGTCTTTTCGGGTCTCTCCCCGTCTCTGTCTGGTTTTGTGTCTCCAGGAGTACGAATCTCGTACGAACTCCATCAGGGTTCTGCCGGTTTCACCTCTTTATCTCTTTTCGATCTCCTCATAAACCGGTCTCCTCTCCCACTTTGGCTCGTTGGATGCGATGGCTTATGGCGCAGGCCGGGGTGGATGTGTCGGCTTTCGGGGCCCATTCTGTCCGCAGTGCCTCCGCCTCCAAAGGCGGCTTCAATGGGCTGGAGGACATCTTACGTGCGGCTGACTGGTCTAGCGAGTCCACGTTTCGTACCTTCTACTTCAAGCCCATTGGTCGGATGCGGTTACTGTTCCGCTTTGAACTAGCAAATACGAAGCCTCCGGGTCCTGCCTTAAAATCACAATTTTCCTATTCCATAACGGAAAGTTTAGATTTTAATAAGGACACGGAGGCGAGTATTTCCCTCCCTACCCCACCCAGATTGATTGGATTCCGCATCTCTCCTGGAATGGGATGGACTGTTTTGGCGGCTGCCAGGGCTCCCTTCGTTTAACCAGATTTCAGTGTCTCACTGTTCTTTCATGTGCTTTGTCTCTTTTCAGCCTTCTGAGTTCCTGATATGGTTCCTCGATGTTTTGGCTCCCGATCTCCTACTCCAGTTTTGCTTCTGAGGCTTCCACCGTTGTCATGTCGCAGCTTCGAAAGAGGGGCTGCTTCCGGGGGAGTGGTTTATGGACTGGATGGGGAGGATCTGGGGAGCTAGGTCCCCCTCCCCACGTTGGGGAAGGGAGGACTGCTTGTTTTGTTATTTTTCAATAAAGTTTCTTCGCTGCTGTTGGGGCAGTTAAGAGAGAACAGCAAATACTCGCCTCCGTGTCCTTATTAAAATCTAAACTTTCCGTTATGGATTAGGAAAATTTTGTGATTGTAAACTGACTTCATCACAGGCTTTCTTCCCATCCTTCTGTGTCAAACGTATTTGTCTATTTTGTTCTGCTACCCATTGTACATACAGCACTGCAGAACCTGTTGGTGCTTTATAAATAATCGTAATCTAAAATATGTATATCCCTACTCCTTTTTATCTTCCTCAGGCCAAGAGAGATTTACTTCTTTAACCCGAATCTACTACAAACAAGCATCTGCTTGTGTCGTCATGTTTGACCTGACCAATGCGGAGTCGTTTAGGAGTTGCCAGATGTGGAAGACTGACCTGGACAATAAAGTAACACTTCCCAATGGCTCTCTTCTGCCTTGCATACTGCTGGCTAACAAGGTAAATGCTCAAGCACTAGTTCCAAATCCTTCCTCTGTTGAAACACTTCCATAAGTAACAAAATGCACAACTGCATGCAACACTTTGTAAATGTTATGTGTAGCGCTATATCGTGGCTACCTAGGTGCACAAAACAAATGGCTTGGTGTTCATTTCAGTGCATGTCTGTTTTTAACGACTGAACTCTTTTCCACTTTAGCTGTTACATTTAATGGCCCTTTCTTGTACTGTTAACAACATAGCATTAGCGTGCAAATAGCCCCCAGTCTATTCCAATTGAGCCGCAAAATCCTTTTGTGGCTCTGCTGTTATGGCTGGCTTTGAACATTGTGCTTCCTATACTTTGAATAAGAAACAACACTTTAACAGCCGGTAATTGTTTAAAAAAATAAGCGTTTTAAGTGATTTAGCATCAAGAATTCTACATTCTCGGGGGTGTGGCTGCCTGCCGTGGAGAGAGGATGGCAGGATACAGGAGCTCTGTCTTGATTGAGACTGGTGTAGGGATAGACCGATATAATTTTTTCAGGGCCGATACCGATTATCGGCAGCTTTTCTGGCCGATAGCCGATATTTGGTGGCGATATATTCTGTAAAGTTAAAGTTCTGAAAAAAAAACAGCACAAATCTGACTATGCCATGAACTCAATGGCCTAAACAACAATCTTCGTGCAAACGTTTCCACCGGTGCAATAAACCTTTAACGCGAGGGGCAAAACCCTTTACGCCGAATGCCATATTACATAGTCAGTGCAACAAACGCACGTAATCGTCTACCACGGGTGAACCTGCGAACCCTGCGTGAGCTTACTGTATGTCGCGCGATCTATACTTAACATTGTGAGCGCAAATGCGTTTGTGCGCTGGTATGCGGATGGTATTACAATCTATGCGCAGTTTGTAACGCACAGCGTTTGCGAGTATAATTTTAGCAACTCCTAAAAGCTGGTGGTAACGGCAAATCTTAAAATCCTGGCCGAAACCAAATACACCAGCCCAAAAAAATGCAGCAAAGTATAGTTACACTTTCTACACATGCCCAAACCAATAAAATGGAGAAGTTGTGCATGCATGTATTATTGATGCAGCATATATGCTCAGATTGACTTGTGGTTGTGGTTCTTAATTCTGATTGCTGAATTGCGTGAGAAAAAAAAAATGACAGTAAGCACACTGATTTCTGCGCGCAACGGTACTGCGCGAGCAATTGGGCGCATCCGGTTTACGCGCGTTATTGATCGGATCCAAAATGCGCGAGGATTGGAATTCCAGCGGTGATTTGCGCAGGCAAACGTTTAACGCTTGGCGCAAAACTTCACGCTTTGCTTGAGCGTTTTTGCGCAAAGATTGGGCTATATACAATGTGTTTAACATGTAAACATTGCACCACGTCCACTTCATTTATTCAATTTAATAAGAATTTTATTTAATCTTTTATTTTTTACAATCAGACCGTGTTTTTGGCTTTCTTAAAGATCTCTCATATGACCCTGTATATAAGGGGTTCAGCAACCTTGGCCCTCCAAGGGATATATTACAAAGTTAGATTACAGCTCTGGTTAAGCAGTCACTTTGTAATATTGCCCCACGTTTTGGAATTACATCTGCTATGATGCTCATCTTCTCATTAGGTTCTTGGAACCTCATGGGAAATCCAGTTCCAAAACATCTGGAGGTCTCAGGTTGCTGGACCCTGCAGTAGGAAATAGACCCTGCATCTCCTGTATAGGGAATTCCCTGACAGATGGAATGGAAGCCCCATTTCTGTTGCCATCACGCTCATGCACAATACGGTCAGTGAGCAGGAGTCCTTCTGCAGTGAGGGCTTACAGCCTGATGTGGGAGAAGCCCCAGATTCGCACAGTTTTGTGGGATCTTGCGTGTCGCAGCTGCAGTGAGCAAACTTGTCCAAATATCGGCAAATAAAATGCCGATACGATATCAGTAATTTTCTGAATATCGGCGCCGATAATCGGCTAAACCGATATATCGGTCTATCCCTACTGTGGTGTGTGTTTTTTCTGGGTTTTCTTTGCAGTTTTTTCTTCTGTCAACTTGGTCCTGTGGCGCTTTGGATGCTGCCCCTGCTCTTTCAGACAACGTCCCAAGGATTTTTCCCGACTGCTGTGGAACCACCAATGTTCTTTAGCCGGAGTGTCTGTCCAGCGGCCATCTTGAGGCCTGGTGCCCAGTGCATCCGCACCCTGTCGTTCCTCTTTTTTTCCGGTGTTCCCCCTTCTGAGGTTGTCAGGCACAGGCTGCGGAGATGGAGGGCCCCGGTCTCCCGGTCCTTGGGAGCTTCCGCATGGTGGGAGCGATTGGGGATTACGGAAATAGGCAGTGGGTTGACCCCCCCCCCCCCCAGAGGACAGGGGTAGGCCTTGGTGTCGGGCCTGGATGGCTGCCTGGCACTGTTGCTGGAGGACGACTGCCTGTTTATGAGGGGTGATTGGCGTGGCCTGATGGCTGGGCTGCAGGGAGTCAGGAGCTCTGTACAGGAGTGCGCCCTTTGACTTTTAGTGGTGGACTGTGTGGATGATCGCTTGGGCGGAGCAGATGCTGGTAAGCGGTACGATGCGAATAACTATATGAAAGACTCACCGTTTGACCTCTCAGTCCTCAGTGGAGACCCCTGTTGTGAGTGTTGCGGATCTCCTGGCTGCTTGCAGGCTGTGTTCTAGGGTGAGGATTGCCAAAGTGGATGCTGCGGAGACCCCCTTGTATCACAGGTGGCATTTGATCTGGGCGGTGCCGTTAGAGTTCTACGATTAGTCGGTGCTATATTCAGCCCAGTGCTTCTGTAAGGCCGCCGTCTCCCGGGGAGGCCTTATGGCTGGCATGTTGATCATTTGAAAGCCTCCCGAGTAATTATTTTTTTCAGGGGCTTGTTCAGAGAGCAGTCATGTGCTTCCCTGCCTACTACGACACAAATGCTTCCTAGCCTTGTGTTGAGGAGCCTCCGCAGTTATTTTCATATTTATTTTTTTTCTCTTTTTCTCATCAGTTTTCCTATATACAGCAGACTGTTTTTATTTCTTTTTGAGACTTTGTGGACTAGCTGGGGTTGGCTTCGCCATCCTGCGGACTCTGCCTTTTTTTCCAGCGGTCACTGACTGATTTGTTACCCCACCACCTTTTTGCTTTTACTCAGTGTATTTTCTGTGGTTTTTTTATTTGCACCCCCACCCTTTTCTTCAAGAAGGTTCTGTCCGATGTCATTCCTAGGTCCTGCGTGACCCTTTCTCGTTTTGTGCTGTCCTATGCATTGCAAAAGTTTCCAAAATTAAAGCATTTTTAAGACATAATAAAGGGATTCTAATATTCTATACTCTCCTCTGGTCCCATGGTGCAGAACCTGCTGTGTTTTCTTGATGTTAGGACAAGAGGAACAAATTGAGCCCGGTGTCCTTCCACCAGCCCTATGCAATTTTGGAAGGATCTCCTCCCCATGTAGTCCTGACCTGAGACAATCTCAGCAGGCTCGCAAATGGTGAGCCACTAATATAGAGGATCTCTGACTAGTACAAGTAATTGGTAGCTATTAATGTCTCAAACCTAATTTTTACGTTACCCGCTCCAGTGGAGTCGAGTCCTATGGGTCACTAGTCCATACAATGTGTGGTGACTTTGAGAATTGCAGATCCACTGATAGAAAAGCAGAGGCACGTTCAATACCTCAGCAGCTGCTGAATTGATGCAGCGCAGCAATTCAGTTTGCTGCAGCAGTGACTCTGAACGCTTTGGATGCGAATTGCAAAACAAAATACAGAAATCGCCAGTTTCTGCAATATCCGCAGTTTTATTAGCAGAAACTGAGACTGAGGCCATCTTTTGAAATAACTAAAAGCTGTCAGCGCAATTCCGTTTTGTATGCACACACCACAAATGATAGTTTTTATTGAATAAACGTAATGGTTACTTCTGAAAAAAATATATAAATGAACCGTAATATAGGTCTATGTGCATGAGGTAAATAAATATTTTGTGCTTTGGTGAACAAAAACCTCAAAATTAACATTTGCTGTACGGAACTGTTACTTGCTTCATGGCGGCGGCCATCTTTACTACGTCACACTCAGCTACTCGCAGCATCTCCTCGAGTCGCTGCAAGTGCTACGTTAGCAGTACTGAGCGCTGAGTGGCTGAACGGCGTTCAATGGCAAGTTGCTAACTTAGCACTTGCAGCGGCTGAGGTATTGAACGCACCTCTGAGTTGCGGAGAATTGTCATTTTAAGCACTGTGCAATTACTGTGTATTAGGTGAAATTTTCCACAGTTCATACCCTGTTTGCCTTCTTTCAGCCAGTAATAATAATTTGTAAAATGCCAAATGCTCGTTATAGTTTGGTTTGTATTTAACATTATCTTAATTAAAATTTTTCCCCTTTTCATAGTTTGTTTTTAGTAGTGTTTTTTTTTTTTTCTCTCGCCTTCCTCTTTTGTATTTGCATGCCCCACACACTTTCATTTGTTTTCCTTTCTCCTACCTAGATCTTGGACCAGTGATAGCGAATCTTGGCATCCCAGATGTTTCAGGACTACATGTCCCATGATGCTTAGTCACACGTCAAACTGGTAGAGCATCATGGAACATATAGCTCAGACATCTGGGATGCCAAAGGTTCACCATCACTGCCTTAGTCTGAGGTATGCGAGCGCTCAGATGAGCAGAATTACACTTGCCTTTCCAGCCTTCCGTTGTCCCTTTTTCCTGTTTGCAGAGGTAGACTTATCCACTTTGTTTTCTTTGGGGTGAAATCCAAAATAAAGAAGCGTGGGAAATGACTGGGATTCCTACTTACAACCCCCCCCCCCTCCTTCTCCACCCCCAATAATTTTCATCTGATGTTTAGTCCTGGACACTGAAGTGTGATATTGATAATGAAACTAATAGCCAGGCTTTGTTTTAGGGAATCCTAAAAATTATCATACACCGTCTGTGACTGAAACCTTTTAAAAATGAAGCTTTTTATTGTGTGTGCCAGATGGAACTGCAAAAATTGTGGAGGAGCTAGGTTTCTGCTCAACTTGATCCCTAGTTTTCTCCCAGGAGCTTCTTTCAGTTGTCTGCCTTTTCCCACTCTCTGAGGAAAACAGGACCTAGAGTGAGGCATTCAATGGCCAAGAAGATACACAATCTTTATTGCAAGATTGTATCGCATGATATAGGACAAACTGCTTTATTCCTGCTGTTTTAACACTATGCTGCAAGAATTGCAATTGATGCACTCTTTTGGGGTAATTTTGATTTCTCACTCTGTCGCACACATTTGGTTGTTGGACCATCTTTGGCCTTGAATACCTTTTTTGTATTCATTGTTTTTTATATGGAGAATTATTACTTTAACCCATTTTTCTTTAATAGTTTTGTATCATTGGAGAGCCCTCTATAGGCCTTTTATATGAAGGGCACAAATCTTTTAACTGTTGGTGTCATTTTACTCAAGTTTTGATGAAATTTTCATTTTTATTCCAGTCTCATTCTAGTGATTTTCTGCAATGAAAAATGTAATCGAAAATGAATCCCTAGCAGTGTCAATGTTAACTTTTTCTGCTTCGTTTCTCGTAGAGTGACCTCACCCCTTGGACAGTAACGAGAGAAGAGATTGACAAGTTTAGCAAAGAGAACAACTTCATCGGATGGACAGAGACCTCTGTCAAAGAAAATAAAAACATCAATGAGGCAATGAAGTCAGTGCAAAATTTAAGCGTTTAATCTTTCAATTCCAAATGTACAATGTCATTGCTGTTTTGATTAACTTTCTCCAATTCATGTGTGGTAACTGCAAAGTAATACAATAGTGACTATACAAAAGTTGTGCATGTTGGAGGGAGGCTTTAGAAGGGGGGATCCTAGGTACATTTTGCCTGTTCTTGTCACCAATCTCAACATTTGTATTTTCCTAGTTTTCCCAAATCAATGTTCTTTAGCAGTGAAAGGGGCGGGTCTATTTTAAGGTACATCTACATATCCTGGCCACTTAGGCGTTTTAATTAGCATTCTGTCACTTGTGCCAGCTTCCTAGGAGTGAAAGTAGTTTGTTGTGTTTTCAAATAGTTTTTTTTTTTTTTTTTTTTCCTTTCATCATTTCGTTAGTTTTTTCCCCCCCCTGCATTTTTCTCATTCGTTATGTTGTCCTGCATCATGTAGCAAGGACATTACCCATTCAAAGTGTTAAATGCAGACATGCTGCACAGTAATTTTCCTTTAATTGTTTGTACACTTTTGTTCATAAAAAAAAATAATCAATTTGTTGGTTTTACCTTTTCCTAGAGTTCTCATAGACCGAATGATGGAGTCAAAAAATTCAAACCAAGTGCTTCCACCACAAGGAGATTACATTAACCTCAAAGACCTTACTGTATCCAGCTCAGGTTGCTGCTAGAAAACTATGGACGTAAAAATAAGTTGCTTCTTCCAGACCTATGGTTGGAAAACTGGAACAGAAACGTTAATTGCCTTGAAAAACAGATGATACTTTTGAAGACTAGTCCATAAACTTTTTTTTTTTTTTCCCCCAATTTTCTTGCCTTTTGTCATTAACATTCTTTTTGTTTTCCACATGGCATGAAAGCACTTTATAGTCACATTGATATATTCCTCCATTAATGACCATGCTTACTGAGCCCAAAGAACAACTATTTGCATACGTATGCAATGCTAACTTTGTAAGAAATATGCCAGGAGAGCCCAGGACATTGCTAGGTCTGTGTTTTTGTTTTTTTCCCCCTATCCCATTACACAAGAAAATCAAAGTTATTTTGTGTGAATGATATTTAATACTTGTGGAGTAAATTAACCCTGCCTGTGAAATACTGACACTGTTGGGGTGCTGCCTTTTTTGTTCTGGCTCTGAAAGGACCAGCTAGAACAGACATTTGTTTTTGTCTTTTTTTTTTTTTTTTTTTTATGACTTTTTCATAGTAAAATATTTTATATTATGAATATTTCAAAACGTGTTCTGCTAGAGTTGTATAGAAGTCATTTTTTTTTTTTTTTCTTTTTCTTTTCTACATTTTGTGTACCATTTCTGTGGTTTCTTATGGTGGGTGACACTTAAATGAAATTACACATATTTCATCATTTTGTTTTGATTTATTCCATACATTTGAAATTGTTCATGTATGTATTGACACTGTCAACTCTTTACCGTGAACTGTATCTCTACATTCTAATGTGACCTGTGTATGATTAGGGTTCCAGTCTTCAGTACTTATGCCACTCTGATAAAAAAAATAAGTGTGTGGTCAAGTGCAGTTTCACATCTGTAGTTCCCAGTGTCCTTTCACAGCACCAGCGTAATCCCGATCAAGTGAGTTCACGCAGGGTCACACTCTCCAAGAGACCACATCAGCAATGGTGCTGCCAGTATAGCTTAGAAGCTTGCTGCTGCTATGATTTGAGCCAGCAATTCAGTGACTCTGTCATAGTAAAGCCAGTAAAATGAAGTTGCGAGCGGTTACACAGGCTGAAAAAGATGTGTGACAGGCTGAACTCTATGGATGCACATCACCTACTGCTGTTGATCCAAAATAAGGTAAAAAAATGTACCCAGTCTAAAACGCTCGCCGAATATGCAACATACAGGGAAAATTTCTTCTTGACCCCAGACCGGCAGCCAGATTTCTCCCTGCATCAAGATTATCAGCTGCCAACAATCTCTCCCTCTAGTGGCTCCCTTTTAATTTAGTATCTTGTCTCTTTCCTGGTTTATCTTACTACCCTTACTCAAATGTCTAGTACAGAAATCTCAAATCCCCCCCCAACTGCTGAACTACAAATCCCATGATTCTTTGGCAGTCTATTGCATTTAAAGATGTCTGCGATTGCAGGCCACTACAATCTGGAAGGGCAGGAGTTTGACATTCCTGGTCTAGTCCATACACGCATCTCCCCTTCTCCTTGTATCTATTTCCCAATTGTCCTTGTAGCCCTTTCTTTTGTCCAAAAGGTGTTCCCCCTCCTGTCTCTGGCCGATTTCTTTCCATTTTTAGGTCCACTTTTTCCACCTACTACTAGTATCTCGATCTTTTGCATACCTGCCCAAATTCAACCTCCATCCAAATTGACTCTGGTCCTTCCAACCCTGTTCCTCTGCCCTGCTTCATTACCTCCTGTTGTGTGTCTGCCTATTCAATCCCCAATGTCCTATTCCAATCTAGATGTTATGTATAGCAGTTTGAGTCGCCATTCTGACAGAGCCACAAGCTTTGTAGCTCAGTATTAGTGGCTCCTTTTTAATGAAAATGAATTGCTCGGAGTGTATATAGTCAGCCATTCAAAAGTAACTTGCTGTTCGAAGTTTGACCGCTGCTATTTTCTGAATACTGATTTGGGGCCCTATTCCAAAGTTGACATAACTTATGTGCGTTTCGTTCCGAATCGCAATTCGGACAAATTTATACAGATTTGTATTTTGGAAGCTGTTCTGAAATAACAAAACTGTATATAAGAAATTGATTTTCGTTTTTACGAATCTTTGTTATAGCGTTTCATTTCTGTTGTATTCAGCACCACAGTCCATGGACAGCGACATACATTGCTGTTCTGTGTGTTTCGGTGACATAGACAAGTAATGGTTAATATATTCTGAGCATGGCGAACAGCATAGAAATGCCCTGATATTCAGTGGTTTCGTTCAACAGGTTTAATGTAAAAAAAAAAATTATTAAATATTCAACCGGTTATTCATTTGCAGCAAAAACCCTTTTTATTAAAAAGGCAAGACGTCTTTTGTTTTGCCAAATGCAGCTTTTTTTAAAAAAATTTACCGTTTGGCTGCTTTTCAGTAGGTGCTCTCCTTGGTGCTGAAACCTATTTCAGCACCAAGGACCGGGGCATTACCGTATCTTTTTGAAATCTTTATTTAACCGGACACTTAAGAAGCTCGAGGGACGTGCTCGTAGGCACTCAATCATTCAGAGAGATAGAACTGTAAATCGTATCGGGCATCCCAAGCACAGTATAAACTAGTGGTACACCGAAATATAAATTTCTGGCCGATTAACCCCTTAGTGACCGGGCGGTTTTACACAAATCCGTCCTTTAGTGACCGCTGCTGTTTTTACGTTTCTGCGCTGTTAGGGTTTAGGTCAAATTTTCCTCTTACTCGTTTATTCAACCCACACATATTATACACCCTTTTTCCCGCCATTAAATGGACTTTCTAGAAATACCATTATTTCCATCATATCCAATAATTTACTATAAAAAAAAATATCAAAAAAATGGTAAAAACACACTTTTTCGTAATTTAATCCCCTAAAGCTATAACCACCAATAAAGACCCCGGCTAAATAGTTTCCAAATTTTATCCCGAGAATAGAAATACCCAATTTTTACATGTTTTTACCTTTTAACCCTTTCACTGCTGAGCCAGTTCACCTATGTGCGCTGCGCTCATTCTGACCATTTTGTGATAATTATTTTGAGATGTCAGCCTAGGTCCTATTTAATTAAACCCCCCCCCCCCCCAGACAAAAAAATATGCGAATTTTTTTTTTTATAAACCAAACCTGGTCATGTTTGGTATCATTTGAAAGGCCATGATCAGGCAGAGTATAGCGCGATGGATAGAGATTTATTGTGGAAATGAGAGAATACTCAAGACTCAAATATAACGGGAGGAACAAAATTTTACTGTACTGGTAAACAAAATCCTTCTAGGTTCTCTTAACACAGTCAGGCTACCCCTCAGGCCAGGGTGCTCTGCTCTAGAATGAATGCAGTTGTTACGAAGTATGAAGCTACAGGCCACCCGTCTTCTTTACTAGCATTTAGATGGCTGGCGGAGGCCAGCAAGGTTAACCCCTTTAAGGACCGCTGACGTACCCTGTATGTTCTGTCCACGGGTCTCCCTTAGACCCGCGGACGTACAGGGTACGTCAGCGGCGCCTAATTCCCCCCTCCCGCCCGATACTCACCTCCCTCGCTGGATCCCTCGGCGATCTGGCAGGGAGGAAGTCTGACCATGTGTTTTACATGGGCAGGCGAGGCTGATGACGTCGCCACGCTGCGTGGTGACGTCATCAGCAGGCGTCCCAATGCAAATCAATGGAGGGGGCTCCTTTTTGGAGCCCTCTATCTCCCCAACCATTGAAGCTACGGAGATGCTTTTTGCACCGCTGAAAAGGGGAGAGTCTCCCCTTTTCGGCGGTGTATGGCATTAACCATTTCACCGCCGAATCACGTTACGGCACCAAAACGGGATTTGAACCTGGAGGGGGGCTGACATCTTGGATGTCAGCCAAGACTCCAGGTCCCCCCCACCCACTGACAACCTCACCATATGTGTGAGGATGTCAGTGGGCCAGTTAACCATCTAGCTGCCATGTAGAGATAAGGGGATCCCTTTATCTCCCGATCCATGGCAGCTAGATGGTCATATTTGACATCATTTGAAAGGCCTGATCAAAAAATAAACAAAATGAAAAGTTTTTAAATTTTTTTTATTTTTTTTATTTGTTTTTGTCGGGGGGGGGGGGGGGGTTTAATTTAAATAGGACCTAGGCTGTCATCTCAAAATAATTAGCACAAAGTGGTCAGAATGAGCGCAGCGCACATAGGTGAACTGGCTCAGCAGTGAAGGGGTTAAAAGGCATAAAAACATGTAAAAATTGGGTATTTTTATTCTCGGGATAAAATTTTGAAACTATTTAGCCGGGGTCTTTATTGGTGGTTGTAGATTTTGGGGATTAAATTACGAAAAAGTGTGTTTTTTACAATCTTTTTTCATCAGATTTCATATATTTTTTTTATTTATATGATGGAAATAATGGTATTTCTAGAAAAGTCCATTTAATGGCGGGGAAAAGGGTGTATAATATGTGTGGATTGAATAAACGAGTAAAAGAGGAAAATTTGACCTAAAAACAGCAGCGGTCTCTAAAGGACGGATTTGTGTAAAACCGCCCGATCATTAAGGGGTTAATGATTGGCCTAAACCAAACGTGCCCTCAGGCCGTGATGGATCCCAACTCTCCCGAATCCAGGAGTTCCAGATGTGTTTGCAAGCATCAGGAAGCCCGCATTCACTTCAGCGACACTACCGGAACTTCCAGGAGACTTGGGATCCAGAGCAAGTTTTTTGTTTTTTTACACAAGCGATGCAGACGTCTCGAATATAATGCGACCCCCTCCAATTTTAAGGTAAATTTTTGTCACCAAAATCTAGCGGTATAACGAAGTGGAGAAGGGATGCGGCGCTTCCCAGTGTATAGCAGAATAAAACAATCAGCGTTATTTACCAATAGATTATATTTGGCAAATTCATCCATTGATGAAGGATTGAAGGAACCTCAAGAGATGAAAAAGAACAAACAGCCATAGCATAATACTGTTTTTCTATAAAGAAGTGATTTTCAAGAGGTGTGCACACTCACACTATGGAGAGCCTCATCCGGCTCTAGCTATATTCGCCTATGGATGAATTCATATGGGCTCACCCATTAGCCACTTCAATCGATTATAGCTTCCAATGGAACATATGGAGAGGAAAAAGGAAGCTAGCAACATAGAGTAGTTCAATAGGGCACATATAGTATTGAATGGCATAAACTCAGACCACTCACGTGTTGAAGAGCCACCTTGGCTCAAATATTCAGCCTAAGGGTTGTTTGATTAGGCACAACTCTCGTGAAAGCCTCAATGGATCTCCAATTCAGTGTAGATAAGGAACCAAAAATAACAAAAAATGGGTATATCGTTAAAATGTTTTAATAAAATAAAAATAAAAAATAAGATAAATGGGCCGAACGCGTTTCGCCTGGGTCAAACAGACCCTACGGCTTCCTCAGCGGCAGTGTGTAGTGAACCCTCTGATTCCGTTAATATACACCCCTCTAAATTGTCCAACCAATCCAGGAGGCTTCCTATGGCAGGAAAAGCAATCAATGGTATCCTCACATGATTGTCGCTCCTTTCGCATCATCTCCCCGCGACTCTGAACTTCTGCCGGTGGTCAGGGACGCAAAAACGAAAGCAGCGTGTTCCTCTTCTTAGTGCGCCTGCGTCTGAATCCTAAAACGAAACCGGAAGTAGCGCGCCCGTGTCCATAGCTCGAAAACGAAAGTTCAAAGCGTCCGGAAAGACATGAGGATGTTATATTGGAGGTTTAATAGTGGAATTCCTGTTCTAGGGAAGAGGCTCCAAAACACAGGAAGCAGTAATTCCATATAAAACAAAAATAGAAAATAAAAAACACAATTAGGCAATACTCCGGACATAATTTATATATTAAAAAACTATACAGAAAAAACTTTGTTTAAAAACCCAAATCTCAAAAGACGAAGCACACAAAGTGCAAAGAGATATTATTAACCCCACAACCAGGTGTGTATAATAAAATAGGAAGAAAAAGAGAAGATGAGGGATGGGGAATTCATAAGAAGTGCGAAAGCTCAAAATCAAGGTTTAATCCCCTCGGCTGGAGGGTACCCAGATTGTAAACCCACCGCATCTCCTCTCTATTAATCTTCCTATGGAAATCCTCCCCCCTCCAATTCTTACAAATCAACTGAATTCCCACAAAAGTGGAGCCCAAGGCATTACAATCATGAACCTTTTTAAAGTGACAGGGGACAGAATGATATTCGACCCCTTTTCCAATGTTGTAAATATGTTCTCTAATCCGTATTGATAGGGAACGTGTGGTATGGCCGATGTAATGTAGCCCACATGGGCATGTGAACCTATAGATTATGTTTTTAGACCTGCAGGTAATGACACTTCTAATCCTAATCTCCTTTCCATCCCCCTCATGCTTATTAAAGGATGGAAAGGAGATTAGGATTAGAAGTGTCATTACCTGCAGGTCTAAAAACAAGCCTTTGGAGCCCTGGGGGGAGTGTAGCGCCACAAGCTGAGCCAATTGGGCTGCCATATAGTAGGTTCACAGGTTTAGGAAGTCCCAGTCCTCCCAGTTTCAGAAGGTAAAGAACTTTTCGAGCTACTCGGTGTCTCTTCCCCAACCATATAAACGCATCAAGAGCAGATTGAAACGAGTGAGCTAGATGGCTTTCAAACGGAACTGGGAGGGCCTGGAACTGGTATAGAAGCCTAGGCAGGACATTCATTTTGATACTGTGCACTCTACCAAGCCAAGATATATATACACCTGTCCAGGTACCCAGCTCTGCCTGAGTTTTACGAAACAAAGGTATATAATTGGCGGTATAGAGGGAATCCTCTGTTGTCAAGGTAATCCCAAGGTATGGAATACTTTTCCATGTTACATGGAAACCATATAAATCAGACAAGACCCCCAACATCCCCATGGAACATGGAAAGCCAAAGCTTGGGACTTGCCAAGATTTACCTTTATAACCAGAAATCGAAGAAAACCAAGTCAATGCCCCATGAAGGGCATCTAGTGACTCCGCATGAGAAGCCAGGAACAACAATATATTGTCGGCATACGCCAGAATTTTATGTGTAGAGGAGGCCAATGAAATACCCTATATTCCCTCAGTGTGACTGATGTGTGTAAGGAATGGCTCCAAGGAAAGGGACAAGAAAATGGGAGACAGCGATGGGAAAGGGGACAGCAGAAGAGCCCGGGATGACTACTTGCATGGACGGAGAAGTGTATAAAGATCAGGTCCTAAGTGCTTCAGCAGGGTAAACTAGTAGGGCTGCTAAAGCCGATCAAATGCCTTTTCAGCATCCAAAAACAGCAACAAAGAGGGAGCAGACTGGGACCCCGTGTTACGTCCCACGCCATCCTGGGTTACCGCCAGCTAGCAGCACCTTGCTTGCTGGCCTGCCACTGAGTGAAGTAAAGGGTCACAAGTCACTGACGCAGTGGAGGTGCGGCCTGATGTCATGGTGCCCGCTGAGTTTAAAACCAGACGTCTGAGCCCTGATTCCTTGCCCAAACGTGGTTTTCACTCCTCTTAGCAATAAACGCAAGTGAACACCATTTGTTGTCCCGTGTATGACCCAGGATTGTCTGACAATTCTGGCTGTTAACCCCTGGCACTTGGCTGATGATCCTTTCTTGCATAACGACCCCTGGCATTTAGGGGTCCTTATGCCAGAAAGTATCGATAGCCAAGTGTCAAGGGTCGTTATGCCAGAAAGGATAATCAGCTGACATAAGGACTCTTGACATTTGGTTTACGGTCTGCTCTGGCATTAACCCCTGGTGTTAGTAACAAGGTATACACACATGAAATGATCACTGTCTGTGTGTGGCAATAAGTATTAATTTCCTGCCACGTCAGTGTAGGATAGCCTGTCTGCATACAAGGATCAGACATTATATGTCTAGGAGGTACGTGACACCCCGCCCATCACACCATATCAACCGCCCAGTGAACAGTATCAAAGGCTTGGCGGCCTGGTATAAAGCTTACCTGATCATATTGGATGAGTGGAAGGAGGAAAGGGACTAACCGCAACGCCATGATTTTCACCAGTATCTTAACATCCACGTGAAGTAAAGAGATGGGCCTGTAATTACTGGGCAGAGTTAAATCTTTCCCTGGCTTAGGTAGAACCACTTCAGAGGGCATCAAATTGCTGTGGTGTAGGGGGTGGCCCTCCCACAGTGAGTTGAGGAGGAGAAGGTGGAGATAATTGGAGACTGTCAGACCATCCAGTCCCGGCGCCTAAGGCTGGGGGCAGATGAGCGTCATTGGAGAGCAGAAGGAACTTCCGTGAGAGTGGACATTCCTTCCACTCAACACCCGTCTCGACACCCGTCCGGCCTACGGAGAATCGCGCTTTGCAGCTCTGTCAACAAGCGTCCTAGCGCTTTGACGGAGAGGGCTGCTGCACGGCCACTGTTGCGTGTGCAATTCGTGCCATGAGTCAAGAGTTTGCCCTCTACAGTCCCTGCTATGTGACTCCCCATCCGCAGTGGCTTCTCCCAGCTTGCAGTGTGCTGTACTGGCTCAGACCATGGAAGACTTACCGGATGATTCTGTGCCTTCCACAAAGGGGGATATTCGCCATCTCATCGAAGAGTTGCCAGCGATATGGCAGACAGATGTACGTATGGTCTGTGCTGAGGTGGCCGCTGTGTCAACCAGAGTGGAGGCGCTGCAGACGCAGGTGGATGGCTTAAAGGCAGAGCAGGCTTGCCTGGCTGGTCATGTCGTGGCGTTTCAGACTCCAGTGGAATCACCTTTCTCGAGCAGTGGAGACGTTGGAGGTGCTCCATCGCCCGAGTAATGTACAGATTCACAGAGTGCCTGAATCTGTGTCCTCTAGCGAGCTCCTGGGTTTTATATTTCGCTTGACCTGTCATCTTTTGGCCATCCTGGACTCTGACCCTCTGGTGTTTGTGTCAGCTACTCGCCTCTGTAAAGCTGCCACGGCGCCTTTGGAGGCCCCGATGGATGTTCTGGCTGTGGCTCGGGACCTCTACATTAAAATGAATCTGATGAATTTACCGCAGGCACGTGGTGTTTTTTTTTTGCCTCGAGAGCAGGTCCTTGTCACTTTTCCACGACTTGACGTTTTTGACCCTGATGGCAAGAAGCCGATTCTGTGCAGTTACAACGGCTTTGAGGGCTGCGGGGATCCATTATCGTTGGAGCGTCTCAGGCACTCTTGCTCTACAGCAGAGCGCTGTGTCGTCGGCACCCAGGATGAGGCCTGGCTTTTGCTCCCCAAGCACGGATTGTGCAAGATGTGGGACCAGGCCTTGAAATATGGTAAGGAGGGTGTCCCGTAGGGCCCCTGTGTGAACCTCCTCAGTGAGGTCTCAGATTCACAAATTGTTACGGTGGGAGCAGTTCAAGAAATCCTCCACCATCACTTCCAACTGGTCCACCCGATGCTGCATCGCCTCAGCATGTGCAGCAGCCAAATAATGGCAGGCCGTCTCATCCTCCCGATCCTCCAGGGTCGCCAGGCAAGTCCCCAGGGCCTGGATCTTTGTAGATATCTCCCTGGTGCTCCTGCCCAGCTCCACGGACAGGGTATATCTCAGTTCCTGGAGGAGCGCTCCCAGGTCCCCCTTAGTGATGGGGCTTCCTGCAGCCAAAACAGCGGGGCCACCTGATGTTATACGTCCTGCTTCTTTTTCGGGTCCTCATGCTCCGGGATCTCCTACCACTCCTGGTCTCAAAAATTCTCTGTGGGTGCTGGAAATCTGGCCAAAACCACTGCGCTGCTGCCGACGCTCGCAGGATCCACAGCTGCTCACACTGGCAGTCAAACACCGCCCCATTACCGTATATTTTAACCCTCATTTTTTTTAACCATAATCTAACAGTAATTAATTAATCTGTTTCACCATTCCGAAATAATGAATCAAAACAAAATAACGAATCGATATGAAATACGAATTACTAATCTCCCGAAATAGCGAATCGATACAAAATTTGAATCACGGTAACATAACGAACGCACCGAAACCAATTAAAACATGTAACGAATCTATCCAAAACAAAACATTTTTCATTGTGCACATATCTATTGTAAACTTAACTCTGTAGACTATAATGGTTCTGTTAACTTTACAATAGCTCTGGTTGAGGGCCCTATTCCAATTTTGGTGCTAACCTAATCTGTTACTTAACACTTCAACATAAAAACATAAAAAAAGAATCCCATACTTTACCCCCATGATCCAGCGGTGCAGAGAGGCGTGATCCCCTGCTTCTGCACGCTGCAGTGAAACACTAGGAACAAATCATTCTCAATGTCCTTCCAAAGCTCCTGTGCGATCCATACACAGCGGCCACAGGGTCACGTTTGGCTACATGGAGTCCAATGGAATCCTTGTGCCTAAACCAGCAATCAAATATTATGGTTCAAGTCACTGCCAGGGCCGGCGCGCCCGCTAGGCGAGCTAGGCGGCCGCCTAGAGCGCAGTGCCACCTAGGGGTGCAGCCGGCCCGAGCCAGGTGTCAGCAAGGTGCAAGGGCAGCCCTTGCTGTTGCACTATCCACCGCCGGTGCTGTTCTGGGCCCGGCGCCTGCAATACCCCGGCTATTTGACGCTCCCTATGACCTAATCAGAGGGAGCCGGCTGGCCAGGGTCACATGGTGCGCCACATGACTTGTGCCATCCTATCCCTATGCCCTGAAGGTAGCCTGATCAGGCGGAGGGAGGGGGCAGCTCCTTTCACTGGCTGCTCGCACACACAAGCAAACTGCAGTGCACATCCCCATGCCAGGTCCCCCTCCCCTGGAAAACACCCCTGACCACCATCACCATCACCCAACTGGCTGACACACCCTCCCAGTATAAGCATCCCCCCTCTGTAATATACCCCACTCATCCATTACCCCCCTAGAAAAATGCCCCACCATCACTCTTCCTCCCACCCCAGAAAAATACCCCACCATCACTCTCCCTCCCCCCAAAAAAATGCCCCACCATCACTCTCCTTCCCACCCCAGAAAAATACCCCTATCACTCTCCCTCCCACCCCATAAAAATACCCCACCATCACTCTCCCTCCCACCCCAGAAAAATACCTCAGAAAAATGCCCCACCAACACTCTCCCTCCCCCCAAAAAAATACCCCACCATCACTCTCCCTCCCACCCCAGAAAAATACCCCACCATCACTCTCCCTCCCCCAAAAAAATACCCCACCATCACTCTCCCTCCCCCCAGAAAAATACCCCACCATCACTCTCCTCCCCCAAAAAAATACCCCACCATCACTCTCCCTCCACCCCAGAAAAATACCCCACCATTACTCTCCCTCCCCCCACAAAAATACTCCACCATTACTCTCCCTCCCACCCCAGAAAAATACCCCACCATCACTCTCCCTCCCCCACAAAAATACTCCACCATCACTCTCCCTCCCACCCCAGAAAAATACCCCACCATCACTCTCCCTCCCCCAAAAAAATACCCCACCATCACTCTCCCTCCCCCCAGAAAAATACCCCACCATCACTCTCCCTCCCACCCCAGAAAAATACCCCACCATTACTCTCCCTCCCCCACAAAAATACTCCACCATCACTCCCTCCCACCCCAGAAAAATACCCCACCATCACTCTCCCTCCCCCACAGAAAAATACCCCACCATCACTCTCCCTCCCCCACAGTAAAATACCCCACCGTCACTCTCCCTCCCCCACAGTAAAATACCCCACCGTCACTCTCCCTCCCTCATCCTTCTCCCAAAATGAGTGGCCCTATTAACCCCTTCCACCAACTGTAAAGGCCCCAAAACCTCTCCCCAAGCCTCAAACAGTGAGGACACTATGCACTGGCGGCAGACATCACTTGGCTCACCCTGCAGCCAAAATCAGATGGGGCCAAATCAGCAGGGCCACAGCTCCACAGTAATATATGGTGAGTATGAGGGTATCAAAGAGCTCCACAGTAATGTGCAGTGTTTATGAGTGGGTCACAGAGCTCCACAGTAATGTGCAGTGTTTATGAGTGGGTCACAGAGCTCCACAGTAATGTGCAGTGTTTATGAGGGGATCACAGAGCTCCAAGATAATGTGCAGTGTTTTTTTTGGGGGGGCGCAAGTAGCTGTTCTTGCCTAGGGCGCAAAATAGTCTAGCACCGGCCCTGGCCACTACTACGGGATCTCGGTCATAATGGAATCTGTAACACAGAGCTGCTAAAAGTTATTGCCTTGTGCATGTGTGTATACCCTGAACACCACTCCTTGCATCCTTAGTTCTCGTTGTCAGGAAATAGAAAACAAAAGAAAACTCAAGGGCATTATTTGATAGGCAAGGGGATTCTTTTTGGAATATGCTGACCTACTCAAAGATGGAAATACACAACTAAATTTTATATCCATACACCCTTTGTCTCGACTCCTGAAAATTAAAGATAAATAATTGACATTTTACTTACTGTACTAACTACTTCATATACTGTAGCTAATATATAAATTAATTCAATAATATAGTATTAAACTGTGAATGCCTTTTTTTTCTAGTGGGCCAGTATATAAAGGCTAGATATGATTAAACACAGTCTTTCAAAAAAGTAAACCTTTAAGATCAATAAAAGTGCACAATGGAACAAAATAAACGTGTATGAAGTGTAGAGTTGTCCAGTGCACAAAGGAGACATTCAAATAAAAGTCTACTGCCTAGTAATTTTAGTAGGGAGTATGTGTTGATACAGTATGCAAAAAGAACAATTTTACTTAAGGTCAGGAGCAACCAGAGATCAAATATGCAAATATGTATTTTGATTTTTGACTGATCCCTCGTAACAGTAAGCAAAGAAAGATTCACATCACGTACAGCTGTGCATTATCCATATATACTGTCTGCAATTATATATGTATATATAGTTGCCAGATGCATATGGGATATAATTAATTCCTCCTCTTTAATATAAACACAAAAATCTAGGGCTATATTCAAAGTCGGGTTTAAACCTTACCATAGGTAAGGTAAACTTGGTAGATCCATTAAAGGGACATGCATGTCTAGAATTTTTTTTCATACATTGACGGTTAAACACTTTTATACCAATAGGCAAACTAGAATAAAAGTTCTAAGAATGTGTAAAAATGTATTTTCTTGCTTTAGAATCTGTCATTTCATCTTCTCTGGCCACTTCCCTCAGCTACGGCTGTTTCTTCAGCTCCCACTTCCTAGATATTCCTCGCCTCCTCCCCTCACACTACTCCACCCATCAAAGCTTCACATGAACTAGCACAAGCTCTGCATGTGAAACCCTGTGCATGCTCAGGACCTCAGACTGGGGAAACTGAGGAACTGAATATTAGCTATCTCTGCAACTGTGAAAGCAAGACACAGACACACACTCCAGTTGACTTGCTCAAATACACATGCTCACTCACACACAGACATACCGATTGACGTGCTTACTTGGGCTCTTTCATAGTTAGTGTAGCGCTGCTTTAAAAAGACTGTGTTCTGCTGCATTTAATTATTATGGCCACCAGAGGGAGACAGAGACCTAATGGATTATGCTGGACAAACAAGGAAAACACTGAACTACGTTTTCCATCATGCTTTGCGTGAGGACAGGAAGTGGGTGGTGTAGGAAGAGGAAAGACATCAGCAGCCTCGTGCAGGGGAGAGGCAGAGTGAGCTGAGTGGTGAAAGGTGGAGGATGCACGTGAAACTGCCAGGGATCGTGACCAGGCCAGAATACAGGCGCTGCCTCACTGGTGCTGGAGATCGGGACGGTGACCCTGCAGAGACCTACCTACGCATCGCTGAGAGGTCTGAATGATAATCTGGTTCTGGCTGGACCCCGAGTTAGGAGACCGCGATGATCCATTGGGAGTGCAGGTGGTAGACCGTTGTACGCAGTGTGGAGATCGGACAACCAGGGAGCGGATTCGGTGGCACAGAGTCCCAGTACACAGCGGAGAGAGATCCTTGATCGGGTGCTGAACAGATTGTCTATCGGATGGGTGAGAGGCCTCATAGGCCGCAGTTCCAAAAATAAGAAACGCACGCTGCAGTATTGTTTAAATCCACAGGGCCCCAACGTGACTAGTCGAAGATTTGTTTGTTTCATTCACTGGCCAGTTGAATACAGTACCCGGGTACCCAAGACAATACACATACACCTTTTTGAGCCATTATTTCACGGGATTTACACTCCAGAACTGAAGGGGTTAATCTTTTTCTTTTGCCGCCGCGTGTTTTCCCGCGTTACGAAATCCTGTCGTTCAAATGCCGTATCTACATTATATATGCTGCTTTATTGGGATCAGTAAAGAATATAATCTATAAAAATCCACAACAGTGCTGGTGTATATTTATTCCCTAGTGCGGTGAGACTAACCCGAGGTTAATTCAGTGGCTCCTCCGGGAGTGAGCGCTACACGTGGGGGCTCGTCCGGGATTCCAGTCTCTGTAGATACCGCAATTAAAGGGTTAATTATGGATCCAGACACTGCTGCCAAATGGTGTGAGGAGCAAAATAGCCAGATAGAGTTAAGCATAGTCATGGACATTCCTGCAGACACTTGGGCCGAAGATCAGATTCGCCGGGCCGTGGCCGCGCTGACACCAGATCATCGGGGGTTAATTCTGGACATTAAAGCGAACCCAGGTACTTCTCACACATATGTTCTTTTTGAGTGGAGAAAGGGTGTTCCAGTGTGTTTTCAGGGCGCGAGTATGCAACTAACCGACGACGTGGAAGTTCGTCTCATCCAGCCAAGTAAGCCACGTGGTGATTCTGCGAATATTCCTGCGTCCAGCCCGCTGGCCATGATCGGGCCAGAGTTCATTGCTGCCATTGGAGACCTCGTAGCTAAGTGTCAGAGGGCACACCCTTCTTACATCAGCTTCGGATATCGGAAGTTGGAAAAATTTTCAGGAACCGTGCCAACTCCGGTGGGAGAAGAAACCTTCGAAGAATGGGTGGAACAGGCAATGCAGGCTCTGGATGAGTGGGACGTCCCTGAAGCGCAGAAGAAACAGAGAATTACTGAGAGCTTGAAGGGACCTGCATCAGAGGCTGTCAGGAATCTGAAGCTGTGTAAGCGAGATTGTACTGCTCTAGATTACTTAAACATATTACAGGAAGTCTTCGGGCGAACGGAAAAGGCTGCTGAGCTCATGTATCAGTATGAACATACAGTTGTGTTCAAAATTATTCAATCCCCAATGCTGTAAAGGGTTTTAGGGAATTTAGTGTACATTTGTAATTGTATTCAGAATGAAATCCTACAAGGACTTTTTAAAGAACCATATGCAACTAAAATGACATCAATTGGTTTTGTAATACAGTAGTAAATTCAAGTGATTTCAATCAGGTATTGAAAACACCTGTGGATGTCACGGAGCAGCAATAAAGCATAATAAGCACCAATTAGGCAGCTTTAAAATGACTGTGATACTCAGCTCCTTCTAGACATTTACTGGTGTGGTTACAAACATGGTGAAGTCAAGAGAATGGTCCAGGAAGACAAGAGAAGAGGTGATTACTCTTCACAGGAAGGGCAATGGCTATAAGAAGATTGCAAAGATGTTAAACATACCAAGAGAGACAATAGGAAGCATCATTCGCAAATTCAAGGCAAAGGGCACTGTTGAAACGCTACCTGGTCGTGGCAGAAAGAAGATGCTGACTTTGACTACTGTGTGCTACCTGAAGCGTAGAGTGGAGAAAAGTCCCCGTGTGACTGCTGAGGAACTGAGAAAAGATTTGTCAGATGTGGGTACTGAAGTTTCAGCTCAGACAATACGGCGCACACTGCGTAATGAAGGCCTCCATGCCAGAACTCCCAGGCGCACCCCCTTGCTGTCTCCAAAGAATAAGAAGAGTCGACTGCAGTATGCCAAAAGTCATGTGGACAAACCACAGAAGTTTTGGGATAGTGTTCTGTGGACTGATGAAACAAAATTAGAACTGTTTGGGCCCATGGATCAACGCTATGTTTGGAGGAGGAAGAACAAGGCCTATGAAGAAAAGAGCACCTTGCCTACTGTGAAGCATGGCGGGGGTCAATCATGCTTTGGGGCTGTTTTGCTTCTGCAGGTACAGGGAAGCTTCAGCGTGTGCAAGGTACCGTGAATTCTCTTCAGTACCAGGAGATATTGGATGACAATGTGATGCAGTCCGTCACAAACCTGAGGCTTGGGAGACGTTGGACCTTTCAACAGGACAATGATCCCAAGCATACCTCCAAGTCCACTAGAGCATGGTTGCAGATTAAAGGCTGGAACATTTTGGAGTGGCCATCGCAGTCACCTGACTTAAATCCGATTGAGAACCTCTGGTGGGACTTAAAGAAAGCAGTTGCAGTGCGCAAGCCTAAGAATGTGACTGAACTGGAGGCTTTTGCCCATGACGAATGGGCAAAGATACCCGTAGATCGCTGCAAGACACTTGTGTCAAGCTATGCTTCACGTTTAAAAGCTGTTAGAACTGTAAAAGGATGTTGTACTAAGTACTAAGATTGAATGTCACTTGGGGGTTGAATAAAACTGATAATGATGTGAGCACAGAAAAGACATTTGTGGTTATTTCATTATAAATGTTATGTTATATTTGTCTGACCTACACGTGCCTCTTTGATTTAATTGTAAGCAAGATGACTGAATGATCAAAATCAATTTCAAACTGGCCAAAACACTCAATTTCAGTGGGGGTTGAATAATTTTGAACACAACTGTACTTACCAGCAAAAGGGTGAGAAGATGACAGATTACATGAGGCGCCTGGATAAGATACTGTACCAAGTACTGTTGAAGAAAGGAGCAGACCCCACTACAGTAGATCAGGTTAGAATGCGGCAGATATTGAAAGGTGCTCTACCATTAGACCCTGTGATGTTGCAACTAAAGACTCGAGAAGGTAATAGTTAAATTACTTAGAACTGATTCGAATTGTTCGGGAAGAAGAAGCCCTTCTGGAAGAGAAGTTTGCAAGAAGGGGAGAAAAGGTCTACGCACAACCCATAGGGTATAACGAGTGTTCATCAGATGAAGATAATCCGGAAGAGACATATGAGCCGGAGATAACCCAAAAGTCGTCAAACCAGATGTATGGCGAGATACAAAAGACTCTCAAGAAAGTACAAGAAGCTCAAGTTAAGATGGAACAGACACACACGGATCTATGCCGGGCAATCTTGAAAGTAGCAGAAATGCAGACTGAAATGCAGAGGTTTCGAGACTTCTATCAGAAATATTTGAAGCATATACCCCTAAAGAAGTTGAAGGATCTCGAAATCTGGGGTATGGGGACTGAGAGATTTCCCTATGATGGATATATACAGGTGAAGCTAGAATTCAGTTCAGTAATCGCTGGACAACCGGGAGTATGTGACACGTTGGCCATTGTGTGTCCTCGTCCCTCGGGAGCTAATCGAAGTTCTATGATAGTGGGGATGAACACTGACGTGTTGAGACACCTCTTAACCCCACTGGTGACAGAAGAGAGTCCTGCTCCTAAGAAGGCGCACTCGATGTTACGACCGGTCTGTCCACGGAGGGTCAAAGAACAGAGCCACTACAGAAGTGAGAAGGCTGGGGAGAACGGAAGGGACAGAGAAGGTCCTACGGTCGGGAAAGACTGTACGAGTACCGATTGGAGACAAATTACCTTTGCCTGGCCCGCCTATATCTCGTTTGACTCCTAGTACTCAGCTTCAGCCATTGCGTTCTGTTGGAGAGAGTGAAGAAGACAGTGAAGAAGAAGGCTGGTGTCTGAGCTGGGTGTGGACACCTGAGTCCGAGGGCGTCAAGCCGGTCTCTGACCGGGGTGAGAGTGATTTAGAGCCTGATGTTTCTGAAGTTATGACTCAAGCACCTGAAATACCTGAGACCTCGGAAGTTCCTGAAGTTCTAGAGGAAATATCCATAGATTACAGTTCTATGCCTTCACTGGAGGGCTCATATTCTGAGGAGGTGTTTGCTCCGATTTATTGCTGAGAGAATTGAACCTGTGGAGTCAGCCCTCCCGCCTGAAGAGGGTCCTGAAAAATTTGAGCCTAAACGTTCAGTACGACCCCCTCAGAGACTCCCGTATGATTCACCAGGGCATAGCACAGAGGAAGCTTTAACAACTGTGCGGAGGTTCCCTGAAGTGTCAGCCCTACTTACAGAGGTGCCTACTAGGGGTTTGGGTGAGATTGAGGATATTTGCTGCCTGTTGTCAACCCTGAATATATAGGTTAAAGTGAGAACTGTTGTGTTATGTTATGTATGACCGATACATGTACCCATTACATGCCCTTGGGAGGACCCAAGAGTTTAGGGGGGGGAGAGTGTAGCGCTGCTTTAAAAAGACTGTGTTCTGCTGCATTTAATTATTATGGCCACCAGAGGGAGACAGAGACCTAATGGATTATGGTGGACAAACAAGGAAAACACTGAACTACGTTTTCCATCATGCTTTGCGTGAGGTCAGGAAGTGGGTGGTGTAGGAAGAGGAAAGACATCAGCAGCCTCGTGCAGGGGAGAGGCAGAGTGAGCTGAGTGGTGAAAGGTGGAGGATGCACGTGAAACTGCCAGGGATCGTGACCAGGCCAGAATACAGGCGCTGCCTCACTGGTGCTGGAGATCGGGACAGTGACTCTGCAGAGACCTACCTATGCACCGCTGAGAGGTCTGAATGATAATCTGGTTCCGGCTGGACCCCGAGTTAGGAGACCGCGATGATCCATTGGGAGTGCAGGTGGTAGACCGTTGTACGCAGTGTGGAGATCGGACAAGCAGGGAGCGGATCCGGTGGCACAGAGTCCCAGTACACAGCGGAGAGAGATCCTTGATCGGGTGCTGAACAGATTGTCTATCGGATGGGTGAGCGGCCTCCCAGGCCGCAGTTCCAAAAATAAGAAACGCACGCTGCAGTATTATTCAAATCCACAGGGCTCCAATGTGACTAGTCGAAGATTTGTTTGTTTCATTCACTGGCCAGTTGAATACAGTACCCGGGTACCCAAGACAATACACATACACCTTTTTGAGCCATTATTTCACGGGACTTACATTCCAGAACTGAAGGGGTTAATCTTTTTCTTTTGCCGCCGCGTGTTTTCCCGCGTTACGAAATCCTGTCGTTCAAATACCGTATCTACATTATATATGCTGCTTTATTGGGATCAGTAAAGAATATAATCTATAAAAATCCACAACAGTGCATGTGTATATTTATTCCCTAGTGCGGTGAGACTAACCCGAGGTTAATTCAGTGGCTCCTCCGGGAGTGAGCGCTACACGTGGGGGCTCGTCCGGGATTCCAGTCTCTGTAGATACCGCAATTAAAGGGTTAATTATGGATCCAGACACTGCTGCCAAATGGTGTGAGGAGCAAAATAGCCAGATAGAGTTAAGCATAGTCATGGACATTCCTGCAGACACTTGGGCCGAAGATCAGATTCGCCGGGCCGTGGCCGCGCTGACACCAGATCATCGGGGGTTAATTCTGGACATTAAAGCGAACCCAGGTACTTCTCACACATATGTTCTTTTTGAGTGGAGAAAGGGTGTTCCAGTGTGTTTTCAGGGCGCGAGTATGCAACTAACCGACGACGTGGAAGTTCGTCTCATCCAGCCAAGTAAGCCACGTGGTGATTCTGCGAATCACATTCCAGAACTGAAGGGGTTAATCTTTTTCTTTTGCCGCCGCGTGTTTTCCCGCGTTACGAAATCCTGTCGTTCAAATACCGTGTCTACATTATATATGCTGCTTTATTGGGATCAGTAAAGAATATAATCTATAAAAATCCACAACAGTGCATGTGTATATTTATTCCCTAGTGCGGTGAGACTAACTCGAGGTTAATTCAGCGACTCCTCCGGGAGTGAACGCTACATTTACAAACTCACTGTCTCAAACTCCCTCACACAGTCACTCACTCTCACACTTTCTTGTGCTATCTCTTGTGTGCGTTCTTTCTCGCACCTTTTCTTGCGCTCGCACCTTTTCTTGCGCTCACTCAGCACCTTTTCTTGTGCTCACTCAGCGCCTTTTCTTGCGCTCTCACTCGCTACACCTCTCACTCACTGCACCTTTTCTTGCGCTCTCACTCGCTACACCTCTCACTCACTGCATCTTTTCAGGCGCTCACTCACTGCACCATATCTTGTGCTCACTCACTGCACCATATCTTGTGCTCTTTGCTTTTTCTTGCTAGCCCTCTGTATCTTGCTGTCTTTCTTTACCTGTCTCTTTTTCTCCCTGTGTGTATTGATTTCTTTCCTGTCTATGCAGTAGCTGGGGGTGAAAGAGTTACAGATTGGACTGGCACTCAGCCCCTCGCTCCCATCAGCTCACCGTGCAGGAGGGAGGAGGAGCAACTCAGTCACACAAGCTTAGTGCGTTTTTTATCTATTCCTAGTAAAACACACTGATTGGTTAGCTCAGTGTGCCTCCTACGGTGGGCGTGGAAAACGCCAACAAAGAAATGCCGGTAAACCTGAAAAAATATCACATTTGCTTGCTCTTTATGTATGAGACTACTGGCTCATTCAAAAGACATTGCACATTCTAAAAGGCACACTGACAAAGCATGCATGTCCCTTTTAAGGTCTATGGAGTTGGATAGTTTACCAGAGCCCTGGTTACGTTTACACCTGCCATGGAATCCAGCCCATAAATTCTTCTACTCATACTGATTTGTTACCTGCACTCTGTAAAGGAGAGTCTTGAAGATGATTTTTTTCCACCAGTTCCAGCCCAGGTCTTCGGAAATGTCAGGAAAGCCTTCCTTTTTTTCCCAGTTTCTCTTCTGCTTCTGTAAGACTACAGGAAAAAAAATGAATACTTACATATGAGAAAAATACAAATATCCCTACAGACAATCCCAAGGGGATACCAATTGTCTAAATGAGAGATTGATAAAACTTTACTTTTAATAGAAATCAAATGATTAAAAATCAAAGACAAACAAAGTAACCACAGTATTGTGTCCCAAAAAAAATAATTTATCACATAATCATGTTAAAAACAAAAAACACTGTTTAGGGTGACTTAGAGGCAATTATTTCGTTAATGGGATGTGGTTCAAATGAGTGATTGAATTAATCAGAGGTCCAACACCAAAGTATTGGTTAATATGTATTATCGACTAAATAGTTGGACCAACATATTTTCCCATACCAGAAACTGAAAAAACAATGGTACCTTTACAGAGAAATCACAGACAGATCCATTGCATTATCTAGATCTCAGTATGTTTCAATAGATAGGGCTTCAAGGCGTATGCAGTCAAATCAGGCGTTCAGAATTTTTTTTCCCATTCAGCCGACAAGATCTCCATCTGCAACTTAACTAGCTAGCCCGAACATTGATTTCTAACCGGTCCCTGTTTCTAAATGCACCCACTCAGGTAGACATTTGGTATCCCATTGGATTGTCTGTAGGGATATTTGTATTTTTGACATTTTTCGAGAGGTAGACCCTTAAGTCTCCTGTGACTTGTACATTTTTGGTTTTCTTTGATATCAAGTTACTTCTTCACTACCTAGGTAGTGTTTGTGTATACTTACAAATGAGAGACTGAATTACATGAAAAAGATAAACCGTGTTCTCATTAAAAACCTCACCAATCCTAACCAGACTCAGCACCTTATGCTCAGGGGTCAAGTCGAGTGGGAACATGTGGGAACGTAGTACACATGGGCGGACTGATCCGTCGGGCACTCGGGCACTGCCCAAGGGCCCCCGGGTTGGTAGGGGCCTGGTCGTGGCAGGCAGAGTGGGCCCCGCCGGTTTCCTGGCCTGTAACCAGGATGATCGCATGGACTTTCTGTGTCAGCCACAGTGCAGCGCTAGCGGCGAACTCTGAAACCGCTGTGGCATCGGTGCCGCAGCATGCCTGCTCAGGCCCACGTTCTACCCTTGAGCAGGACACTCTGCTTTGACGCCACCCCCTGTGACGTTCTGGGTCCCTGGTGCCCCCTCTGGCTTACGTGAACTTTGCATAGATGTTCTGACCCTTCGTTTCCTCCCCTGGAAACTCACCTGGACTCATTTTGTTCATTATGATCTCTGTATATAAGGAGGCAACGCCCAAACAAAGGCACTGCCTCATTTTGATCTGTATCCTCATTTTTCTCTGTATCCTCATTTTGATCTAGCCTCATTCTGATTTGGATCCTGATTCTGCTTCTGTTTAGCGTAAAGGGAATCCACAAGGTAGAGGAAGGGAGTATATTTAAACGGAAATAAAGTAGCAAAACAAGAGGACATAGTCTTAGATTAGAGGGGCAAAGGTTTAAAAGTAACATCAGGAAGCATTATTTTACTGAGAGGGTGGTGGATACATGGAACAGTCTTCCAGTTGAAGTGGTAGAGGCCAAAACAGTAATTGAATTTAAGCAAGCATGGGATAGGCATAAGACTATCCTAAACAAAAGATAAATCCAGGTAAAGTATCCATGTAATTGGGCAGACTAGATGGGCCGAAAGGTTCTTATCTGCCGACATTTTTCTATGTTTCTATGTTTACGCAGCTCATGTATTCATTTTGATGTCTGTCTTGCTTAGGTGCTATTTTGCTTTTGGATACCCTGTCTGTCTTCAGGTTACTTCTGTGTCAGGTATAGTCTTGCAATTCCCCTGCTTAGTTCTGTTTATTACTGTCTGCTTATTGATACCCAGGTCCTTGGTTATTTATCTGTTCGTGTTAATCTGGTTTAGAGATTTTTGCTCTTTAGTTCAGGTATCTCTGTCTCCCTTTGTATGTATCCTGTAGTGCTTTTGTGTCTTAGTATTTTGGTTTATTTTTCTGTTTTGCTAATAGTTCTCAGGTCTTTATGTTCATGTGTATTTAGTTCTGGATCCTTGCTATTTATTTAGTCTGCTTTATAATAAATTCCTTGTTTTACTGTTATTCTTATCTCGGTTCATATCTGATCACTGCACATTAAGATCACATCCTTTCTGCACCATGTCAGGCCAGGTCCACGGTAACACCCCCTCATGTGATATGTGCAGGGGGCATGCAGCGGCAGGAGAAGTCTGAATCAGATAAAGAAGGCACTGGCAGGATGCGGTCCTGCGGAGCCAGCCAGCCTAAGGCATACTACACACTCACAGAAGCTTTATTCAATAGTGCATGCCGGTGAGGGACCGGGGGGTCTGCAATTGATATGCTGGTGGGGGGGGGGGGTTGGGGCGTCTGCAATTGATATGTTGGTTGGGGGTCTGCAATTGATATGCTGTGGGGGTTGGGGGGTCTGCAATTGATATGCTGGGGGGTGGTTGGGGGTCTGCAATTGATATGCTGGGGGGTGGTTGGGGGTCTGCAATTGATATGCTGGGGGGGTTGCGGGTGTCTGCAATTGATATGCTGGGGGGCTGGGGGGTGTTTGCAAATGATATGCTGGGGGGGTCTGCAATTGATATGCTGGGGGGTTAAACCATCAGTACGTTACAGGGAGTTTTATTGCTGTGGATTCTGTGATATGCTCATACACCCCGCACATTACTGTGAGTTTTATTGCTGTGGAGCTCTGTGATGTGCAGTGTATCAGTAATGAACGGTATCTTTTAAAGTGATTGGCAGTTTCCCACATTTGCCACAGGGACTTTCTGTGCTGCGGCACAGCCTCAGCTGCAATGAGTGGGTAATGGCTGACGTAGCAGTGCAGTGACTATCTGTAAGTCTGAAGGGAGCACAATGGATTTCCCAATGTGCTGCTGGGTCCAAGTGGATTTTCTTCACATAATCTTTTTTAAAAGATTATTTAATGAGTTAAATAAATTATTTGGCACAAAAATGTTCATGTGGGTGTGGCCTCTTGTGGGTGTGGCACAAGGGGACCCCATGATCTCCTATTGCCTGGGGGCCCCATTAGTTTTCAGTCCACCCCTGATTCTTACATATAAATATGTCTCTTATGTTTATTGTATATTAAGCACTTCTATTAAATTGTCTTTCATTAAACTACTGTTGTTAAGATCTGTCTTCGCTCTAGTTAAGCCATGTTTTTCTCTAGAGCTTGGGTTTTCATAGTACCATTTTGTTTTTCTATTTTGAGTATTTCACAGTTGTATATGGTCGGACACCGATTAGGTTGGTATTATTATCCTTTATTTATATAGCGCCACATATTACGCAGCACTTTACAAGATAAGTGTACAAGGAGTTGATACATTAGAATACCACACATGGATGATGACTTGATTCAGGGGGACCCTGTTCCCAATAGAATTTACAATCTATGAGATGTACAAGTATTTTGCGAGGTAGGCACATCTATATCATTAGGTGCTAAGCCCAAGGACACTCGCTGGTGGCGTCTTCTGAGTGGGATCAGCTTGTCTTTTTGTGATTTTAGATCAGTCACCTGGTGGTTAGGTTGAACCCGTTTCTCGTAAAGTCGAGACTTGCTTCCCGACAGTTGTATTGGAGGGATGTGCTGAATGGGATTTGACTTGCTTCTCCACGGTCGAAGGGTACAGACGTTACCACTGGACTTCACAGCCGATATTGTGTGGTAGGCAAGTATGTACCGTTAGGTGTCTTGCCCAAGGACACTTACTGGAGAGGTGCTATGGCCAGGATCAAACCTGGCTCTCCGCGGTTATAGAGCAGTGATGTTACCTCTACTCCATCCAGCCGGTGTATATAGTAGTATCAAAGGCCCCAGTTCAGTCGTCGTAGTAGCAGCATTTATTGTGCGCTGTGGGCAGTGTGGGTAAGGCTTTGAGGTGTTAGGATGGCATACCTTGGGGACATGATAGTGGGTAGAGTTAACAAGGCCAGAGGCTTGTAGCTGTTAACCCCATATACACACACCCTCCACACTAGACAACAAAACCGATAGCACAGAGATCGTCACATCACTTCCTGTAACCTCATTAAATATGCAATTTAATGCATTCTAATTTACTCTAATGCAATTTTTCTAAATTGTCAGGTCTGAAAATGGTTGTAATAATTTATTTAAGGGGTCAGTTTACAATAAAGCAAGAGTGGGGTGCTCTAGTCAAAATGTTTATGAAAATTGCAAGTTTATAAACAAAATAATTTGCCATCTTGTGGATCTTGTCAGTGACATAGAATTATTTTTTCTATGCTCTCGCTCCATCCTTCTTGGATTTCACTCACTTGTTACATTATTGTTTGCATAACAACCAAGAAAATGTTCAACCCAAGAAATGATATCAAAGTGAATCTACTGTAATTTCAATAATTAGTGCATGATTATATACAGCGCATGACTCTCCTGGCTATCTTCTTTAACGGTGGAAAGCGAGTCTCACTTCTGGCTTCATGATGTAGTCCTTTATACTTGTTGGCTTCTTCTGCAATCAGATAAAACATCAGCATTAGGTTTGTAACCAAAGCTCCCTCCATGGCACATATTTCAATCTTGCCCACACTATGGGCCATATTACATAGTTGGTGCTAACTTAACCAGAGCTGTTGTAAACTTCCCAGAGCAATTATTGCCTACGGAGGTTTTAAGTTTACAACAGCTCTGGTTAAGTTAGCACCAACATTGTAATACTGCCCTATATGTGGCCTCTGCATCTGTTGAAGTGTGGAGACTGGCCTCCTGCAAAAGGGACCACAGACCAATGTGGCAAAGCCAACTCTAACAGACTCTGGGTATAGGTGGGCATAGAAGGGTTAATATTGATAATTGTATTGGAACCTTATAATTGTTTGTAGTTAAACAAACCAAACTCCTAAATAATCCTTTTAAGAACTATTGTTAGTACTTCTCTGTGTGAGTGTTTGTCCTACGATTGATTTGATTGTTCAAAATTTGTTAATCCTGTCTATTTTATACTGATCAGGTTTCTGTATCTATTTAAGGGATTCTTATCCCTGTCATCTAGACTGGTGAATGTGGATTTTTTTTTTTTCATTTTCAGTGCAGTTTTTCTAGTTCCAAAATGCAAATAAACAAAGCTTCCTACAGTATAAAAGGAAAATTATAGTGCACAGTGATACTGTGTGCACTATAATTTTCCTTTTATACCGTAGGAAGCTTTCTTTATTTGCATTTTGGATCTAGAAGTGTTAAGAAGGAACACTGAAAAGCACCTACGGTTTTGTATAACTGTAACAGGGACACTAGACAAAATTTACCTCAACCAACCATTGGTTTTCTGTTCTTCCAACGTGCCTCTCCCAGCCTCAGGAGCTGCACCTTTCTTCTTTTTTTTTAATTCTTTATTTATAGAATTATAAGAAAGACTCATTTAATTAAACATTGGCGCGGCCTCGCAGGGCCGACATGAAAATCACAGGAGCACACATCAGAACAGTTTATATATCAAAATGCAGGAGCCAGAAATAAAAAGACTCCGCAGTGAAGCGACCAGAACAGGTCGCAACAGAGTCACAACATGTGGGCCAAAAACTTAGCCAAAGAAGTAAATTTCCCCGAGCATGAAAAATCAAAGGGGGGGGGGTAACTCTCAAAAAAACAGAGTCCCGGACAGGACAGTCCCAACCAGCTTGGAGAAGTCATAAAAAAGGGACTTACAGCTGGAGAAAGGTCCCCATAAAACAAAATATGTTATACGGGAGGGCGACCCACTGAGGATCACAAAAAACTCAACGTAAAGCAACAAGAGGAAGTCCCATGTAACCATAGGGTGATAGGGAAGGTGGAGGACTCTCAGCCCGGCCTTACATCCGAGGGACGCCGAGAGAGGCCAGGGTCAGCAAACACGACCCAGGCCGCAGCAGGATCTGAGATAGTGTAGGGCACCTTCTCATGGGTCACTACAGGGGTACTGGCTAGACCCCAATGGTAACGGATCCCCTTGCTGCGAAGAAAGGCTGTCACCTCCCGACGGACCAACAGAGTCATAACCGGCAGGTCATGGTACAGAGCCAACGTAGCGCCCTCAAATTGTGCAGTGTCCTGAGCACTCAGGGCCGACATGACCCTTACTTTTTGAGCGACATCCCGGACAACAGCAACAACAACCCTTGTGGCTCCTCAGGGGGGGGGCCCCCGCCGCCTCTCGGACCCGGAACACTGATTCAACCAGGTCCAGCATGTCGGGGGCAATACAGAGACCTGGAGCACAAGACGGGTCACATATGGCAATAAGTCATCAGCAGACACCAACTCCAGGACACCCCGGACCCGGATGTTACGGCGCCGGTGTCTGGACTCGAGAGATTCCACAGAGCGTGTCAGGAGGTCCACCTGAGATTGGAAGGGCACCCAGCTGTTCAAAAAGGAGGGTCTGTTCATCCGCCACTTCGGCGGTCTGCACTTGAACCGCTGCCACCATTGTGCGCACCACATCTACCTCCGCTCGCACCGCAGCCACTTCAGGTTTCAACATGACCTGGATTTCTGTTAAGATCCTGTGAAGGACCCCTTCATAGAGGAAACTGATCCTCATCCGAGTCTCATTCCGACGGGTCACGCTCAGCCACTGGGGACGCCATCGACACGGCCCTGTGTTTCTTTTGCACACATTTTTTGGCTGCAGTGCTAGAGGACCACAATCCCTGCACCTAGGAAGTTGGGGTAAGTCAAGACAAAGCATTCCCACTCCCCAGAGGCCAAGAGTCACCCTCATCTCCAAAGGATCGATAACCTGAGGGGCAGGAGGGGAAGATATCTAGAGGGAAAGATACTCCGAGGGACTGACCTACTGGCCATAGAGTCCCGAATGTCCCATTGATGGGGGCCCTCCAGTTGTCAATGACGATTGGGTAGCTTCTTACCCATCTAGGCAGAGAAAAGAAGAGACAAGGGAGTGCCGCGGACCGTTCAAAAGCATCACTTTATGACCAGCCAGGTAATCCAGGGCAGGCCGGATGCAGTCGCGGGACAAACGGCCATTAAAAACACCAAAGTTCCCAACCCAGTAGCGGAGCTCTTCAACCTGCGACCTCTCACTTCCACAGCTAGCTCTGCCCCCCCCAGGAGCTGTGCCCAGGGGCAGACTGACCCGTCGGGCACTGCCCTAGAGCCCGCGGGTCAGTGGGGGCCGGTTTTGGCAGGTTCAGTGGGTCACCAGTGTCTGTGCCCTGCCGGTTTCACAATACCGCAGCTCCGGATTCAGACTTTGAGTCCGAATCTGGAGCTGACTACCCAGCACAGCGGCACTAAACTGTGCTGTCCCTCAGTGAGGCAGAGCGGCTGTGGCACACATCAGCGCAGCCGCAGTCACTCACACTGCGTGCCTCCATCCTCCAACATTCAAAAGAACCCTTCACCCTGATATGGCGCTGCCCCCTTCATCACGTGGTGCATATAGTGCACTATACGCAGCGGCAGAAGATGAGGGCAAGCACATGTTTTCTTCATTCCAGCCCAGCCTGCGTCCACTCTACACTGGGAGACTTGAGGGGGACACCTAGGATACCCAGGTCGGGCCTCAAACTTCTACATAGATCATGGTAAATATATGTATATAAAAAAATGCTCTGGATTCTGGGCCTGCGCATACACCCCTGTGTTTACTGTGACTTCTGTGAGTTATATTGATGTGGATTCTGGGCCTGCTCATACACCCCTGTATACACAACAATAAAACTCACAGTAATGTGCGTTGTGTATGAGCATACGACAGAGATCCACAACAATAAAACTCACAGTAATGTGGGGTGTGTATGAGCGTGAGTTTTATTGTTGTGGATCTCTGTGATATGCTCATACACACCGCACATTACTGTGAGTTTTATTACTGTAGATTCTGTGATATGCTCATACACACTGCATATTACTTTGAGTTTTATTGCTGTGGAGCTCTAATATGCAGTGTGTACAAGCGTATGAGTAATGTACAGCATCTTATAAACATATCAGTAATGTACAGCATCTTATAAACCTGAAAAGTGATCGGTAGTTCCCCACATTTGCAACAAGGACATTCTGTGCCGCGGCGCAGCCTTATCTGCAATGAGTGGGTGATGCTTGCTGCTGTAGCAGACCGGTTGCCATCTGTAAGTCTGAAGGGGGCACAATGGATCCCCCAATTCGCTGTTGGGCCCGAGTGGATTTTCTCAGGGTTTTTTGGGGGGGGGGGGTTTTGACCTTTTGTGGGCATGGCACAAGGGGCCCCAGGATCTCCTATTGCCTGGGGCCCCATTAGATATCAGTCTGGCCCTGAATCATAGTATATAAGGAGCCTCCAAAAAAGGCCTAGTCCAACAAGAGCAAGGATGGGTCGAGGCTCGCCAATTTGCCAACCGATGCATCAGCAAATAATCCAACACTTTGAGAACAACTATCACGTATCCCTCTACATATCCCTTTAGGCCAGTGTTTCCCAAACCTGTCCTCAGGACCCTCCGCTTTGCCAGGTTTTCCAGATATCTGAAGCACAGCACAGGTGATATGATTTGCTGCTCAGTGATTGCAGGATTCAGTCTGCATTTCCCCAAGGTGATCTGCAAAATCTGGCCTGGTTGAGGGTCCCAAGAACAGGTTTGGGAAACACTGGTTTAGGCAGTCCCTATCTACCCTCCGATCCTTATGTGGTCGGTAATCAGGCTACCTCTAGAGACACAATCCTATACAGTGGTGTATTTAGGTTTTGTGCTGCCCTAGGCCTGAATAAACTCGTGCACCCCCTAATTTAAATTTGACACACCCCTTCCTGTCAAGGTCACACCTATTCCTGGTTAAACATCACCCTTCCTCTTTAGGCTCCACCTTTTCCTCTTTGAGCTCCACCTCTTCTTCCCTGTATACTGAAAGTGGATACCAAGTGCCTACTTGTATATTTTGTATACCATTTCAAATGTTGTATCTATTGAGATAATAAAATTATGAAATGTTTAATTTCAACCATTTTTACAAAGATCAGCCATGAATGTCAAGTATAGTGGATCTCAGCCGCTCTAATTTGGTTGAACAATAAAACCCACAGAAATGTGCACTGTGTATGCGCGTATCACAGAGCTCCACAGCAATAAAACTCCGTAATGGGCAGTGTGTATGAGCGTATCACAGAGCTGCACAGCAATAAAACTAATTTCATTCCAAACGCCCCCTCTTTTCTTTTCACCCCAACTCTTCTCATTTCATTAAACTCCCCCAAACTTTTTCATTTTATTACAGCCCCCCACCTCTTTTCTTTTCACTCCACCCCCCCACTATTAATTTCATTAAAGCCCCACTTCATTAAGGCCCCCTCTTTTCATTACCCCCAATCTTCATGTCAGTAAACACCGCCCCCCACTCAAACACCCCCCACTCATATCATCAAACACCCCCCACACTTAAATTCATTAAAGTGTATGCCCCTCCCCCCCGTTCAAACCTGGGGGCTGGGTCCTGCGTGCCACCTCTCCTCCAGCGGCATCTGCATGAAGTGGAGCGGTGGGAGGAAGTGACGTTAAATCACTTCCTTTCCAGCGTACAATGCTCACTTCCTCCCTGCAGCAATGAGGAGGCATCGCTCGGCGGCTGGTGATTCAGTGAATCACCGGCGGCCGTGGACAGCGTGTCCCACGGGGCAGCCGGTCACAATGACCGGTGGGTCCACCAAGCGGCCGCCCCCTGGAAGCTGCCGCCCTAGGCCTAGGCCTTGTCGGCCTAGGCCAAAATACACCGCTGTGCATGATGACGAAATGTTAAAATTCCAAGTTGGAAAACTGAAATGCGCACCCCCCAAATAAGGCCTATTAGCCCCCAAATAACCCGACATACCTATACATGGGTGGTATCAATTTACTCAGAAGATGTTGCTGAACATATTTTGGGGGGGGGGGCGCTTGGCAGTAACCCATAACTGGATTTGACAATTCATGCCTAAATTACAATGTGTGTGAAAAAATAACACAAAAAGTGACTACCTGAAAGTTTGACAAAGAGCTAGTGCATGGAAAGTGTTAAAATACAACTCTTTGAAGTACCCTAGGGTGTGCCCTTTCTAAAAAATATATGGTTTGATGGGGGTAAATTACTTTGGCCGGCTTCAAAAATGTCCAAAATAGGACATGGGTGCATGATGACGAAATGTGAAAATTCCAAGTTGGAAAACTGAAATACGCACTCCCCAAATAAGGCCTATTAGCCCCCAAATGACCCGACATACCTATACATGGGTGGTATCAATTTACTCAGAAGATGTTGCCGAACATATTTTGGGGTGTTTTTTGGCAGTAACCCACAACTGGATTTGACAATTCATGCCTAAATTACAATGTGTGTGAAAAAATAACACAAAAATTCCAAGTTGGAAAAATAACACATGAAAATTCCAAGTTGGAAAACTGAAATACGCACCCCCCCAAATAAGGCCTATTAGCCCCCAAATTACCCGACATACCTATACATGGGTGGTATCAATTTACTCTGAAGATGTTGCTGAACATATTTTGGGGGGTTTTTGGCAGTAACCCATAACTGGATTTGCAATTCATGCCTAAATTACAATGTGTGTGAAAAAATAACACAAAAAGTGACTACCTGAAAGTTTGACAAAGAGCTAGTGCATGGAAAGTGTTAAAATACAACTCTTTGAAGTACCCTAGGGTGTGCCCTTTCTAAAAATATATGGTTTGATGGGGGTAAATTACTTTGGCTGGCTTCAAAAATGTCCCAAATAGGACATGGGTACATGATGACGAAATGTGAAAATTCCAAGTTGGAAAACTGAAATGCGCACCCCCCAAATAAGGCCTATTAGCCCCAAAATGACCCGACATACCTATACATGGGTGGTATCAATTTACTCAGAAGATGTTGCTGAACATATTTTGGGGTGCTTTTTGAGAGTAAACCTTAAAGTTCACAGTACAGTCATGGCCGAAATTGTTGGCATCCAGACATTTTTCCAGAAAATCAAGTATTTCTCACAGAAAAGTATTGCAGTAAGACATGTTTTGCTATACACATGTTTATTCCCTTTGTGTGTATTGGAACAAAACAAAAAAAGGGAGGAAAAAAAGCAAATTGGACATAATGTCACACAAAACTCCAAAAATGGGCTGGACAAAATTATTGGCACCCTTAACTTAATATTTGGTTGCACACCCTTTGGAAAAAATAACTGAAATCAGTCGCTTCCTATAACCATCAATAAGCTTCTTACACCTCTCACCGGAATTTTGGACCACTCTTTCTTTGCAAACTGCTCCAGGTCTCTCTTATTGGAAGGGCGCCTTTTCCCAACAGCAATTTTAAGATCTCTCCACAGGTGTTCAATGGGATTTAGATCTAGACTCATTGCTGGCCACTTCAGAACTCTCCAGCGCTTTGTTGTCATCCATTTCTGGGTGCTTTTTGATGTATGTTTGTGGTCATTGTCCTGCTGGAAGACCCAAGATCTCGGATGCAAACCCAGCTTTCTGACACTGGGCTCTACAGTGCGACCCAAAATCCTTTGGTAATCCTCAGATTTCCTGATGCCTTGCACACATTCAAGGCACCCAGTGTCAGAGGCAGCAAAACAACCCCATAACATCATTGAACCTCCACCATATTTCACTGTAGGTACTGTGTTCTTTTCTTTGTAGGCCTCATTCCATTTTCATTAAACAGTAGAATGATGTGCTTTGCCAAAAAGCTCTATCTCGGTCTCATCTGTCCACAAGACTTTTTCCCAGAAGGATTTTGGCTTACTCAAGTACATTTTGGCAAACTGTAGTCTTGCTTTTTTAGGTCTCTGTGTCAGCAGTGGGGTCCTCCTGGGTCTCCTGCCATAGCGTTTCATTTCATTTAAATGTCGACGGATAGTTCGCTCTGACACTGATGCTCCCTGAGCCTGCAGGACAGCTTGAATTTCTTTGGAACTTGTTTGGGGGCGCTTATCCACCATCCGGACTATCCTGCGTTGCAACCTTTCATCAATTTTTCTCTTCCGTCCACCCACAGAGAGATTAGCTACAGTGCCATGGGTTGCAAACTTCTTGATAATGTTGCGCACTGTGGACAAAGGAAAATCTAGATCTCTGGAGATGGACTTGTAACCTTGAGATTGTTGATATTTTTCCACAATTTTGGTTCTCAAGTCCTCAGACAGTTCTCTTCACCTCTTTCTGTTGTCCATGCTTAGTGTGACACACACAGACACACAATGCAAAGACTATCAGGGTTATCCAAAGAGATTCGAATTGCTTGAGAAAGGTAACCGAACGCTGAAAATCAGCGTTCGGTTACCTTTCCTCGCCATTCGGCTATCCAGAGAGCAGGCAATACGCCAAATCCTGGCGAATTGCCTGCACATACGGTACCTGTTCGGTGCCTGTTCGAGGGCAGTGAAATCCCCATGAAAAGCACTGCTTCGGCTATTCAGAGAACACAAACCAGCAGTGAAAGGTTCCCCTAATGCCCTGCCATTCGGTGGTTTAATTCGGCAAATTTATTCAGTAGAATCCCATAGGCTTCAATGTTAAAAGTATTCCTGTTTTAATTCAATATCTAATAAACCGTTCATTATAAAATTCTGCAGCAAAAAGTCTCTTTATTTATAGATTTTTTAGGATACTTTAAGCATTTTTCTGAATTTTTAAAAAAAAAATTAAAAGTCCGATTTTTTTTTTGATTTTTTTTTCAGTTTGCTTATTTTTTTTGTAACAGCCCTCTTTATTATCATTCCCTGGACCTCCTGTGAAAATTTCAGACATTTTCGCTCAGTAGTTCCTTTGCAAACAGCGTTTCATTTTCCCAGATTCATACAAATGGTTTTGCTAATTTATTCACTGCCTCCTCTACGTCACAGCTGCTTCGGCTCTCTGTGATTCGGCTCCTGTTCGGCTTCTTAGAAGATTAATCCAGATGTTTTTGCTTGTTTTCAGCGTGCATTCGGTTAGTTTTCGTCAGGTTTGCGGCAGCTTTTCCCTGCAATTCGGGGACCCTGTGGTGCTTGCTGAATACACCGCAGGGTCACCGAAATGCAATCGGCAAAAGGAACCGAATTGAAGAGAACGAAAAGTCACCGAACGTGCGGTGTCTTTTCGAATCTCTTTGGATAACCCTGTAAGTGAACTTCTCTCCTTTTTATCTGCTTTCAGGTGTGATTTTTATATTGCCCACACCTGTTACTTGCCCCAGGTGAGTTTACAGGAGCATCACATGCTTGAAACAATCTTATTTATCCACAATTTTGAAAGGGTGCCAATAATTTTGTCCAGACCATTTTTGGAGTTTTGTGTGACATTATGTCCAATTTGCTTTTTTTCCTCCCTTTTTTGTTTTGTTCCAATACACACAAAGGGAATAAACATGTCTATAGCAAAACATGTGTTACTGCATTACTTTTCTGTGAGAAATACTTGATTTTCTGGAAAAATGTCTGGGGTGCCAACAATTTCGGCCATGACTGTACATGTATTCTTAAATTGCACCAAAAAAAAAAAAAATCACCAAAAAAGGTTTTTTCTCAAATTTTGGCATAGATTTGTGATAAAATGGTTGCATGGAAAGAGTCAAACTACCCCAAGTTTAATACCTTGGTTTGTGTACTTTAAAAAAATATGTATATGTGGAGGGTTATTCAGGAATTGGTGACAGATATCAGTGTTACAATGCCACGATCACTAGTTTTGAAAATACTTATTGTTGCATAAGATAAGGAAAAATCGAGGAATATGTAAACATTGGGTATTGCTAAACTCATAACTAAATTTAGAAACTACTAAGGAATTACATTTTTTTGACGGTTGTTGACACATAAGAAATTTTGGGGGTCAAAGTTCGAAAAAGTGGTGTTTTTTCAATTTTTTTGTCATATTTCACAATGTTTTTATAGTAAATTATATGAAATGATGAAAAAAATTGTATCTTTATAAAGCCATTTTTTCAGCTTGCAGCCGCATGCTGTTTCCACTCTGGGCCTTCTGGGACATCTCGTCTGAGTGCCAGGTTCGTCACCAATGTTGGGCCTCTCTTCCTCCCTTGGACGGGTGGGGGCTCCGGAAGGGGACTCTGGGTGCCACCTGCTGCGGTCTCGGGATCCACGGGGGCTGGAGGCTGATGGCGTGCCACTGAGAGTTGCTTCCTCGTTGGTGAACCCCGATGACTTGCCTGTGACAAAGGGTGATATAGCTCGGGCGACTGCGGCTTTCCACGCCCTGATGCGGGGGGCGGATGGAGTGTCGCCCAGGTGAGTTTGGCTGGACGTGCCAGAGAGAAATTGCGCTGCTGGTCCGGAGCGGAAGGATGCTGTCTCTGCACTGGGAGATGAGGCGCCCCGGTGGGATGATGAATCTGGCCCAACCACCCTGCTGGCGGTGGGTGAATTGGAGCCCTCCGTTGCTGCTGCGGTGGCCTCTGGGATGGATGCACGGGCGACCCAATTGTTCCGACGGCGGTTATGAGTGTTCTAGTAAGGGCCGCGAAGATTGTGCGTCGCCGCCGAGGCCTTTCAGGGAGGAAGCCTTTTCGTTACTGCGCGGTTGGAGTTTTCCGGCTCTGCCCTGGCATGTTGTTTCCCCGCTATGGTAGTCTCCCAGTGGGGCTTACATGTCTTGTGATGGAAACCGGGCGTGAAGCGATGACCCCTGCTGTCCTTCCTACTGTGCTGCGGGTCCCACTTTTGGATACGGGCTGAAGAGACTCCCCCCCATCTTTTTGTCCTTTTTTTCTGCCCCCCCTTTTTATTTATTTATTTTTATTTATTTCTCCTTTTCTCCTGTCTACCCCCCCTTACGCAGAGTATTAAAATATTTGCCGAGTACCCATCCGAGGGTGTCCCCCCCTCATTTTTCCCTACGACGCCTATGCGGACTCTTTTGTTTCCCTGCTGTGCTGCTCTTTTGTTTTATTATATGCTGATTACATGACATGTTTTGGCCTTGTGTGGCCATTTGCTTGTTAAAGTTCTGATGGCATTTTTTTTTTTTTCATATTGCGCCGTTTCTGAGGACTTTTTTCTTTTTATTAGCAGTCTTAAGATGACCTCTGTGGTTTTTCATTATACTTTTTATTTGCTGTTTACAACACTTTTTATGCATAGCTGTTTGTTATTTTTCTCTTGCCCCTTTTTCTTCTCCCCCCCCTCTTCAGTATACTAGACGTACTTAGCTGATTTATCTTGTTTGTTGTTGATTATCTATAGAGGAGACCCCCCTATTAGGGGATGTTTATCACTAATATATGGCTACCCTTCGATGACTTTGTTTTACATTTGTTTTTTCTGATGACATTCTTTGTATATTTTTTCTATCCCGTGCCATTATATTTGACCTTGTGTGGCCCTGCGAGGCCCTCACTTTATGTTTAATTATATGATGCCATCTATACAAAATAAAAATTGTAAAAAACAAAAAAAAATAAAAAACAAATCTTTCTATAACCATATTCGCCAAGACACGTTTCATCGGTAGCATGTCCGACTTCCTCAGTTGGCTGGTGGGAAGAAGGAGGGCCCCATCCTAAATGAAAAGTGGGCAAGGTGTGATCCACAGAGCTACACCTGGATATACAGTATTTAAGCGAGCTCTGGAAAGAGCGAGTTTGTAATCAGGGGGGATATAGAACAAAGCGGGAAAGTTTGTCTACTAAGATACTGCGCATTGAGAAGTGTTGTGTTCCTATCTTTCAAGGTATAAAACAAGAAGCAGTGGACAGAATTATTATTAATAAGAACACCTGTTCCTCACGGCTGTGAGGTGTGACACTGCATGCTGAAAACCTCCTTTTATCCACAAATTGGGTTTAAGATTTGTGCGCTCTACTATTGTTTTTGGTTCGCTGTTAACCATCCACCTTCTGCTTGCCCTGAACTTTGCTAATTGGAGTGCCCCTTTAAGAGACCATCACCTGGTTCCTGTCCAGTGTATCTGGAAACCCACCGTGCCTCCAGAGAACCCCTCCATACCTCCAGAGAACCCACCGTTTGCCTATGATACTGCCTTGCCTCCAGAGTAAACCAACCATGCGTTTAGAGACGGTCAGGACATGCGATGGTACAAAGTGCAAACACAACAATACGGTGCAGAATAGTGCAAATATATAAAAATATAAAAAATGCAATTTGAAATGTATCTAAAATCCAGATACTAGTATCCAATAAAGGAAGTGAAAGGGACTGTACGCCAATGTCCAATGCGTACTAGAGATCTGATGTCCTTGTCATTCACTTTTATAGTTCCTAAGTGGATAGGTCGTGCAACAAAAAGTGCTCAGAAGTTTGTCAATGTTACCCTTTTCCACAAAATGGGTCAAATCTCTTGACGTATCGGCAGGGGTGGACTGGGGGGGCAGGGGGACAAGTGGCACCCGGGCCGGCTCTGCCAGACCCCTCCTGCACAATATTGCCGACCGCCACGTGCTTCCTACGAGCGGCAGCCAGCTTGAAACTCTGCCGCTCACGTGGGAAGCACGCGGCAGCCGGCAATATTGTGCAGGAGGGGCCTGGCAGAGGAGAGGTGAGCTGGGGGCAGGCAGTGGCGTAGCGAAGGGGGCAGGCGCCTTTCAGGTGGGGGCACAGCGAGCAGGGACGTGTGGCGGCACTCTAATTAGGCAAAAAAGGCGGCCGCCTTACTGGGCCTCGCGGCCGCCTAATTTGCATACTTAATGCACGAGCAGGGCCATCCTGTCCATGTGTCCCTGACTCGAGGTGAGTTGTTTTGGGTGGCGTTTTGCTGCTCCTCTCAGCAGCTGGAACCCTTTAATCCCGCAGCTTCTTGCAGGGGAGCAGACAGGCCTGCTGCACGCTAGGCTGCTCCGCCCCCTGTTACTCTGTGCTGGTGTTCTCAGAACAGGAAACGAGAGCAGCTGGCCACGTGAGTGAGCTCCCACGCTGTGCCTACCTGGGAGCTGTCTGGAAGCAGCATGTCCTGCGAGGAGCCCCACCTCTGTTTCCTCATGAGCGGTGTAAGTTTTTTGAAAGCTTTTTATAGTTGCAGGACTGGGCTGGGAATCTTTCTTGCACAGCTAAGCACCTTCTAATGGGGGGGGGGGTTAATGGGGGCTGGTCAAGCCCCAGTTTAAACCTGTCAAAATCAAAGAAAACCAGGTCATTTTGCTGGAATTTCAGTCTTCTATGGGGCAAGTTCGGTGCCGCGGAAATGCATCTTACTGCACCGTATTCCTGTCAATTCACCAGTATTTGGGAATTGATAGTTTAGCGTAGATGAACTGCCACGAAATTGCACCGAATGGTGAAACTCAGTTTGGTGCATTTCGCTGACCAATTTGGAGGTTGTTGAATATCCTCTGGTTATGTGGCTTGCGATACATCATGGCTGGTATTTAAAGCCACCTTACTTGCAATACCACAATACAAAAAAAAGTGGTTCGATCCTGATTTTCCTACAGAGTAAAGCAATTATGGAATAACCTCCCAGACGCCATCAAATCTTCCCCCAGTCTAAAGTCCCTCAAGAGATCCCTATTAACATACCTGAATACAGAATGCACCTGTAAAAACATGTAACATAGTGAATATATTTCCTACATATTTATTTTCTGTTAATTTGTATATTTGTTGTTTTTAATATCTTGCATTTTATTACTTTGTATTTCTGTAACAATGCAATGTTCTTGAACCCAGGACTTACTTGAAAACGAGAGAAATCTCAATGTATCCTTCCTGGTAAAATACTTTATAAATAAATTCTACTTTGGGACTAAAACTATTGAAAAGGAGGAATATCAAGAATTTGTGGACTGTTGTCTAATTTGTCCATTTTATTTATTTATAAAGGCCCCTATTACATTCTTTGCGGGATTCAGCCAATCGGAATTAAGAAACTTAATTGACATCAATTTACCTTAATTGACTCACTTAAGCTTTTGCGCCTGTCAAAGTAAATCTGAGTATATATGCTGCAGCAATAAGAAAAATACATGCATATTCACAATTTTATTGTTTGGTTATGTGTAGAATGTATAACTGTACTGTGCTGTATTTTTTTTTCGTGCTGGTATTTTTCGTTTCGGCCAGAACGTTCCGATTTGCAGTTACCACCAGCTTCTCAAAGACGTTAAAATTATGCGTGCAAATGTCGTTCGTAAAAAGATGCGCATCGATTGTAATCAGGGGCAGACTGGGCAGGGGGACAAGTGGCACCCGGGCCGGCTCTGCCAGACCCCTCCTGCACAATATTGCCGGCCGCCACTTGCTTCCTACGAGCGGCAGCCAGCTTGAAACTCTGCCGCTCATGTGGGAAGCACGCGGCAGCCGGAAATATTGTGCAGGAGGGGCCTGGCAGAGGAGAGGTGAGCTGGGGGCAGTGGCGTAGCGAAGGGGGGGGCAGGTGCCCCCAGGCGCCTTTCAGGTGGAGGCACAGCGAGCAGGGACGTGTGGCGGCACTCTAATTAGGCAAAAAAGGCGGCCGCCTTACTGGGCCTCGCGGCCGCCTAATTTGCATACTTAATGCACGAGCAGGGCCATCCTGTCCATGTGTCCCTGACTCGAGGTGAGTTGTTTTGGGTGGCGTTTTGCTGCTCCTCTCAGCAGCTGGAACCCTTTAATCCCGCAGCTTCTTGCAGGGGAGCAGACAGGCCTGCTGCACGCTAGGCTGCTCCGCCCCCTGTTACTCTGTGCTGGTGTTCTCAGAACAGGAAACGAGAGCAGCTGGCCACGTGAGTGAGCTCCCACGCTGTGCCTACCCGGGAGCTGTCTGGAAGCAGCATGTCCTGCAAGGAGCCCCACCTCTGTTTCCTCATGAGCGGTGTAAGTTTTTTGAAAGCTTTTTATAGTTGCAGGACTGGGCTGGGAATCTTTCTTGCACAGCTAAGCACCTTCTAATGGGGGGGGGGGTTAATGGGGGCTGGGGGAGCACTCCTATTTATGACACCCAGAGCAACAGCAGGAGGAACACTTTGATAAAATATATTGGATGGTTGCTGGTCTTGCAGGGTCTTGACCTCATCCTGACCCAGGAGCTGTGCTGCCCTTGTCAGCAGTCGGGGGGGGGGGGGGCATGGCATGAGCAGCAGCTGGGGGGGGCATGGCTGGAGCAGCAGCAGGGGGGGCATGGCTGGAGCAGCAGGGAGGGGGGGGGCATGGCTGGAGCAGTAGCAAGGGAGAGTCCAGACCTGAAAATGAGAGGGCTGCAGTGAGTCTGACACCCCAGGGGACAAGGTGCATATGGAATACACTCCTTATGTTACCAGGATTATTTCAATCTGTCTGTATGTCTTTCTGTGGGTCTGTATTTCTATCTGTAGGACAGTCTGCATCTATCTATATAGCTGTCAGCCAGTCTTCATCTGTCTCTGTCTATCAATCCATCTATATGGCAGTGTGTACCTTTTGCAAGATTCAGGGGGAAAAGGGGAAAGCAGGACACAGAATTTGTCTTGGAGCTCAGTGAGGTCTAACTACATCTTATTTTAATTACACATTATATTTTAATATAAAAATTGAATTTAATTATTTTAATCTCTATTTAATATTTAAATACAAATACAATGCATTATATTTATTATTTTAATATAATTTAATTCATATTTTAGGCTGTGGTCAGACGAGCGCATTCTGTGCGGACTGTGCGTCCATGCACAACGGACATACTTTCTGACTGACGACAAGGTAGTGGCCACACGGTCCGTTTATGTGACTGACGTTTTTTTTGACTGTAGACATGTAGATGGGAAATAAAATTAATCTGAAAAAGTATTTTGTCTGTCAAAAATGCTGGACACACAAATGCAGTCCGTCTGACTTCGTTCCATCACTCACACGCAAAGCTATGCGGACGTGGCGCACTCTACGTCCGTTCTAGTGGATTTACGTTCTTGCCTGTCTTGCGTCCGTCTGCCGTGTCTGTTGTGCGTCCGCACTTCGTGTGTGGGTCTCTATTGATCATAATTATATGCTACCACGGACGTGAAAATGTGCGGCAACACGGACGTGAACACTGCACTCATCTGACCCTAGCGTCCATATTTAAATTTAGTGTAATTATTTCAATGTATATTTTTATATTAAAGAAGGTTTAAATATATAACTTTTATTAAAATATAATTTGCTTTAATCTACAAATATTTATTTTGTTTTATTGCAGTGGAGCTCTATGATATGTGTGGTTGTGTTTTGGGGGGGCATCACTTCATCCTTTGACCCAGACAGCACAATGTCTTGAGCCAGCCTTGTGCACGCAGGCAGTACGATAAATTATTCCGTGCCCCTGTGCATTTAGGTGGCAGCCGTGTGTTTTTTCAGGCAGCTGGGTGCTGGGGCAATATACTGTATATCCATGTGTGAGCTGCTGGGGGCAATATATATCCATGCGCGAGCTGCTGGGGCAATATATATCCATGTGTGAGCTGCGGGTGCAATATATATCCATGTGTGAGCTGCTGGGGGCAATATTTAGATATCCATGTGAGCTGGGGCACTATATCCGTGTGTGCTGGGGCCAATATATCCATGTGAGCTGGGGGCAATATACCTATGTGTGATGTGGGGGCAATATATCCATGTGCGGTGTGTTTGAGTGAGTTTTATTGCTGTGGAGCTCTGTGATACGCTCATACACACCGCACATTAGTGTGAGTTTTATTGCTGTGGAGCTCTGATACAGTAATGTGCGGTGTGTAATGAGCATATCACAGAGCTCCACAGCAAAAAAACGCACAGTAATGTGCGGTGTGTATGAGCGTATCACAGAGCTCTACAGGAATACAACTCACTGTGATGTGCGCTGTGTATGAGAGTAAGTTATATTGCTGCGGAGCTCTGTGATAACGCTCATACACAAGGGCCTGAGTTGCTGCACTATGGGCCTCTGGGTCATACTTGGCCCCTGGGCCAAAAGTTGCCAATCAGCCCCTGCGTATCGGTTCCTCCTATAGTCTCAGTAGGCTCCACAATAAACAGGAGATAAAAAAAGAGAAAAAGAGAGGTGATAATGCAATAACGCCTGTGTATATCAGACCGTGTGTGTTATAAAAATGCGCACTTACAAATTCCAGAGCCTTTTGAATCCAGGCTCTGGAGTGAAGCGCCTCGTGCCAAATATAGAGTGGTCACTGCCCTTCTTTATAACATCTTCTTTACCTCAGACAAGGGGACATAAAAGGAGAGAGCAGAGAGACAGCGCTCTCATAGCACAGTGTCAACTAATAATTTATGTATTAACCCTTTCGCTGCGGTGGACGCGCTCAGCGCGTCCACCCGCTGGTACTGTTGGGTGCAGAGGACGTGCTGAGCGCATCCTCCCTTTGCAGCCAGTGATCGTCCGGATTCTGGCCGATCGCTGTGCCCCCCGGTGCAGGCTGACATCCTCGATGTCAGCCCAGCACCCGGGTCCGCCGCCGGCACCAATAGATGTCATTGCGGCGGCGTGATGACATCTATTTCAGGTGCCCCTCCGCGAGTGCGGAGGAGGTGCCTGAAAGGGAGGGGTGAGATCCTTCAGACCTCTCTCCCTCCCGATCGCTGGGATCCTGCGGCCGAAGGCAGGCAAGGTTTGGAAGGGCACAGCCTGCCCTTCCAAACCGTGCCTGCCTTTAACCCCTTGGGTGCCGGATCACGATGACCCTCTAGCTGCCACCGATCGGGAGATACGGGGGTCCAAAGGACCCCGCCTATCTCCACCATAGAGGAAATCCCTGGGCAGCTAGGGATTAATTCCTTTACAGACATCATCGCTCCCATGCGCAATGACATCAGTGGACGGTGGGAGGCCCAGGAGGCTTGTCTGACATCCACAATGCCAGTCACCTCCGGGAGAAGTCTGCCATCTGGCACTTAAGGGATTAAGAGAGGCATCGCTGGAAAGGTCAGACATTTCAGAAGGTTGGAATTTTCAATGAAATGGAGTCACCAAAGTGCGCTGAAATGGACCCAATTGTAAAGCACCAAACTTGTGTTCAATTTCAGTGCTTTTGTGAGTATACACTATAAAGATTTACTGGTACTGATACATTCAAATATCTATTATGCTCCATGTACAAAGCATCACAAACGTAGGACAGTGTCACACGAGCGTTTTTCAGAGCGGAAGGAACGTCCATGAGAGTGAACGTTCTCTCCACTCTGACGCCCATCTGGCCACCTCGCTGAGTGCAGTTAGTGCGGTCAGCACCGCAAGGCTCAATCCTACTATGGAGGATCGCACTTTGAAACCCACTCGAAACACAACAAACTAGTGGAAGGGGGGGAGGGATACAGTAGCTTACAAAAGGAGACAGAGCAGATAGCGGAAGGGTTTCAGCTCAGACTAAGGGGGGTGGAGCCGGGGGGCTGAACAGTGGAGGCATGCAATGTAAAGTCGCATTCAGCATGTGTGGGTAGAGACAACATTAAATGTATGCTTGCTAATGCAAGCAGCCTCAATAACAAGATGGGGGAACTAGAGGCAATAGCATATACTAAGCAATACAACATAATAGGAATAACAGAAATGTGGTGGGATGAAACGCATGACTGGGCTGTAAACTTAAATGGTTATGCATTGTTTAGAAGGGATAGGAAACATAAGAAAGGGGGTGGAGTATGTTTGTATGTAAATTAGGAATTAACGCCAAATATTACACACACCTGGAAAGCGATGAGGGAAATGTGGAATCCTTGTTCCCCAAAGAAATATTTACCCATAAACAGGGAAATCAACTATTGGTTGGCATATGCTATAAACAACCTAATATAGATAATGATGAGGAAGAACAACTGTTAGAGAAAATTAGGAAGGCTGCACATCGTGGTAGCACTTTATTTATTGGAGATTTTAATTACCCGTACATTAATTGGGATAGTGGGACTAGTAATTCCGCAAAGGGAATCCGGTTTCTGAACCTTTTAAATGATACCTTCATGACACAACTGGTAGAAACACCAACTAGAGAGGATAACTGTCTGGATCTGGTTATAACAAATAATGAGGATCTTTTCTCAAATATTAATGTAAGGGGACAGTTGGGAAACAGTGACCATAATATGGTGTCTTTTGAAATAAACTCAAAGAAACACATCCATAGGGGGCATGCTAAAACATATAATTTTAAAAAGGCCAACTTTATTAAAATAAAAGGAAGCTCTCAATGTCATTGACTGGCAGAAACTCTTTCATGGGAAAAACACTGAGGATAAGTGGAGTATCTTTAAACTAACACTAGAAAAGTACACGTCACGGGGGCAGAGTTGACTGCCGGCGGACCAGGTCGCATTTTCTGTAGCTCAAAAGCGGCTTAATTTTGTGAATTTCCTGCGGTCTCCTGATATTTAGAGATGCACTACGCAGCTGGATGGTGCCCTAGATAGGGATAACTTGGTGGCCGGTGAGATATTTCACGTTTTGGGACAACTGGTGGGGGATTTTCTGCCTCAGACCGCCACACGAGGCCTCTCACCGGCGGCCATTTTGCACGGCAATGCCCTGAGCCGTCTCATCGCTGCCTGCTATACGGGTCCTTTTTGTGTAGTGGACGCTGGACTCGATGGGGAAAAAGGCTGTTAAGAAGCCCGATCCAGCGGAGGGCCCCCGCCAGCAGGATATCTGCGAGTCCCTGGGGGAGATCGTTCCGGCCCGAGGTGTGGATTTGTTGCCCGTGCGCAGCCCGCTCATGGTTCCTCGGACGAGGAAGGGGGTTTGCGGCAGAAACATACTAGGGACTCTGGTGGATGAGACCCCCCCAGTGCGAGGAACATACCCGTCTACAGGACACAGATGTAGAGCACCTGGGGAACAAGACCAAGACCCAACCAAAGTGACTGCAACGGATACAGCAGACGACTCCCTCCCTTCTACAAAGGGGGACATTAGATGCATGGTGGCAGAGATGCGGGTCTTATGGAGAATGGATATCAAGGATCTACAGGCCGAGGTCTCCGCGATGCAGGGGACGGTGGTTGAGATTCGGGCCCAGACTGTGGAGGCAGAGACGGCACATTGTCATTTGTCCACGACGGTGGAGGCATTACAATCCCAGGTGACACACTTGTCTAGGGCTGTGGTAGGCTTAGAAGCGCGACACAGATGGCGCAACATTAAGTTTCGGGGGATCCCAGAGACGGTGCCACCAGATGCCCTTTTGGGATACATAAATCGGCTTGCTGCCCAACTACTAGTGACGCCCACGGGAGCACCGGAGGTCTTCTGTATGGCGATGCGAATTAGGAAGGCGGCTGCGGCTCCCCTGGATGCTCCGAGGGATGTGATAGTGACTGCGAGAGATGTTGCATCCAAGCAGCGACTGATGAGGGTTCCGGCGGCACGGGCGGCAGTCTCCTTTGAAACAGAGTACCTGTATCTATATAACGACTTACCATTCGCGACATTGATGACCAGGAGGCGATTTAAAGAAGTGGCGGCCCATTTGCGAAATATTGGAGTACGTTATCGATGGGGAGTGGCAGGTTCCCTATTGATCACTTATAGCAATGTATGTCATACGGCCACTACTACTGAGGACGCTTGGACCCTTCTTGCTTCCCTGGGTATCTTTTTTGGACCCGAAGAGTGCTCCCCTGTCAGCCGCCGTTGGAGGGGACCCAGGTTGAATTAGTAACCCGCTCTGAACCTTTTTCTGTTTATCTGATATTTGTAACTGAACTGTTGGATCCATCCCTACTTCCTATTATATGGTACCGTCTCACTGAGGACTCTCGTTTTTATTGTATGTTGCGATTTTTCTGAGGACTCTTTTTCTGCTTTACCGAACTGGGTCGATTGCTGTTTTTCTTCCTAATGCCTCTTTTATTTTTCTATTTTCTTTTTCTTTTTTATTGTTGCTTCCCATGACAGAACGGTGTACCTGTTAAGCAGACTCACCCCTTCCCAACTGGCTGTGGGCACCTCCTCTTCACCCCCCGCTGAGTAATATAATTGGGGTCCCCCCCTTTGTTGTTTATTACTGACCACACGTGACTCTAGCCTCCTTTCGACTTATACCGCATCAGTGATGATGCTCTCTTCATACTATCCTACCCCCCCTTTTTGTTTTTGCCAATTTTCAGGTTGTTCTGAGGTGTGCCGCTATGGCACCAACCATGGCTTTGGTTGCCATAATTGGCCCTCAGACACCTGGGCCTTGTGACAATACCCTTCCACGGCCTCCTTTGGGAGGGAGCCGGGAAAGTCACATTACCGGCCTCTGCCGTTTCCCTGTCCCATTTTACACCCCCACCCCTCTTTTTTTTCCCTCTCTCTTCTCCTCCCTCCCTCCTTTATCTTTCTCTTCTCTCCTCTATTTTTCCTCTAGCATCATAACTGACGAGCGGCAGATGTCAATCCCCCACCATTTACCCGCTTGTCTGGGTTTAATGGATGCATTCCATGTTTTTATTTGTCGGGAGCAGCTTTTATGATGTTCATATGCAGAATGTTTTGGTTGGGTCTTTTTGTGACTTCCATTGTTTTGTATTTGATTGTAAGATGCTTTCTCCCTAAATAAAAATTGTAAATTAAAAAAAAAAAGACAGAAAATTACACGTCACAAATAATATATTCCACTGGTTAATAAATATGAAAGAAACAGACTGAAACCAATGTGGCTTAGTAGGAAGGTAACCAAGAAAATAAAAAGAAGGCATTTAAAGCTTTTAAATCTGATAAATCTGAGGCATCCTATAAAGCATATAGGGCAGCCAATAAAGCATGTACAAAAGCGATTAGATGGGCTAAACTAGAAAATGAAAAAGAAATAGCCAAAGAGAGCAAGACCAACCCTAAAAGATTTAGGTACATAAATTCTAAAAAACCCAAGAGTGAAAATGTAGGTTCACTAAAATCTGAGTCAGGGGTATTGTTAACTGAAGATCAGGATAAGGCCGAAATTTTGAATGATTATTTTTCTTCAGTATTTATCAAAGAGAAACCTATAACAGGAGACATGCAATTCATTAATAACTTACTAATACAAAGTGACTGGTTAACTCAGGACAAGGTTTTGCAGCAATTAAACAAAGTGAATATGAGTAAAGCCCCAGGGCCGGATGGAATTCACCCGCGAGTACTGAGGGAGCTATGTGTTGAAATATGTAAACCTCTGTTCTTAATCTTTCAAGATTCTTTTCTTTCAGGAATCGTACCAGAGGATTGGAGAAAAGCTAACGTGGTCCCTATATTTAAGAAAGGTTTAAAATTTGTGCCTGGGAATTAGACCTGTGAGCTTAACATCTGTGGCTGGGAAAGTATTTGACGGGTTACTAAGGGATAATATTCAGGAATTTATTGGGAGGTATAATGTAATTGGCAAAAATCAGCATGTTTTATGAAGCACAGATCATGTCAGACTAACCTAATTACATTCTATGAGGAAGTAAGTAGAAGTATAGATCAGGGGGTCGCAGTGGATGTGATTTACTTGGATTTTGCCAAAGCTTTCGACACAGTTTCACACAAAAGGTTACTATTCCAATTAAGAAAAATTGGTCTAGATGAAAATACTTGTTCTTGAATAGAACACTGGCTAAAATATAGGGTACACAGAGTGGTCATAAATGGTACATTTTCAAGATGGACATCAGTGGTAAGTGGTGTCCCTCAGGGGTCTGTTATAGCACCAATTCTATTCAATTTATTTATAAATGACCCTGAAATAGGCATTGAAAGTCATGTATCAGTGTTTGCAGATGACACAAAACTAGGAAAAGTAATACAATGTGAGCAAGATGTTACTTCGCTACAGAGGGATTTAGATAGATCGGGGGACTGGGCACTTAAATGGCAGATTAAATTGAATGTAGAAAAATGCAAAGTTATGCACTTTGGAGTGAAGAACACACAAGCAACTTCTACCCTAAATGGTACGGAGTTGGGGAAATCCAAGCAGGAGAAGGATTTGGGAATAATCATAGACTTCAAACGAAGTAACAATGTGCAATGTCAAACAGCAGCCGCCAAGGCCAGCAAGGTATTGGCATGCATTAAAAGGGGAGTTCACTCTCGGGATGAAAACATAATTTTGCCTCTGTATAAATCAATGATAAGACCACACCTTGAATATGCTGTGCAATTTTGGACACCTGTCTTAAGAAAGGATATTATAGCGCTAGAAAAAGTGCAGAGACAGGCGACTAAATTAATAAGGGGAATGGAAGGTTTAAGTTATGAGGAAACACTAACAAGCTTAAACCTGTTTAGTTTAGTGAAACGGCGCCTTAGAGGGGATCTGATAACCTTATATAAATATATACGGGGCCATTATAAACCATTGTCTGGAAACCTATTCATTAACAGGACTATACACAGGACACGAGGTCACCCATTTAGTCTGGACGAAAGGAAATTCAGCCTAAAACATAGGAAGGGTTATTTTACGGTGAGAACAATAATTCTTTGGAATTCTCTGCCTGTTGAGGTGGTTGGGTCAGAGACTGTACAGACTTTTAAAAAATGACTGGATGACTTCCTGCAGACACAGAATATTAAGGGTTAAAATATTTAATACGTGGGTAAGCTTCTTGATCCAAGGAGAAATCTGACTGCCATTCTGGGGTCAAGAAGGAATTTTTCCCCAGTTTGTTGCATATTGGTGAGCATTTCAGACTGGGTTTTTTGTCTTCTTTTGGATCAACAGCAGTAGGTGTTGTGTGAGAGGCTGAACCCGATGGATGCATGTCTTTTTTCAGCCTATGTAACTATAACAAGGCTTTCAGCACGTCCGCTGTAGCACACGCAATTTGTGCGCGCACTACATCTTGTGGTCGGCCCTGTGGAAACGTCACGTCAGTACAGGTGCACATATGGCCAGTGTCAGACGAGCGCACTATCTTACATCCTGAACCATTACTTGGCTATATTTTGCATCTTGATAACCTTTCATCCCGCTTATCTTACATATATGATATAATAAAAAAATAGAAGAAATTGGTAGGGTGCAACAATTATAATTATTGTGCGGGATAGAGCCTATAACACAATCGCCACTGCACCCATGTGTGTCGTCCCTAAGAGACAAATAAAGGCAATAAAAGAAAAAGAGGTGCGGCGCTTCCCAGTGTGTAAAAAAAAAAAAAGGGTAATAAATATTAATTACCCAATACAGAATAACAAGTGTCTTCAGTTGATGGAGGATCAGTACCTCAAAAAGAAGACAGACTTAGTGCAATATTGTTTGTATACATAGATAATTTAGGAGATATATCAGCTCTCACTCACGCTATAGAGAGCCTCACCCGGCTCTAGCAGTATTCGCCCGAGGGTAGAATTTAGATGGGCCCTCCCACTGGCCACTTCAGTAGGTGGTGATTTCCGAGCGATATATATAGATGGTAACTCCATATATAAAAGGTGAATTAGGGTAAAATTGTTTTGTTTTGTTTTATTGTATTAAATATACTTTTTCACTACTCTAATTTTATTTTCATTTATTTTACCCAAATTCACCATTTTGTGCCTAGTCAATTGGCTTCTACTACATGCTGCTATACGGATCCATTGGGGCTTTTATTAAGAGTTGTGCCCACTCGAAACAACCTTTGGGCCTTTCCATCTGAGCCCTGGTGGCTCTTGAACACGTGAGTGGTCTGATTTTTTATAATTAAAACTGCATGAATATACAGAATCACCCTATGTTGCCATCTTCCTTTTTTCTATTTATATCCATTGGGAGTTACCATCTATATATATCTCTCGGAAATCACCACCTACTGAAGTGGCCAGTGGGAGGGCCCATCTAAATTCTACCCACGGGCGAATACTGCTAGAGCCGGGTGAGGCTCTCTATAGCGTGAGTGAGAGCTGATATATCTCCTAAATTATCTATGTATACAAACAATATTGCACTATGTCTGTCTTCTCTTTGAGGTACTGATCATCCATCAACTGAAGACGCTTGTTATTCTGTATTGGGTAATTAATATTTATTACCCTTTTTTCTACACACTGGGAAGCGCCGCACCTCTTTTTCTTTTATATATGATATAATGCTTGGTAGCATTGGACAGGCCATGCTCTGGCCTTTTCAGTGATACCTCATTTGACCCTCTATTGTTCTGGAGATGCGGGGGTCCAAATTCCCCATAGGGAATTCCTGGGGGGGTCCTGTTTCTGACATCATCATGCCCATGCACGATGACGCCAGTGGGCGGGGATAGGTACCGTAGGCAGCTGACATCAAAGGTGTCAGCTCCCTGGTGGGTGAAGTCCATGATAGGCGCCAGACGGGCTGCAAGGGTCCTCTATACCATAGCAGAGGAGCATCTGCCCTGCTAGTAGATGCCGGTACTGAATACTAGCACGTACTGGCAAAAAAAAGCCCTGGTTATCGGCAATGTAGCATGTCGATAACAGAAAATCATCAATATCGGCCCCAATAATTGGTCAAGCCCCAGTTTAAACCTGTCAAAATCAAAGAAAACCAGGTCATTTTGCTGGAATTTCAGTCTTCTATGGGGCAAGTTCGGTGCCGCGGAAATGCGTCTTACTGCACCGTATTCCTGTCAAATTCACCAGTATTTGGGAATTGATAGTTTAGCGTAGATGAACTGCCACGAAATTGCACCGAATGGTGAAACTCAGTTTGGTGCATTTCGCTGACCAATTTGGAGGTTGTTGAATAACCTCTGGTTATGTGGCTTGCGATACATCATGGCTGGTATTTAAAGCCACCTTACTTGCAATACCACAATACAAAAAGAAAGTGGTTCGATCCTGATTTTCCTACAGAGTAAAGCAATTATGGAATAACCTCCCAGACGCCATCAAATCTTCCCCCAGTCTAAAGTCCCTCAAGAGATCCCTATTAACATACCTGAATACAGAATGCACCTGTAAAAACATGTAACATAGTGAATATATTTCCTACATATTTATTTTCTGTTAATTTGTATATTTGTTGTTTTTAATATCTTGCATTTTATTACTTTGTATTTCTGTAACAATGCAATGTTCTTGAACCCAGGACTTACTTGAAAACGAGAGAAATCTCAATGTATCCTTCCTGGTAAAATACTTTATAAATAAATTCTACTTTGGGACTAAAACTATTGAAAAGGAGGAATATCAAGAATTTGTGGACTGTTGTCTAATTTGTCCATTTTATTTATTTATAAAGGCCCCTATTACATTCTTCGCGGGATTCAGCCAATCGGAATTAAGAAACTTAATTGACATCAATTTATCTTAATTGACTCACTTAAGCTTTTGCGCCTGTCAAAGTAAATCTGAGTATATATGCTGCAGCAATAAGAAAAATACACGCATATTCACAATTTTATTGTTTGGGTATGTGTAGAATGTGTAACTGTACTGTGCTGTATTTTTTTTTCGTGCTGGTATTTTTCGTTTCGGCCAGAACGTTCCGATTTGCAGTTACCACCAGCTTCTCAAAGACGTTAAAATTATGCGTGCAAATGTCGTTCGTAAAAAGATGCGCATCGATTGTAATCAGGGGCAGACTGGGCAGGGGGACAAGTGGCACCCGGGCCGGCTCTGCCAGACCCCTCCTGCACAATATTGCCGGCCGCCACGTGCTTCCTACGAGCGGCAGCCAGCTTGAAACTCTGCCGCTCACGTGGGAAGCACGCGGCAGCCGGCAATATTGTGCAGGAGGGGCCTGGCAGAGGAGAGGTGAGCTGGGGGCAGTGGCGTAGCGAAGGGGGGGGCAGGTGCCCCCAGGCACCTTTCAGGTGGGGGCACAGCGAGCAGGGATGTGTGGCGGCACTCTAATTAGGCAAAAAAGGCGGCCGCCTTACTGGGCCTCACGGCCGGCCTAATTTGCATACTTAATGCACGAGCAGGGCCATCCTGTCCCTGACTTGAGGTGAGTTGTTTTGGGTGCCGTTTTGCTGCTCCTCTCAGCAGCTGGAACCCTTTAATCCCGCAGTTTCTTGCAGGGGAGCAGACAGGCCTGCTGCACGCTAGGCTGCTCCGCCCCCTGTTACTCTGTGCAGGTGAGAGCAGCTGGCCACGTGAGTGAGCTCCCACACTGTGCCTGCCTGGGAGCTGTCTGGAAGCAGCATGTCCTGCAAGGAGCCCCACCTCTGTTTCCTCAAGAGCAGAGTAAGTTTTTTAAAAGCTTTTTATAGTTGCAGGACTGAGCTGGGAATCTTTCTTGCACAGCTAAGCACCTTCTAATGGGGGGGGGGGGGTTAATGGGGGCTGGGGGGAGCACTCCTATTTATGACACCCAGAGCAACAGCAGGAGGAACACTTTGATAAAAATTATTGGATGGTTGCTGGTCTTGCAGGGTCTTGACCTCATCCTGACCCAGGAGCTGTGCTGCTCCTTGTCAGCAGTCGGGGGGGGGGGGCATGGCCGGAGCAGCAGTTGGGGGGGGCATGGCTGGAGCAGCAGCAGGGGGGGGCATGGCTGGAGCAGCAGGGAGGGGCATGGCTGGAGCAGTAGCAAGGGAGAGTCCAGACCTGAAAATGAGAGGGCTGCAGTGAGTCTGACACCCCAGGGGACAAGGTGCATATGGAATACACTCCTTATGTTACCAGGATTATTTCAATCTGTCTGTATGTCTTTCTGTGGGTCTGTATTTCTATCTGTAGGACAGTCTGCATCTATCTATATAGCTGTCAGCCAGTCTTCATCTGTCTATCAATCCATCTATATGGCAGTGTGTACCTTTTGCAAGATTCAGGGGGAAAAGCAGGACACAGAATTTGTCTTGGAGCTTAGTGAGGTCTAACTACACCTTATTTTAATTACATATAATTTAATATAAAAATGTAATATAATTATTTTAATCTATTTAATATTTAAATGCATTATATTTATTATTTTAATATAATTTAATTCACATTTTAGGCTGTGGTCAGACGAGCGCATTCTGTGCGTCCATGCACAACGGACATACTTTCTGACTGACGACAAGGTAGTGGCCACACGGTCCGTTAATGTGACTGACGTTTTTTTTTGACTGTAGACATGTAGATGGGAAATAAAATTAATATGAACTATTTTGTCCATCAAAAATGCTGGACGCACAAATGCAGTCCATCTGACTTCGTTCCATCACTCATACGCAAAGCTATGCGGACGTGGCGCACTCTGCGTCCGTTCTAGTGGATTTACGTTCTTGCCTAACTTGCGTCCGTTTGCCGTGTCTTTTGTGCGTCCGCACTTCGTGTGTGGGTCTCTATTGATCATAATTGTATGCTACCACAGACGTTAAAATGTGCGGCAACACAGACGTGAACACTGCACTCATCTGACCCTAGCGTTCATATTTCAATTTAGTGTAATTATTTCAATGTATATTTTTATATTAAAGAAGGTTTAAATATATAACTTTTATTAAAATATAATTTGCTTTAATCTACAAATATTTATTTTGTTTTATTGCAGTGGAGCTCTATGATATGTGTGGTTGTGTTTTGGGGGGCATCACTTCATCTTTTGACCCAGACAGCACAATGTCTTGAGCCAGCCCTCAGCCCTGTGCAAGCAGGCAGTACGATAAATTATTCCGTGCCACTGTGCATTTAGGTGGCAGCCGTGTGTTTTTTCAGGCAGCTGGGTGCTGGGGCAATATACTGTATATCCATGTGTGAGCTGCTGGGGGCAATATATAGCCATGTGTGAGCTGCTGGGGGCAATATTTAGATATCCATGTGTGCTGGGGCCAATATATCCATGTGAGCTGGGGCCAATATATCCATGTGAGCTGGGGGGCAATATACCCATGTGTGAGGTGGGGACAATATACCCATGTGTGAGGTGGGGGCAATATACCCATATGCGGTGTGTATGAGTGAGTTTTATTGCTCTGGAGCTCTGTGATACGCTCATACACACCGCACATTACTGTATCACAGAGCTCCACAGAAAAAAAACCGCACAGTAATGTGCATTGTGTATGAGCGTACCACAGAGCTCTACAGGAATACAACTCACTGTAATGTGCGCTGTGTATGAGAGTAAGTTATATTGCTGCAGAGCTCTGTGATAACGCTCATACACAAGGGCCTAAGTTGCTGCACTATGGACCTCTGGGTCATACTTGGCCCCTGGGACAAAAGTTGCCAGTCAGCCCCTGATTGTAATACCATCCGCTAACCAGCGCACGAATGAATTTGCGCTCACAATGTTAAGTATAGTAAGTACAGTTCATCACGCTCGCGCAGGTCCATCCGCGTTAAACGATAACGTGCTGTAATACGACGTTCAGCGCAAAGGGTTTTGCCCCTCGGGATTTGCGCGCGCAAAAACAAAATGTGCGAGGAATGTAATAGGGGCCAAAGTATTTTACCAGGAAGGATGCATTGAGATTTCTCTCGGTTTCAAGTATGACCTGGGTTCAAGAACATTGAAATTTTACAGTAGGTACAGAAATAGTATTAAATTCAAGATATTAAAAAAAAAATATATATATATATACAGAGTTCTACATAATGAAAGACCTTAAATATACTGCCAATTTTTTCCTAATGAACTTTCCTTAGAATCTTTACCGTTTGTACACGCTGCAATACTGGCGATTTTTGCAAACACCAGCACTTCGCAAATAAACCCTATAACATATGCATGAGAAGTGTTACCCTGCATTATGTGGAATTCATATGACTTGATCATGTAATTTATGTCCTTCCTGCAGCATTTCAGTTAATTCATGTTGCAGGGCAGCACCTTTTCTCCCTCTGCATCCAATAATACATAGCCAACATTGCAACACTAATTGTTTTGTACATTTTTTTGGGGGAAAAAAGATCACATTTCAGTGCACTGCAGAGGCAGGTATTATGAGTGAGAGGTAAAAAACAGAAAACCATACGGCGCATCCAAATCAATTAATGAATTAATAAGTTAATGGACATGTAAAATCCATAAAAAATATTAGTGTAAAATTCATAAAAATTGTTGGAAAAAAGAGGAAAGTGCTAAATATCGTTAAAAATGTCTTTTAAAACATCATTTGCATTGGTCAAATTATTGAAGTCAAAGTCTAGACCACTCACATTTGTGGGAGCCTGCAAGAGTGGTCTAGACATGCAGGGTTATTCAGAGAGCGTGAAAAGCAGGAGAATGATTGGAGAATGAAAAATTCTAGGTCAAAATAGCCAAACCAGAAAAATTCTCCCTTTCATCTCACTTCCAAATCGGCTATTTTGACCTAGAATTTTTGATTCTCCAGTCATTCTCCTGCTTTTCACGCTCTCTGAATAACCCTGTTTGACTTCAATAATTTGACCAATTCTGCCATGACCGTCTGCACTATTATTTTTCTGTGATATGTTTTCTTTGAGGGACACTGACGAATAAAAGGATTCGACACCAGCACTTTAGAGAAGATCAGCACATCATCCTTCATCATCATTTTTGAGTATTGAACTGTTATACACTTGAGCACTTTCCTCTGCACATTTGACTTTAGACCTGGACATTATTCTATGCACTTTAAATGATGTTTTAAAAGACATTTTTAACGATATTTAGCACTTTCCTCTTTTTTCCAACAATTTTTGTAAATTTTACACTAATATTTTTTATGGATTTTACATGTCCATTAACTTATTAATTCATTAATTGATTTGGATGCGCCGTATGGTTTTCTGTTTTTTACCTCTGTCTTGACACATATTTTGGTTGTTTTCTATGTGTTTTACCATGCTATAGGCAGCATTTGACTATTTATTAGCACTACACCTAGCACTTTAACTGATCACCCATTAATAGGCGCCCACACTGTATAGTGTATATATATATATATATATATACACATTTTCTAATTCATCCTTATGAGTGAGTGGTCTGCAGACTTCAATCAGTTCAAATGATCAAAGGGTAGGAAATAAATAAAGGATATAAATCACAAACAAATATGCTTGTTTTAATACAAGGGTGACGGATCAAATACCGCAGGTTAAAATACTATAAATCTACCAGTGAACACACCTGTGCAATTGCACATTGATCCATTCTTACAAAATGATTTATCCCTCATGAAACAGAGCTGATCTGGGAGACAAACCATTCTACCAGCACCCAGTGACCACAAAGGCTCATCAGTGTGCTGTGACGAATCTGCAGGTCCAGGCGCCTCCATTAAAATATAATGAAAGCAGTGTGTAGATCAGTACATTCTACGAATGCATAAATTCGCACAGCCTGGAAACCCAATGCGTTTAAAGCTGAACAGCTGGTTATTTTTGCATGTATCTGAATACTAAAACATAATACGAATCGACGTTTGCTATCAACATTCTCTGTGGCGAATCTGCGGTTGTTTCCGTTCAGCCACCGCCTCCATCTTCTAACCCCTCTGCCTCTCAGAATTGCGCTCTCAGGCGCACTTGCCACTCTTCTCCCCACACGGATCCACCCGCCCATCTCTTCACGCTCCAGCCAATGCTCACAGAGGATGATTTTTCGAACACTCCAATGAACAGAGAGGAAGCCCCCTTCTGACCAATCAGAGCACGAGGCGGCTTCCCAGCGCGATAGGTTGCGCCTTTGGCTCAGGGGCTTGAGGCGGCGGTTTGGGAAGGGGGGGAGAAGTGAAGAGAAGAGTCGGCCGCTCCGCATTGTAATTCGAATCAGTAGTTTGCGGAGGGCGAGCCTGAGGAAGCAGGGGCGGAGGGGTTAAAGAGCCGGAGAAAGAAGGGGCGCTCGGATAGGTCGGCGCTGTGTCCAGGCAGAGCTGTGCAGCGGGTGTCGCCCCGCCTCCCCCGGTTTTCCCGCCTCTTTCACTCTTGCCACTGACCGCCATTAAACCGAGCTATTGTATAGCACGCCGGAGCAGCCGAGGCCTTTAGTTTGCCTCTCGGGCCTCGTTGCTCCCAGCTCTATCTTCGCTCCGCACAGCGGTCTCACGGGCGTTCGCCCCCTCATCTGCGCCTCCTTCACCTCGCATCTCCCGCAGAAGCCATGTCCAGGCCGGTCAGGTGAGTCCCGAGGGCGAGAGCACGGCCCGGGCCGGCACAGCAGCCACTGCCAGCTCGAGGCGGACCAGCTGCTGCGTGAGGTGATGCTGGGCCGCCCCGCCGCGGATCCACGTGTATCCTCCCCGCATACGAGCTATCGGCTAAACCGGTATCGGGGCGAGATACATGTACTGCCCGGAGTAATGCTGAATCCCCCCACACACACATTCCCCACCGAGAATCGGGGGGGGGGGGGTGCTGTGCATGTGAGGCCCCCTCCTTTGTGTGCCCGTGTAAGGCCCCGCACATGTCATTGGGAAAGCTGTGTGTAATGGCGGGGTTGTGTTTAGGTGCAGCCTGCTTTACTCTGGCTTTGTGATGGCACGGATCAGGCTCGGCCATACTGTTTAAACGGGCCCCTGTGTCCAGGCCTGTGGCATGTGTGCAGGGACAGAGGGGGCCGGGCCTGCAGCTGTTTCTGGGGGAAGGGCATGGAGTGTACACAGCCACACACTGAAACAAAGGAGGAGCTAATTGCCTTCTCTGCTCGGGGAGAGCATGGACAGCACCCCGGCTCCTGTGCTGGAGGCCGAGCATCACAGGGAGACAATGCAGCCATCATGGGATTTTAAAGGGACACTCTATTATCCTTTTAACATTGCCTAGATCAATGCAGACCTTTCCTAATGTACAGCCGGTATTTCTTGCATTCCTTAAAGAGTGTGCATACCTCCCTCTCCCCTGTCTTCACTTTATCTGCCGTAAATTCTGCACTGCTACACAGGGCCCATAATAGGCCTATGGACTTTGTGAGTTAAACTCACACGTTTTTGTTTGAGTCCTCTTTTTTTTTCATGGTAATTGTTAAAGGGGGAAATGATGGCTTTAAACCATGGAAATGTTGGATTTGATACTCTGGATCCCCATGGCTAAAGCGCAAACCATTTTTTAATGGGTTTGGCAATCTAAAGGCTTAAATGGTTTCCAGTTCCCACCTCTGTTTGCACATTGCTATTTGATTGTATTACTCGGTCTTGTAACCTGTCACCCTTGTTTCCATTCACTTTGGAAGAAGCACTAATGAGATGTCGGTTACGCCAGGATATTCACCTGCATTTTGCAACCTACAGAACTATCATAGGATCTGGCTCCTTAAGCACCCTTACACAACTCTTGAGTAGCTGCAAATTCCTCCACTCTTGGACCAATGTACATTACATTAAGAGCATTTATATACTGCTGAGTTCTTCCAAAAAACCTTAGATGGGAAGAGATTCACAAACATGAATACCGAAGGACTAAAGGGCCTTGCCAATCTGCAATTATACGAGTGTTCTGCTAAACTAGCGTACAGAGTGTGAGGTTCATGGCCAGAAAGCACGAGAAAGCTGTTCAGGTGTAAGGGGGCACACATAAAAGTAAAGCCGGGGACTAGGTGGGAGGAGGGGCTTAAACACCACAAAGAGCCAGCCTATAACGCAGCGCTCTACAATGGGCACAATACAGACAGGGTAACAATTCATTGACCAACATTTGACAAACCAGTACAGGAAGAAACGAGGGCCCTATTCCCGTTGGAATTTACAATCTGGAAGGGGTGGGAGTGATGTACTGGTTGCGTCAGTGAGACTGGTGGTAGTCTTCCATAAATAAGTCTTAATGGAGCGTTTTGAAGGAAGAGAAACTAGGGGGAAAGTCTGACGTACAAGAGCGTTCCAGAGAATGGGGCTGCGCGGGAGAAATCCTGTAGTCTATCATGGGAAGAGGTGATGCGGGGAGAAGCATGTTTTCCTGTCACATTTGCTATACCTCCATGGGGTAGCCTCCTTGGTGCAGTGGATTCCTGAAGTGTTTTTGTGCATAGTAAAAATCTTCAAAACCTGATTTTCAATTTGAGTCAGTAAATCTACTGATCAGTAAACCAGTAATGATGGATGTGGTAATGCTTTCTCCTATACAATAAAGCCCTCAAGGGAAGCTGTTGGGACTTTCCCTCTTCCCACAGCAGACTATGGGGGTAGATGTACATCTATCCTAGGACTTTTACACTATTTTCTAGTACATACTGTTACTAGGTGGCTGGTGTTTAAGTTACCATTGCTGGGGGGGGGGGCTTTTTCTGTGAAAACACTTGGATTTTATTGACTCTATTCTTATTTTTATGACAGGAATAGAAAGGTGGTGGATTACTCTCAGTTTCAGGACTCTGATGGTAAGTTTCAAAATCTGAGTTGACCTTCTTATTTGCCATTTAGGCCCCACGTCTTGAGCCAGGAACTGATCGCTCTGAATATTTGTCTGATCTGTTAGAATCAAAATTAAGTTACAAGGGTGAGGATTTGCAGGGAAAACTATACATAATATTCTTGGCGAATCATTGGTTACGGTGTTCTATAAATGCTGCACAGATCAGCGATCTGCGTAAAAAAGTGGGAGGGGCATGTCCCACCCTCCATAATATGTAATCTGTATGCTGAGATGTGTTAATGGAGAAGTAAAACAGGCATTGCTTTTAGACTCACAATATCAAAAAAAGGGTGATGTTTACAGACTAAAACAATATACCAGCAAGCAGGTAATCTGCAAAAGTTAACGCATTCCTTTTGGGTTTTATCACCGCCTGATGGAAAGCATGACATTTTGCAAGAGTCCTTCCATATTGAAGGTCTGTCACATTGGCCATGGAACAGTCATCTCTAATGGCACAATCAAGCGAAAACCTTGACCTGAGCGGGGGCTTCACCGTTGAGCATGTCTCAAGGCTTGGCTGTCCACTGGGACAGTTTTCCAACATTGGTGCGATCATCCGATTGTCTGCAGTTGTCCGACCAGTGTTGCGGTGTGAAACTGAAACAGCCATCTTCCCCTGCCCCCGCCTTCCATTGGATGGCTTCTGATTTTTTTTTTTTTTTTTTTTGCAACTGATTAGCGATCTTTCCCATTTCAATGGGGTTGATCGGGTGAACTGAAACTAGTTACATGTAAAAGATGAATTGTATAGTTAAACCAACACGGCAGGGAAATTGCCCCATAGAGAAGTGATTCAGTTTAAAAGCCCATATGGTTCGATGTAAAATTCTATTTTCTTAATTTTTTTAGGTGAAATTTTGGGTTCCATTAAAAACAAAAACTGCATCCCCTCACCGAATGCGGTTTTTTTTTTTCTTTAGGTCGACTGCGTACGGTGTTGTCCTTGGTTCTAAAACCTATTACAGCACTAGAGACAGGGTGTCTCCTTTCATTTAGTTGTGACTTGGTTGCCCATGATCAAATGTTATCAAGCCAAAGTTCCCTTATGCATCCATTTGAGCATATGCCAACGGAGTATTATTTGGACTACATTTTACTTAATGGTTCAGTAAAACAGACTATCAGGGTGACTGCACTTGTGCCAATCTACACTTGGTGCTTGTACATCATATGCTGTACCAAAGGCAAGTCTGACCGGATGTCTGCACAATAAAGGTATTTTGTTTGGGCTACAGTGCATTGTTTTGCGTTCTAGTTTTAGAATCCAGTCTTTTTTTGTCGCTTGCAATCTGCAATTTGTGGGTAACAAGATGTGGAAGTCTCATTGCTTTGAGTTAAAGGGCATGTACACTTAGGCCCTGTTCACACTGCGATTTATCGCGCAAATTTTGCCGCAACGTCGCGCTGTGTAGCTTCTCCAATGGAGCTGTTCACATCTTGCCGTGCGACGTCGCAGAAGCATGTCGCAGGTACGTGACCCCTTTTTTTGCGATCTGCGATTTGTATTGGTGCTTGAAAAAAATCGCACAAAACAGTGTCTCGCAACATTATCGCACCATGTCGGGAATTTGAAAATCGCAGTGTGTGAACAGGGCCTAAAGGTCAGAATGAAGCAGATGTTTGCTTGTTTGTAGGCGGGGTCTAAAATGTGGCTGGTTTCAGACAGACTTCATTGCAATATGCTGAAGTTGGTCATTCATTGGAAAGCAACAGAGCTGCATCTACTGAGGCTAGGGTCAGATGAGCGCATTTTGTATGGACTGTGCGTCCGTGCAGTACGGACGTACTTTCTGACTGACAACAAGGTAGTGGCCACACAGTCCGTTTTTTTCACTGACGTATTTTTTGACTGTATCAGGGAAAATAAATTACAATGAAAAAACATTCTGTCCGTCAAAAATGCTGGATGTATAAATGCAGTCGGTCTGACCACGCTCAGTCACACACAAAGCTATGCAGACGTTGTGGACGTGGCGCACTCCGCACATCCGTTCTAGCAGTATTACGTTCTTGCCTAACCTGCGTCTGTTTGCAGCGTCCGTCAGCCTCCGCACTTCTGTGCGGACGTACTTCGTGTGTGGGGCTCCATTTAACACAATTGTATGCTATCACGGACGTACTTATGTGCGGGCAACACGGACGTTAACACTGCGCTCGTCTGACCCCAGCCTTAATCGGGTGTGGTCACCTAGGCCAATACAGGCCGTGCATAGTTGGGTATACACAACATGTTGGGTGATTGTGGGATGTGTAGCTCCAAAGCAACGTTTCTATTTTTAAAAGACGGATTTTAAGTTGATATCCATTCTACAGCTTTTGTTGGCTTCCGAAAACCTGCAGGCTCTATGGTTAGGGCCGTGTGATGTGAGCTTGTAGCTTAAAGAGGCACTCTACTCACACTGTCCTCTTGTTAGTCCCCTAGCGCAACACAATTTGCAGTGTCTATGCTACCAAAGTAGCGAAGGAGCACAAATTGCTCAGAAAAGCTTCAGGGACTTCCGAGTTTGGGTAGTCCCCAAAAAGAAAAGAGAAAAATTTGTGCAAAGGCTCTGGGCAGCCGTTGCCCAATTTATTCAAACCTAGTATAGAGCCTGCCAAGAAGTTGGGAGTTTTAACTGTTGCCTGCTTAGTGTGTATACCCCAGATTCGAAGAGGCAGAGAAGGAAGCCATTCTTTAAAATATAAGAAGGCAGCCTTGTAGTTAAAGGGATATTCTACACACCTGACCACTTTAGCTTTTTAACCCCTTCACTGCTGAGCCATTTCACCCCATATGCCAAGCTCATTTTGTCAGTTTTGCGATCATCATGTTTAAACGCGATTTTGAAGTAATGTTAGGACCCAGACAAACTCTCTATATCCTTATTTTTCAACAGGGTCAAATTCTGTCAGTATGCTTTAACGAAAAAATTAAAAATGTAAATTTCAGATTTCAATCATTTACAGCTTCTAAAATTCTTTCACATGTTATCCATGTTTTTGTGGTTATATATTCTGTGGGGTACTGTTTATAAAAAAAAAAAAATAGAAATGGGAACCGGTTACTGCATTTTTCTGAGACACGTAATTTTAACTAAAACTGAAATTGTTTATTTTTCGTTTTTTTTTTGTAAATGACTTTTTTTTTTTATAAAACACTGACCTTGTTTGCGGCTTCGGAAACGAGAAGGTGAGGAAGAGCAATAACATTGCCATATCTATACGTGACAAATGGACAATGCCCCTGCTTTAGAACAAAAAATTGAATTAAACCCCCCCCCCCCCCCAAAACATTACCATGTTTTTTGTATCATTAGAAAGGCTAGACGGTGACGGCTAACATGACTTTGTATTTCCATTCTTCACACCACAATGGTCCAAAGGACCGCTGCTCAGCTCGGAGCAGTGTAGCAGCTTGTTTTAGATGGATCAATGTGTAATAACGCTTTGCGCCATCACCTCCACATTTGGTCATGGCATGGGAAATGAGATGGAGTTTTTATTTTTACAAACAAAATGGCAGCATTTGAAAGGCCATGCTACGACCTTTCCAATGATAATATGCATGAATCTCTACATGACATGGTTCCGGAGATAAGTGGGTCCAAAAGACCCCGGTACCTCATAGGGGATACATCGCTACAGGACTTGCGTATGTAAGGGTTGCAATTCCTGTTGTGGTTAGCAAATTGTGTTCGCTACGCAAATAGTGCAGGGAGCGCAAATTGCGCAGAACAGACTCTGGGACTTCCGGGTTCAGGAGTCTCTGACCAGAAGAGCAGAGCACGGGACAAAAGGGGTAAATTCACCCAAAATTTCAATTATTGGGCAGAGGTTGTCAGCAGCCTCTGCCTAATTATTGAAGAGCAAAAAAAGGCCCTCTATTTTTGTTTAAAGCAATTTAGGCTTCTTGCAGGGTAGGATGCGGCTTGATCACATTATGTAAGAGGCAGGAGTTGTTGTGGTGGTCGAGTTGGTTTTGACATCAAACTTGGGTGGTGCAGTTTCTTGAGTTAACCTGTTAGCATTCTAAGAAACTGTCCTATTTCTTCAACCATTAATGTTTTGTGATGTTTTACTTTCCTATTGCAGACTATGCAAAAACTTTCATACTTGTCCTGTTTTAGTCTCCACATACACTGGCAGGTGACTGATTTTGGTTTTCATGGATAGGTGTTACTGACATAAATGTTTGCAGACTGTATCTCAGTAAAGGATAATTTTTTTAATCTGCAAGCTGACCTATCAGAACGTTTAATGTCTGAAAGTCCCGTCCTTTTTGAGTTAACATTTAGCTGGAATATGCCAATGTCCCATTTTAAGCTTTTGGGGGGACATAAAGTGACTCATTGATACGGTTTAGCTTGATGAATAGGGAATTCTACATCATTCACGCATTGTGCTTGTGTTATTGCATTGATCATTAATGGGTGAGGGCACCTGCATTTGTTGCAAATCTGTAGCGTTTGGAGCAAGCTCTGCCTAAACCAGGGCATGACTCGACCAATGTGGATATTCTTGTTTATTTTCATAATCCATAGCCTGCCATCATGGGTTCATCTCTTGTCCAAATCAGCAGTTCTGGTGTAAAACCAATACTTAAGCAGAGGGCAGATATAGTACAGCTATATACTTAGACGGCTGTGATTTTGGTAACAGAAGCTGTGAAAGTCTGAACTTGAGTAATTTCCTTTGTGTATTGAGGTCCTGCTATTCAGTTACTTTGGGAGATAAAACCTTGACTACTTTGTATGATGTCTGGAATTGGAAGTTTCCAAATGGTCAGAGGTGCTGCGTTTATGCTCGGTGACTGGTTCAGTGGGCCTTCTAGCCCCATATAATATGCTTGGACATCTATAGGTGTGGTGTTTTAACACTTTAAAATTCAGAAATGCTCCTTGGTATTAAAATCTAATCTGCAATGGCTGCTTCAACATGTCAAGGAGTTAACATTTGTCACGGTTTCCAATTTATCTGAATAGTTACAACTATATATTTTAAAACCCCTTTGGTCCTCTGCATTAAATTAGAAACGTTGCACAATACAGTTTTACCATAAACACCATTCTATTTGTGCTTGATTGGAAGTGTGCCTGCGTTTAAATATTTCCAAGAAGTCTGCTTTCATTTGCAGGTGAAGTGAATTGCTTTCAATGTGCAGTTTTGAGTTTGTCACGGAATCCTATGCTAGTTTTTAATGTTTACATATTTAAAGAGGACATCATCTTGTCGGCTAGCTGCATGATTCCTGCAGTCGGCATCCAGCTTCACAGAAACTAAGTTTTCAATATCACCTTGGCAACAATTCTGTTGGAATTTACTAGCACTTGTCACCCAAGATCTGAGGCCTTTTTTTTTTTTTTTGAAATTTCTTTATTGAACCAAATGCACAGTACAGCATGAAAATAATATACAAGCAGATAATACTATACAGTCATCAACACCCAAAGCTGCCAAGCAGAACCAGGTTCTCAGTTTTTCTTAAGGACCAGGTAAAAAATAGCTATTTCCGAGGATAAACAATGACAGGGTCCCATATTTGTAGGAGCTTAAGAAAACTAAAATAAGGCCATAGCAACAAATCAGAAGTGGAGGAGAAAGAAAAGAAAGGAAGAAGAGGGGGGGGCGAGAGAAAGGAGAAGATGGAGGGGGGAAGAAAAGGATGAGTTTGAAAAGAGGGGGGGGGAGGAAACAAAAAAAAAAGGGGGGGGGAGGGGATGGTGCTCCTGTCAGGCAGGACCCCAGTGTGGACCCTGTAATATGTCTCAAAGATTCGCGATGACCCGTCTACACATCAAATGCAAGCCACGGCGACCACACCTTCAAATACGAAGAGAAACAGTCATGTGTAGTGGCGGTCATTTCGTCCATGGTTCTAATCTCCCGTATTTTGCTTTTTACTTGACTATAAGGCGGGCCAGTGGGAGACCGCCAATGGGTCGCCAGTACCAGTCTTGCTGCCAGGAAAAGTTTTGCGAGTAGCTTGTTGGCTGGAATGGTCAAATCGTCCAGGGGTTTGGATAAGAGGCATGACCAGGGGTCCCGGGGCATCCGGACTCCCAAAACCTCGGAACACAATTGTAGAACCCTGGACCAAAAGTCTCGAATGTGAGGACATGTCCACCACATATGGTACATCGTACCATCCCTCCCACAACCTCGCCAGCAGAGACCCGTAGAGGTTCGTTGCATTCGGGATAGTTGCTGAGGAGTGAGGTACCACCGCATTAGAGTCTTAAAGGATTGTTCCTGCAGGGAAGTGCACACAGTCACCCTTCTAGAAGCCTCCCAGATATCGAGCCATTCCTGTGGATCCAAGGAGCGTCCAATATCTCTCTCCCAGGCCCTTACATAGTTGAGCTCCCTCCAATCTAACAGCAGACAAGGAGTTGTATAATGTGGAAATGAGTCCCCTGGGATACTTGCCGCCCAAGCAAATGCGTTCAAATAGGGTCAAAGTAGATTGAGCCGCCCTCCGATTCTGTGCCATCGAGGCCCATGTCCGTAGTTGTAATAGATGAAAGCGATCCATAGTAGAGAAGGAGAGTCCAGGATTAGAAGCCTCTATGTCCACAAGCGAGCCGTTACACCAGAGATCGTAGGCGGCGTAAGTCCAGGCCGGTCCATGAGGCGAACCGGCGTTGGTCCATGCCCGGCTGGAAGGATCTGTTTCGGAGATATGGCGTGAGGGGGGAAGGAAGGCATGTCAGTTCGCATTTTTCAGCTATCTTGTTCCAAATTCGCATAGAGTTCTGAATCGAGGGACATATCGTTCGGAGCAGGGGTCTATCTTCTCTAGGAACCCAGATCCACATGCTAGAGTCCGGATACATCAGTGCATTCTCTAATGCCACCCAGCGTCGAGTGTGTGGCTGTGAATGCCAGGCTACCACCTGGGCCATCTGTGCAGCATAATAATAGGTGTATAAACTAGGTAAACCCAGTCCCCCTGCGGTCAGATCTGAGGCTTTTTGCAGTATTGTATGTGATGCTGTAGAGAGAGACTCTAGTCTCACTTGTGATGACCTGCTGGTAACATCCCATACCTGGAGCAAAGATTCTGGCCTTTTCACAAATGTATACATATTAGCCTTCTCTTAGAATATATTATTTTTCAAAGTTATGTATTCAATTGTTATCAAATGCACTTGTTAAGGTATATTATATGTTCTACAGTGAGGTGTGTTTTTAAAGAAATCTATTTACTACTTCTTTCGCACACATTCCTTTAGTTATAGTGGCATGAACTTAAATACAAAGGCTGCATTTATGTGTATTTGTCAGAAAAAAAATTGCATTGTAAAATGTTATGTACATGTGTTCAGGCACAGGAGTATAGTTCTCATTGTGATTTTCTCAGACGAAGAGTATGGAAGAGCTGCTGCCCCACCTGCAAAGAAATCTCGAGCATCACCCAGAGAGGTCAAAGATAAGAAAAAACCTGCAAAGAATTCACAGGAAGAGAGGTTGGAAAGTGGCAGTTTAATATAAAGAACTGTCTTGTAATTCATATTCTGAACACTATCCTTTTTTGTATGGTTCCAAAATATTTAATAAACTTCATTTAATAGACGGCAATGTTTTGGGAGGTTTAAATATGTTGTGCAATTAAGCTCTTAAATATTGAGATTAATCAGTGGGAATTGTTTGGTCTTGCCATCAGTCACGCTCCAGATGTCCCTGTTTAATTTTCTTCCATTAAGAGAATCAGAATTTTTAACTGTCCCAGACAATGTGATCAATGAGGCACGCAAAGGTTAAAATAGGAAGGCGGTGTGACGGGGAGAAATGTTTAAACCCTTCACTCCCACCCTGTCTTAACACTTAAGATTGTTTCAAACCTTATCTTTATCTAGCGCAAGGCTAGCTCTCTAATCCTCTGGAGCATGTCTCATTGCTGGGGGGCTAGGGGACCCCAATTCGGTGACTGGAAGGTGGGTTGTGGGACCCAAATTGGTCCCTGGTCCGGATGGCTGTCTTGTAGGGGGCCAAAAAAATGCTCAGGGCACTGTGACCATTGAGTGGTCAATGTTTAGTCTACCTCTGAATTTGTCCACATTGCGTCTTGTAGAATATTTCCTTCCAATATACTGAGAGTATTACGTAGATGGTTTACAGAATAAGTCTTTGTAGTTATTGTGCATCATGAGTAGGTGCTTAGAACTGCAAATGTCTTTAAATTTCCTCATAGCAATTCTCCAAACTTTTTAAAATCCCTACATTTCTTGTAAATTTTAGACATTGTAGTTTTCGCTGTGCTCAATGCAAGTATGTTTTGTGGAAACTGAGCATATTCCATAAACTCCTGCCCAGCACTTGGTCATGTTTCATTCGATAAACTCTTTGCTGATAGCATGGCTTGCACTTGTAGCAGCTACTCTAGGCAACATCAGAGTAGAATGCACTACTTTGTATTGGCATGAATGGGGTGCATCGCTCCTCTCTACTCTGAGCACCATAAAGCTTTGGAAGTAATTTGACGAGGGGTGAGCATAGTCTAGGACACTGGGGAACTTTGGCAACCCAGATGTTTTGGAACTGCATGTCCCATGATGCATATTCACAAATGAGACTAAGCACCATGACACATGTAGTTCAGAAACATCTGGGGTGCCAAGGTTTGCCATCACTGGTCAGGGACGTAACACTGCATCTGTCATATTTTGAAATATTTCTGAAATCTGCCATAGATCTTTGAGGAATGATGGTATTGGTTTGTGCACAGTTTTATCAAATGTAGGAAACGACAAGCGATTGGATTAAAGGTATTTTTGACAGTTTTCATTCATACTTTGTTTTTTAGTGAGGAATCTGATGAAAAAGATGCAAAGAAAACCAAAAAGGTGGACTCTGCAGGTAAGCATTCACCACAAACTTTGTTAAATATGAACCTCTTTAAATTAGGGCTGAAACAACTAAATCGATTAATCGGCTGTCGCTTAATCGATTTTGTGTACAGCACACAGTTTCAAGTCAGACTGAGTTAAACCTCTTATTCTGCTTTGGAGCTGATTGGAGATGTGCCGCTGCTTTACTCTATGATTTTGTTCTTGGGTATGTCAGACATAACCAGTTTTCATTTAGTTTACAATTGCAGAAGTGCTGTAACACAAACCCTGGGATACTGCCACCGGGCATAGGCTCTGTACCGCTGGTGTTTTATCCTTACTTGAAGCTGGAGTACTGGGTCACCACCCCAACCTGCCTGCCATCCCCTCTTTGGTCTGGAGTTGCCATGATCTCCCTTTTGGTCCGGTCCCTTCCCACACTCAAGTCCAGTCTTGCCCAAACCCACTCCATCTCACACTCGGGTCAAGTCCCTTGCCCAAACTCGCTCCCTTCCACCTCCTGGACCCACCTCACGCTCAGTTTATTCATGAAATTATTGTAAAGGAACACTCTAATAAGCTGAAGTGGTCAGACTGCAATGACTGCCCCCCCGTTCTCACCCTATCTGAGCACTTGTCGCTGCGTTTGTGCAGGAAGACATGGGTACACAGCATCAATCCATCACTGTGACCAGGTCCTTGTGTACATTGTGTGTGAAAAGTATGCAATTTGCGTATGTACGTACGAATGTTATGTACACTACACAAATAAGAATAAAAGGAGCCGGAGGGGTTTGGTTTTTTCATAATGTTCTTTTTAAGGAAACTTTTTTATTCTTCTATCCGATGAATCGATTAATCCAATTATGAAAATAATCGTTTTTACATTTTATATTATGCTGGTAATTCAGGCTTTAGCACAGGAGAGTTATGTGCTTCGAAGTAAAAGTGCCAAAAATGTTCTTGAAAAGGTGTACTCCTTTTTATTGTGCATTTATAAAGCATTACGGTTTCTTGCATGTGCTGGATACATTTGTCTTGAACCACTTGGCTGGTGAAAGCAGAGTCTAACCACTTCTAACCAGATGTTACTGCTTATGAGTAAAGGCGTTACTTTAAGTTTTTGTTTTTAAATGAGACCTACATGAAATTGCATATGGTGTTTCCATGCAAAGTACTTGCTCTCTGCTTATCCAAACCTTCAGAGTTTATTTTGATTCTTCATTCTGAGTCACTGCACACGTTGTATTTCACTTTTAAGAGTGGGAAGGAAAGGTGTTTTGACATCCTCTTACACAAGGAATTTGTTACCAAAAACAAGTGGTGTCAAGGTTATTCAACTAAAGGCAAATTATTTGGCATTTTCTTAAAGCATTAGAGCTGATACTGTTGCTAGTAGATAGAATTTAGGGCATTGTTAAAACCAAAAGAATATCTCCTTAACCTCCCTGGCGGTATTCCCGAGTGTGACTAGGGGTTAAATTTCGCTACTGCGAATGGTAACCCCGAGCCACACTCGGGCTGGATGTTTACTCACCTCCTCCTGGCTCCCTCGCTGATCGCAGCGAGCTGCTTCCTGGATGGCTCCCTGCGAGTCACATGATGCAGAGGGGCTGGACCGCAGCAAATTTCATTCACAAAACTCACTGAATACAAATGGAAATGGTTATGAACGGCCACTAGGTGGCAGTACAGGATAAGAAATAGACCATACATCGTCTCACCCTTGTTCTCAGACAGATTTTAAGGCAGGACACGGAGGCTTCGTATTTGCTGTTCTCTCTTAACTGCCCCAACAGCAGCGAAGAAACTTTTATTGAAAATATAACAGAAAACAAACGGTCCTCCCTTCCCCAACGTGGGGAGGGGGACCTAGCTCCCAGATCCTCCCCTTCCAGTCCATAAGCCACTCCCCCGGAAGCAGCCCCTCCTCTTTCTTCGCTGCTCCCGGCGGTAGCAGACAGATAAGTATAGCTCTCCTGTATTTATCTTCTCTTCTATCTCCTTTTACACTCTGAGCTTCCCGACCCGGTCCAAAACCGCGGCGGGTCGCTCATTCGTCCGTTCCTGGCGTCGGCAGTGTTAGCCGGCGCCGGGTTCGGGCATCTCCCTGTCTCTGCACAGCTTTGATTTCTCGCGCTGTATCCCTGCATTGCGCGCACGAGCTCCACACGCGTCTCTAGCCACGCCCCCTCAAACCCGCAGTATCGCGGGAGATAGCGGCCGCCATCTTGGATTCCCCTCCACACAGCGCGGCACACACACGCACTCTCCGCTCAGCCTAGCTCTGCAGCCGTTCGCTTAACTTTTACCATGTCCACTCCAAGCCTGGCCAAACGGATGCTCCCTCCTCGGAGGACATACCATCCTCAGACCCCGGATCTGAACGGAGCTCCCTCTCCCCGGAGCAATATGCCCGCAGGAAACATAAAAAATCTAAACGACTTTCTACAGAGTCCAGATTTGCCCGCATGGAGGCTTCCCTGCAGACATCCGTCTCACAAGCAGTGGCTGCAGCAGTTTCCTCACTCTCTGAGTCATGGCACAAATCTCTCACGGAGGCCATCTCCTCCACCCTCCCCCCCATTCATGTTGATCCAGCTCCAGAGATCCCTGATGTCCCTCCAGAGGACCTGAATATGGGCTTAGACCCCGCACTCTGTGCACCCGAGATCGGACTTCCCACCGGTAGTCCAGCTGCAAGCAGCAGCAGCAGAGGGGCCGGCACCCCCAGATCACTGCCTAAACCAGCCACCACGGCACTTGTGCCAAGAAAGCGCACCCTACCCCAAGGGGCTCGGGTTAAAAAGACTAAGAAAGTCTGCCGTACTAAACCTATAGTCACCCTCACTGACTACTCAGATTCAGATCAGGACGAAGCAGATCCAGGGATGGCTGAGGGTGAAGTCCTCGAACTCCACGCTCCGGAGGACTTAGATTTGCTAGACGCGGACGCACCCACTTGCCAGCCCCGATCTCGGGGTACGGTGGTGTACGATCCGCAGGGCAATCCCCTCTTCGAGCCTGAGGATATTGCTCGTCCTAATTCCACGATCTGGTACGCATCTCCACACGTGGAGCAATGGGTCGACTCGCACATCAGGTGCCCTATGACCAAAGAGGACAGGGCCAAAATGAAATTAGAATGTCCTCGCCCGGTTACTGCCGGAAAATCATGCCTGACTCCCAATGTGGACGTCAGCTTCCAAAAAATTGTGTCCAAGCGTGGCTGGAACCCCAAAAGAGGCATTGAATTTGCAATTAAAGGCTGCCAGGACCGTCTCCTGGATACAGCCGGCCCCCTGATAAAGCTCTTCCAACTGGCAGAGGAGGCCAAAACCAATGTTTCACTGATGGACCCTTACGAGGTCACGGAATGGGTCCAACGATCCCTATGTCTGCTTGGCAACGCCAATGCAGCCCTCTCAACCGAGAGACGTAAGAGCATTCTGCTCAAAATTGACACTGAGATGCTGCACCTAGCCACCAATGACCTAGGTGCCTCAGCACAGGGCTTCCTTTTCGGGAAACCTTTTCTCAAAGACATGGGGGAATACACTCAGGCATTCAATTCAATAGACAAGTCGGAGGCATCTCTTAAACGCATATTCTCACCAAACCGCGTTTTTGGCAGGGCCGGCAGGTTCAGGGGTCGCCCTGTCGGCCGAGCGGGCGCTAATAATTCCCGCATCGCCAGAGGCTCCGCTTCCAACACTCAGCCCACCGTTGGTTCCAGTGGCTTCCGTGGTTCCAGCTCCTTCTACCCTCCGAGGTCACGAGCTTGGCGAGCCCGCGGATACAGAGGTGGCAGAGGTGGTCCTCCCGTTCCACAAGGACAAGGTAAGACCAATTTACATTATCCCCTCGTCCCTAGTTGCCGTGGGCGGCCGCCTCACTCAATTCCTCCCAAGATGGGCTTCACTCACTTCGGACCCATGGGTCCTCTCCACAGTGATGGGTTACCAGATAGAACTCTGCGGTTTTCCCACTCAGACCCATTTCCCCCACCCTCCTCGGCTCGCGGATGCCCTTCGGGCGCTCATCCATTCCGAGGTGATAGACCTCAACCGCAAAAGGGCCATAGAACCCGCTTTACCCAATCCAAGGGGCTTCATCAGCTCCCTCTTCCTGGTGTCAAAGAAAGGCGGGGGGTTCCGTCCGGTCATCAACCTCCGCTCCCTCAACGATTGGGTCACTTACCATCATTTCAAGATGGAGGGCATCCCCACGTTAAAGGACATGCTCCTTCTGGGAGATTGGATGGTCAAACTCGACCTCAAGGATGCCTACCTCTCAGTTCCCATAACGGAATCCCAAAGGGACCTCTTACAATTCCGCTGGAACGGCAAACTATGGAGATTCTCCTGCCTCCCCTTCGGACTGTCGTCCGCCCCACGATGCTTCACCAAGCTACTCAGACCCGTGGTTTCCTCCCTCCGTGCTCGGGGTATCCGACTGGTGATCTACCTGGACGATGTTCTTCTCATGTCCCAAGCACCTCACACCCTTCGGACCCATCTACGCGACACTATTTCCCTATTTCAGGAACTAGGGTTCCTTCTCAATCCAGAGAAATCGATTCTCACGCCCACTCGCTCTATAGAATTCCTGGGCTTCGTGGTGGACTCCGACCTGATGAACCTCAGTCTTCCACTGTCAAAGATCTCCTCGATCAGGAAGGATGCAAGGATACTGCTCAGGAAGAAGACCTTCCCCCTCCGCTCCTTGGCCCGTACGGTGGGCCTCCTAGCGGCGGCTCGCATGGCGGTTCACCCGGGACCACTACACTACAGGGCCCTCCAACGATTGAAGGCCCGTTCTCTCCGGGCGAACCTCGACTATACGGATCACGTGACGCTGTCAGAGGACGCCAGATCGGATCTACGATGGTGGATAGACAACATAGCCACCTGGAACGGTCGCCCCCTGGTACCCCCTCCTCCCACGATGACCATCGATTCGGATGCCAGCAGACTGGGCTGGGGCGCGAGATGTGGGTCCCAGGAGACAGGCGGTCGCTGGTCACCTCCGGAACAGTTGTGGCACATCAATTGCCTAGAACTCCTGGCGGGATTATTTGCACTCCGGTGCTTTGCAAGACGCTCACCTCCGGACTCGGTCGTACTTCGGATGGACAACATACCTGCAGTCCGCTACATCAACGGCCTGGGAGGCCCTCGCTCTGCAGACCTATCTGCCATGGCTCTGCGACTCTGGGAATTCTGCCTCCCCCTCGGGATCTCGGTCCACGCCCAGTTCATTCCCGGTCTGACCAACGAAGTGGCCGATTGGAACTCCAGGCACTTCGCGGACTCGGGAGACTGGCGACTGTCACGGCACAGTTTCTCTACACTATCCGCGCTCTGGGGGCCTTTCCAGATCGACTTGTTCGCCTCCAGGCTCAATACTCAGCTACCAGACTTCTTCAGCTGGAGACCAGATCCGGACGCCAGGGCCACGGATGCGTTCCTCCAAGATTGGTCCAAGGGCCCCCACTACGCTTTCCCACCGTTCGTCCTCATTGCTCGCACTCTGTCACAGATCCGAGCTCAGGAGGCTTCAGTGGTCCTGATAACACCGTTTTGGAAGTCTCAACCATGGTTCCCAACACTCCTGAGCATGGCGATGGATGTCCCGAGGCTTCTACCTCCCTCCCCGGACCTTCTACTAGACCACGAGGGACAACCCCACCCACTGATGACCTCCCACCGTCTTCAACTCCTGGCGTGGTGGCTCTCTGGCACCCCCCTACAGGCTCACGCCTTTCGGAGCGCACTACAGACCTCTTGCTCCAATCCTGGGCTCCGGGTACCCGACTCGCCTACAAGTCCGCATGGGATGGGTGGGCTGGCTGGTGTCTGGAACGGGATAGAGATCCCTTTTCGGCCCCTGTGACAGCCCTCCTGGATTTCCTCACCCACGCCTTCGACTCTGGTAAGGCTTATCGCACAGTGAATGTCCTTCGTTCGGCCATTTCGGCTGGCCATTCTGGATTTTCGGGAGTCGCCGCGGGCTCCCATCCTTTGGTCTGTCGCCTGCTACGAGGCATGCGCTTCTCCCGCCCTCCGGCACCCAAATACTCCTGTACATGGGACGTGTCCCGGGTCCTCTCCTTCCTGGATCGCTGGCCTGAGAATGCCGCTCTCTCACTGCAGGCCCTCTCGGCGAAACTCCTTATGCTTTTCTGTTTAGTGGCCTGCAAACGTGTCGGAGATGTCAGGGCGCTGGATTTCGGCGCCCGTTCTTATGTTCCAGAAGGTGTACGTTTCGATATCACACGTCGTACCAAGACGTCCCTGACCTCGGTACTCTTCCCGTCTTTTCGGGTCTCTCCCCGTCTCGTGTCTCCGGGAGTACGAGTCCCGTACTCACTCCTTCAGGGTTCTCCCGGTTTCACCTCTCTTTGTCTCTTTTCGACCTCCTCATAAACCGGTCTCCTCTCCCACTTTGGCTCGTTGGATGCGATGGCTTATGGCACAAGCCGGGGTGGATGTGTCGGCTTTCGGGGCCCATTCCGTCCGTAGTGCCTCCGCCTCTAAGGCGGCCTCGATGGGATGTCGACTGGAGGACATCTTACGTGCGGCTGACTGGTCTAGCGAATCCACGTTTCGCACCTTCTACTTTAAGCCCATTGTCCATTGGTCGGATGCGGCTCCTGTTCCGCTTTGAACTAGCAAATACGAAGCCTCCGTGTCCTGCCTTAAAATCACAAAATTTTCCTATTCCATAACGGAAAGTTTAGATTTTAATAAGGACACGGAGGCGAGTATTTCCCGCCCTACCCCACCCGGTTTGATTGGATTCCGCATCTCCCCTGGATTGGGATGGACTGTTTTGGCGGCTGCCAGGGCTCCCTTTGTTTAACCAGATTACAGTGTCTCACTGTTCTTTCATGTGCTTTGTCTATTTCAGCCTTCTGAGTTCCTGATATGGTTCCTCGATGTTTTGGCTCCTGATCTCCTACTCCAGTTTCGCTTCTGAGGCTCCCACCGTTGTCATGTCGCAGCTTCGAAAGAGGAGGGGCTGCTTCCGGGGGAGTGGCTTATGGACTGGAAGGGGAGGATCTGGGAGCTAGGTCCCCCTCCCCACGTTGGGGAAGGGAGGACCGTTTGTTTTCTGTTATATTTTCAATAAAAGTTTCTTCGCTGCTGTTGGGGCAGTTAAGAGAGAACAGCAAATACTCGCCTCCGTGTCCTTATTAAAATCTAAACTTTCCGTTATGGAATAGGAAAATTTTGTGATTTCAGTGTTTTTTGTTGTATTTTATTGAATATCATTTATTTGCATTATTTTTGGGATAATTTTTATTTTGTGTTTCAAACTTTATCGGACTCCGTGTATTTACTATTTTGTTTTAAATTAATTTTATAAAGGATTTTACCAGTAAGAACTCTTGATTGCACAGATTTCAGTGCGTGATTCCTAATACAGGCTAACTATGTATAAAAACACGTTTCCTTTAAAAAAAAAAAATTGATACGCTTTTAGACACAAAATTTTGAAAAAATTAGACCGCCAGGGAGGTTAAATTGTACCCTTTGCCATCTGTGGGTGCCTTTTTGGGAAAGAGCGAAACATTTATGCTTCTGGAATGGGTTGGTCCAGGCTGCTTTTGTGGACAAACTTATCTTTGTATTGATGTCTAGCACATGCAAAACATGATTTGCATGTGGTTTTTGTTAAGATGCACCTGGAGCTGACAGGTTCTTTTTTTTTTCTTTTTCTGGGAATCCCGTTGGTCATATCTAATACCATGGTGAGAGGTTGCTAGCTGCTGTTTACCTGGTTCCAGCACCTGGTGCCACTGCCATCCTCAGTGTGTGTAATTGGCCTGCACGATTAGCCCATGGTAGTGATGGCAGCATGCAATAAGGCACAAGCAGGATGGTTCTTGAACTTGTCGGCATGACCTGTCGACTTTACACTTGCTGGAGGAAAGTGTCAATTGCTTGCTTTGATGCTGCCAAAGAATTTTTTTGAATTCTAGTGGAATTGACTGAAAACAAAGCTAGCCACAAATACTATGAGGTTTGCGAAGACTTGATGCTCATTTTAGAATTCCAAATACACCTTTATGCTCTTCCTTATTTGCTGTGGTTTGTAATTTTGTGGCGTTAGGAGCTGTATTTTTCACCTAATTTTGTTTTTCCCCATCATTGCTTCAGATGAAGACCTTGGTAGTGATGATGTCGCAGCAGGTGATGGAAAAGCAGACAGTGATTATGAGAGCCCCAAAAAAAGTAAAAAAGTCAAAAAACCCTCCTCTGATAAAAAGAGGACATCTAAACCAAGGAAGAGATCAGCTCCAGGTAAAAACTTCAGTGAAACATTAACGAGCTGTGAAAATGCTTTGCGTTTTGGAAGAGTTTATGCTGCTTGATGACTTCATAAGGAAATTGCATCTTTGTTGTAGATGATAGCGATGATGAAAAAGATAAACGTAAGAATGTCCGCCAGCAAAGGCAAGCTGCATCCAAAGCTGTTTCTAAGCAGAGGGAGATGTTGATGGGTGATGCAGGCAGTGAGGAGGAAGAGCCAGAAGAAGAGGAGGAAGCACAATTTCTAGAAAGTGAGTTTTACCCTTCCATAACATTAAGTCAGGTTTGCTTTCAATGCCAAGAAACCGTTTATTACTGTACAACTGTTAATCATGTAAGCTATTAAAGAAATTTTGAATCGGTTTATAGCTTCTGTAAGCTCAATGAGAGACTTCACAAACTCAGCCGGGACTAGTGGCCACAATTGCATAAACTTTTACCCCAGCTGAAGTTTGGTTTATGTCTTGAGGTTCCACTGGTTATGTGCCCTGACATTTGTTTTATAATGCATTTATCTGCAGTGCCACTTTAGACTTTCCATAGACAAGAAAAAACCTTTTGTAGAGACTGGCCATGAAGCGGGCAATTTTTTTTTTTTTTCTTTCAAAAATAAACCCAAAACGTGACAACCACATTTGGGTTATTTAATGTTGACTACCTCTGAATATTCCTCCTTTTTTTTTTTTTTTTTTTTAAAGGGACACTACCACCCAGAAAATTATTTTTTGGTGGCTGATATCTTACGTTAAAATATTTTGCGGTGTCACTGCATTAATTTTGTCATATCCTTTATATAGCTCCCAACAGTTTCCACAGCTCTTTACAATAACCAAAGGAAAGATGCAGATAAATGGACATAGGATGGAAACTAGGTGTAGAGGCTCCTGCTCATAGTAGCTTACAGTCTAAAGGGAATGATACCCCCCCCCCCCCCCGTCTTTTACAGCACTTGCTCCTTACTGTGGCATTGGGCATAGAATGGACTTCATAGGTTAGATCTCCAAAAAACAACTAAGGATTGCATTGGGTGGAATGTATGCAAATTACACAATCGCCTCTCATTCGGCTGCCACCTCTTACTTTGTGTAGCATAGACCATACAGTAGAACCCTGCAGCTTTGTCTAGTCACTCACTCCACCCAAGTCTCTCTCATCCTATACCACAGCTGTAAAGTGAGCTATGCCATAAAATGTTGGTACATGTTGCATTATGGGAAAAAATCCACAAAATAGAAACAGGAGATGAACACCTAACTTTTTCATTTCATGTGCCATTACGTCAAAGAAATAAAAAGCAGGTGTTTTTTTATTCCCCATCCCCTTTATGCACAAGTAATAGTTACAGCTCATGTTACTTTTCCTTTTTAAAGCCGGGTTTCTCCACTCCAGTCCTCGGGACCCACTAACAGGTCAGATTTTGCAGATTACCTTAGGGAAATGCAGATTGAATCCTGCAATCACTGAGCAGCAAATCATATCACCTGTGCTTCAGATATCTGGCAAACCTGACCTGTTGGTGGGTCTTGAGGACCGGAGTTGAGAAACACTGCTTTAAAGCTTCTGATTGTAATACTTGCCTCATTTTGGGAAGAATTGGCACTTTTTTATTTGAACAGAAGAAAAATTGTGTGAAGTTGCTGCAGCTTTTTATTTTTTCCCCCTCATACAGAGGATTCTGGTAGTGATGAGGATTTCATGGTGGAAGATGACGATGACAGTGATTATGGTCGCTCCAAAAAGAAGAAAAAAGTGGTTAAGAAGTCTAAACCTGAAAGGCGAGAGAAGAAAGTACCTAAACCTCGTCTAAAAGCCACAGGTAAAGAATATGGCCTTTACAACTTCCTAAAGTGCCATGTTTAAGATTGAAGAAATCTGTTCTCTTGATGAATGTAAATAAAAATAACACTGGATATGTAACTTTGTTAATGCAGTAACACCTAGTCCGGTGAAGGCCAAAGGAAAATCTCGCCCAGCCTCCAAGGTACCCAAGGAGAAATCTCCGTCTCCTAAAGCTGAGGAGGAAGAAGAGGAGGAGGAAGATGATGAACCTGAGACACCACCACCAGAGAAGAAACCTGCTAGCCCCACACAGGAGAAATCTGGAGAAGAGGGCTCTGATGAAGAAGCTCAGTCCACAGAGGACTAGCCTGTTGTGTTTGGGGAGGGGTGGGATGGGGATGTGGGTGTGAGGATGATTGTTGGGGAGATTTTATTAAAAAATACAAAAAACAAAAGCTAAAAAAAGAAAAGAGAAGCCAGATTGGGTGTAAAACATGATTTAGGCAGTTGCTTGACTCGTGCACCACCAATTCTGTCTTTCATTTGTTTTAAGAGTTACATATGCGCTTTTTTTTATTTTAAATTCAGCAGAAGGCAAACCTTTTTGCCATTTTGGGGTTAATAGTCTTTCCCATCACCTGTATGAAAATAAAGCCATGCACATTTTTAATAAGTTTGCATTGCTAAGGTGTATGTTTTTGATTTCTGTTATGTTGGTGTCTAGCTGAAGGAAATTAGCAAATATGAAATTGGAACTCCTCTATCTAGGTTTTCAGTGGGTGTTCAAACTTTCCTTGTCAATTACTCTTGACAAATGTCAATGTTTTTGTGAAGTATTGATTTCATGCAATGACACTAAAGCAGTCTTCATGTGGCATGTTTTTTCTACTCCTGGGCTAATGAATGGCAATATTCTACTGCTGTTGACTTTTGAGAAGGAAAACTGCTTCAACTTCTATTTTTGTATATCATCCAAGGTTTCTTCCTATAGGCTGTGGACCATCACTATCTCAGACCAAATCCCTGTTTGGAAAAGAAAAGTTACTATATTGTACTCCCAGTCAGTATCATTATGATATCAAAAATAAAATCTGCCAAAATACACTTCATGTGAAGGTTTTGGCATGCATGCAGAATTTTGTTTCACCTTTCCAAATTTTAGTGGTGTGGGGGTGTGTGTGATAATTATGTCAGTGTGATGGTGCTTGACCATCGGGGGGGGGGGGGGGGACTTGTTTTCTTTTGCAAGGTTGGTGGGATGTCTTTGTTCATTTGGTAATTTCCCCACAAAAAGTAGTCCTATTTCCTAGTTAATGCTAAAATGGGATGCCAACGAGGAAAATCTGTGCTTGCGGTTTTTGCTATAGCTTCTCCATTTTAACCAGAGATTCCGGGGCAGGTGCTACCTTACCCTGGAATCCAGCACCAACTGCAGTGATACTCAGTAGCGTTGCTGTGACTACCTCCTGGAGTCCTATGGACTCAATAGAGATTGATTGCTTCCAGGCTGCAATCTCGTGCTGGAGAGTGAGACTGGGAATTATTTGTTCCCTGTCTCACTCTGCACAGGGCCATCAGAAGTGGTGGATTGGGCCACCATTCTCACCGCATAAGTACTGGATTTATTGGGAGGGGGGGGGTTAGGGGTGATAAATGATCTTGTAAAACCGGAATCCTTTAGCACCAGCTTTTAGGTGTAGCTAAAATTGTGCCTTGCAGGGACCCTGCAGTAATTGGTGCTAGGACTTTGTAATACCTTATCCGTACACTAATTACTGATTATGCATCCCATATTTAACATGGGGAGTACAAAGTTCAGGAAGCTCACTGCTATGCTCAAGTGGTTTTCTACAGGTTTAGCATGAGGGAAGGTAATGTGGGGGAATGTGTTAAAAGCTATTGCTCATCTGAATGCTGCTGTTGAAGTTCACTTGGGAATAGTACCCTAAGAGTTTCCACAAATAGGAATATTTTTTTTTTGTGCTTGGTAAATTCTAGCCTTGAAACCACAGCACCCGTTGCACATGCCGCAGCATGATTTTATATTGATGCATAGATTACTAATCCCAACGTGAAGTATGTAGAATTTTATGGTTATTTTTCAGGTAAGCTTCCTAGCGTTAGCAAAGCTATATTCAGAACCCTTCAAGACCGCGTGCATTCATAAGTAGTCATACCCCTTTTTGCAGGATTATACTGGGGGGCCCCCCCTTTGCTTAATACCCTCCAATGACTGATTTGCCAACATTACAAAACTAAATGCTAGGGATGCACCGATACCACTTTATTAAGACCGAGTACCGATACTTTTATCTTATGTCATGTGACTGCTTTCCAATAAGAACAGACCTCATAAAGCCCCCAGGTCTCATGGATATCGCCCCCCCAAGCTCATGTATTTGCCCCCAGCTCACCTGGAGCTCTCTGCTCATACTTGCCTTCCTTTAGCGACGCCGGGAAAGTCTTCGTGCGCTCCTTTGGAAGTTCCCCAGCAGCGACCACGTGGGACCATGTGATCGCGGCTGGGGTTCTTCCAACGAGCGCACGTGGGGAAACTTTCCCGGCGTCGCTAAAGGAAGGTAAGTATAAACAAAGTGAGCAGCTGCAGGTCCTGTCCGAATGCCGATAGGCCCTGCAGCTGCTCTCATCGGCATTCGGACAGGCCCTGCAGCTGCTCACTTTGTTTATACTTGCCTTCCTTTAGCGACGCCGGGAAAGTTTCCGCGCGTGCGCTCGTTGGAAGGACCCCAGCCGCACTCACATGGTCCCACGTGGTTGCGGCTGGGGACCTTTCAAGGAGCGCCCGTGAAGACTTTCCCGGCGTCGCTAAAGGAAGGGAAGTATAAACAAAGTGGGGTGAGCAGCTGCAGGGCCTGTCTGAATGCCGATTAGAGCATTCGGACAGCCGCCCCAGCCCCTAGGATGCCGGCTTCCGGTATCAGAAAAAAATATCGGGTACTGCAGGAGTACCCGGTATCGGCACCGATATCGATACTAGTATCGGTGCAACCCTACTAAATGCTGAAAGTATCCTGATCCATAACGTGTATTTGAGCAACTTTTTTGCAGCATTTACACCCTGGAGTATTTGTGTTGATGTTGCAAGCTTTGAACTCGGGTTTGGTCAGCTTCTGTAATCTCTGCAGATGTTTCAATATCGGGCTCCAGCTGGGCCACTACAGTTCCTTTTCTGTCTTGGCTGTGTACTTTGTCATTGTCCTTTTTTGGGATTGTTGACTTGGGGGGGGGGGGGGGAGGAGAGAGATATATTCAGAATGCACTCTACACAACTAAGTGCATTAACAGATATCCTCACTCAGCATAAAACCATACATTAAGAATTACCCATTTCTATTCTAAGGAATTAATCTTGCCTGTCTTGTGCCTTGATTTATGTTAGGGTTTGTCAAAGGCTAAAAGCAGCGTGAATTTGGTAGGTGTAAGGGTTTATTGGGTACAGAAGCCTATACCATATGTGGGGAGTTTTCCCTGCAGGAAGTGGGGGGAGGGAGAATGTAGAGGCATAAACATTGAAACAAGTGTTTTGCGTAGAAAGCAAATAAGTTGACTAGAATGTGGCTTTGGTCTACAGCCCTTGTTTTCTAAAAAGAAAAAAAAATTCTGTATTGTAGCTCTGATAAGCTTCTCTGATCTTTACTGGTACTTCCCCCCCCCCCCCCTCCCCTAAATTTGACAACCTTGTATATGTCCTAGCCCTCTAATTTCTACGTCTATTCAAGCTCGACAGGGGCACTACAACATGCAGTAATCTAGTTCTACATCTTGCGTATTAAACAAAACTACTAAACACTTTTTCCCCCCCTTGGTTTGAAGTATTTGAAAAATACATTTTTAGGTTTTTGTTTCCATTTTGTGGACAGTTTCCCCCCCCCCCCCCATATGATGTAATGTTTACCTGAATCTGCAAAAGTTTTTCTACTTTGGCTGTACTTTAAGGCAGGGGTGTGTTGTCTTCTCAAGGCTGCTCGAGAGGACTTTTAAAACCAGACAACCTGTTATCTTGAAGACCTAACTATATGCAACGGTGCTAACTCGAGATGAAAGCTGAATGAGAAGACTGGGAGTTTATACTTTTAATCTACACCTGGTGATGTCCTTTCAGTACATTCCCCACAAAACCATGATTTGAGTCTGTGACTGTCCCATATACTCCATTCTATGGACTCTGCCACACAGAAGCAAGTGATTTCAAAGATACGGGGCGGGGGGAGTTTATAACACAAGATCACAAAATGGACGCACTGAATAAAATCTTTTAAATAACCATACTAGAAAAAAAGCACATGTAAGATATCAGCAACAAATAAAATAAGGACATTTTATTTTAGTATACTAGTGAGAATATTGAAGTGCAAATCATTGGATATGTATCTCGGGCTTAAATGCCAAGTTAACTTGGCATTTGAGGCGGAGATACATATCCAATGATTTGCACTTCATTATTCTCACTAATATTGTACAGTTTTCTTGACGTAAGCATTGTCCTGTACATCTATAAAATGTATCATTTTGGTCTTCTCCGCAGCATAGTCTTCCACTACTGGTCAAATTTTTTTAGGCGCATGTTTCTTTATTTAACCCCTTAGTGACCGGGTGGTTTTACACAAATCCGTCTTTTAGTGACCGCTGCTGTTTTTACGTTTCTGCGCTGTTAGTGTTTAGGTCAAATTTTCCTCTTACTCGTTTATTCAACCCACACATATTATACACAGTTTTTCCCGCCATTAAATGGACTTTCTAGAAATACCATTATTTCCATCATATCGAATAATTTACTATAAAACAAATATGAAATATGAGGAAAAAATGGTAAAAACACACTTTTTCGTAATTTAATCCCCAAAATCTACAACCATCCAAAAAGACCCCGGCTAAATAGGTTCAAAATTTTGTCCCGAGACTAGAAATACCCAATTTTTACATGCGTTTGCTGTTTAACCCCTTCACTGCTGAGACCGTTCACCTATGTGCGCTGCGCTCATTCTGACCATTTTGTGCTAATTATTTTTAGATGACAGCCTAGGTCCTATTTAATTAAACCCCCCCCCCAGACAAAAAAAACTTTAAATTTTTTATGTTTATTTTTTTTTTATTTTTTTAAACCAAACCTGGTCATGTTTGGTATCATTTGAAAGGCCATAATCACAGGCCTTTCCAATGATGTCAAATATGACCATCTAGCTGCAATGGATCGGGAGATGAAGGGATCCTTAGGATCCCCTTATCTCTACATGGCAGCTAGATGGTTAACTGGCCCACTGACATCCTCACACATATGGTGAGGTTGTCAGTGTGTGGGGGGGGGGACCTGGAGGCTTGGCTGACATCCAAGATGTCAGCCCCCCTCCAGGTTCGAATCGCGTTTTGGCGCCGAAAAGTGATCCGGCGACGAAACCGTTAATGCTATACACTCTCCCCTTTCCAGCGGTGTAAAAAGAATCTCCCTAGCTGCAATGGTTGGGGAGATAGAGGGCTCCGAAGGAGCCCCCCCTCCCCTCCATTGCTTTGCATGGGGATGCCTGCTGATGACGTCACCACGCAGTGTGGCAATGTCATCAGCCTCGCCTGCCCATGTAAATCACATGGGCAGGCTTCCTCCCTGCCAGATCGCCGAGGGAGGTGAGTATCGGGCAGGAGGGGGATTAGGCGCCGCTGACGTACCCTGTACGTCCGCGGGTCTAAGGGAGATCCGAGGACAGGACGTACAGGGTACGTCAGCGGCCCTTAAGGGGTTAAAGCACGGTTCTAATATTGCACGCTTAAGCATAGGCTTATGGAGTACCACTCTATTTTTAAGGGCAAAAATGGTTGCCAGTAATGTGCATCCTGACCATGTGGCAGACAATGCCAATCTGAAATGTTTGTGGATATTTATTTACTGCTGCATCCTGTAAGGATAAGATCTCTTTGTTTGGCCCACAAGTGGAATATTTTATTAGGTGATTATCAGCAGGGAAAGATTAGAAATCATTATTTTCTAGGGTCAGAAACTAGTCCTCTGTAGGTGCATGATCAGTGATATCCCACTATGGTCCTAGGCCCCCCTGGTTTGGCATGTTCATGCCTATTTAGTGTCAGATTTTGTCCCTAATATATTTATATATTGTGAGTTGAAGCCAGGATTTATAATTATAAATTTTCCTAAGTATGAAGGGAAGTTTGAATTTGTAATAAAGGACTCAGAAGCGAGTATTGCGTCTCTTTTCTTGCTTTATTATTTACAGCAGCAAGGATTTTAACATAAAAACTGTAAACATGTAAAACATCTTTAGAAAAGAACACAGGTCCAGACTAGACACTCCCACATTCTCAAGTCCAATCACTGTATCTCCTTTGACAGCCCCCTACTCCACTTCCTTCTTCCTCTTTTCCGCAGAACCAGCAAGCAGATAGTCCAAAACCGGAGAGGAACGTAAAGGTCCAGAACCAACGGGTTCTCAAGATGCAGGGAAACCAAATCACCAGAGAAAGGCGAAGAACGCCAACACAACCTCCAGGCCTAAGAAGCTGTAGGGAAAAACAGAAACACGGCAGGGGATCAGTGGAAGCCGTAATAAATAGATGGCGGTGGAAAACAATCCTAACCCATTGGGACGACACCCCACATCCAGGGAGGGAGAGGCGGGCAATACTCGCCTCTGAGTCCTTTATTACAATTCAAACTTCCCTTCATACTTAAATTTATAATTGTAACACACTGACTCAGAGGCTCCTATTGTGAGTTCAAAGCTTGTCCACCAGAAGTGTGGATCAATGAACCAGCGGCTTGAAATAGTAAGTCTTAAATGTAGACTCTCTAGACCAATCCGCAGCCTTAAGTATATCATCGAGGCGGCAACCCCCCCCCTACGGCCGAAGAGGCCATAGCACTGCCAATCAAATGAGCCCCAAATACTGAAATGTCCACACCCGCTAAGGTACGTAACCACTTAAGCCAACGGGTTAGTGTAGTGGGTCCCACTGCAGCATGTGGAGATTTGAAAGCAATGAATAAAGGAGAAATAGATGTGGGGCGTAAGGGAAGAGTGCGTGACTCATATTCCCTCAAGCATAGTACCGGGCACAGACCTGGGGAGTCAGGAAAGGCAGGATAGAAGACAGAGGAAATAGAAGTCTTTGTACGGCGGGAGATGTCGAACCTTACACCCTCAGGTACGAAAGATCAGGCCTGAAAATCAAGGGCTCGGACATCCCCAATCCTCATACTGGAGATTAAGCACAACAGTGCCACTAGCTTAGCCGAAAATTGTCGTAAAGACAAAAGGTCATTAGGGAGCCAGTCCCTTAAAAATTGCAGCAGAAGTGATAAGTCCCAAGTAGAAGAGCATCTAGGAAGGGGGGGACGGGAGAACTTCATACCTTTAAGTAATCTACAAACCAGAGGATGACGACCCAGGGGTAATCCGTCAAACCCCAGATGGTGAGCAGAAAGAAACACACCTAAGAGTGCGGTATACCTTACCCGAGTCAAAGGTCTCTGATAAGAAATTCAGCACAAAATTCAAAGGAGCCTGAAAGGGATCCAGATGCCGTTCCAGGCACCAGCGAAACCAACATAGCCAAGCAGAGTTGTAGCAGGATCTGGTGCCAGGGGCCCACGCTCCTCTGAGGAGGCTGGAAGTGCGTTCCGAAACCTCTGCTGTGAGTCCTGGACCCCAGGCACCAGCCATGCTGACAGATGACAGCCGTCGGGATAGAACAATGGGTGAGGATGGAGATCCACATCCAGGAGAAGGTCCGGTAGAGGTGGCAGTAATCTTGGAAAATCCGCCGCCATCTCCAGCAATACCGGAAACCACGGTTGATTCTCCCAGAAAGGAGCGATCAGAGCAATTTCCGCTTTCTGACCTTGAACGTGACGAAGCACGCGGCCGATAAGCTGAAATGGGGGAAATACAAATTGATGACGTGGAGTCCACTGTTGCAGAAATGCATCTGTCGCCAGAGCCTCTGGGTCCAGTCTCCAACTGAAGAACAGACGTAACTGTGCATCTTAGTTACACAAACGGATTACGACGCAAACAGATCTATCTGAAAGGGACCCCAGAGTGCAGAGATGGTGGAGAAAACGGAGTGTCTCAAGCGCCAGTCCCCACAGTCCTCGGTGTGCCTCGAGTTCCAATCCGCTACCTGGTTGATTAAACAGGGATGAACTGGGCCTGAATCTCTAGACCCCTCGCAAAGCACCAATCCCAGAGTTTGGTGGCCAGAGAGGTCAGTAGACTCGAACGAGGACCTCCGAGACCGTTGATGTAACGGACTGCCGGAAAATTGTGTAGTTTCAACAATAGACCGCAATGGCGGTGATTTGCTGCGAAGCACTTAAGGCCAAATAGGGCCACTAGTAACTCCAGGCCATTGATGTGCATCAACTGCTCCTGGGGGGACCAGGAGCCTCCTGTCTCCAACGGTCCGCAGCGAACCCCCAGCCTGTAAGGCAGGCATCCGACTCGATTGTAAGAATCAGGGCTAGTGGCATGATGGGTCTCCTGTTGCAGGACCGGAGGTTCTGGATCCACCAACTGAGATCCGAGTGAGCCTCCAGAGACATCGGGATGAGATCTAAGTATATCTTCCCCACCCAGAGGAAATGGGCATTCAGGCGTTGGAGGGCCCGATAATGAAGGGGTGCAGGCCAGACTGCTAATCTGGCAGCTGAGATAAGACCAACAATCCTGGCCATATCCCAAAGAACCACCCGGTGCTGTCTGAGCAGTGAGCGAGATTCTTTGAGAATAGTCTTGCATTTGTCTTCTGGCAGACTGAGGGATAGTGAGATCGGGTCCACTATGAATCCCAGGAACTCCAATACCGCAGACGGTGTGAGAATTGATTTCTTTGCATTGACAAGAAAGCCTAGTTCTTGCAAGAGGGACACCGTCCACTGTATGTGAGTTCGTAGGAGCACAGGGGAAGAGGCCATCAGTAAGATGTCGTCTAGGTATATGATAAGACGTACGCCTCTTGCTCTGAGATCCGCCACAACTGGCTTCAGGAGCTTGTTGAAGCACCAAGGGGCTGAAGATAGGCCGAACGGGAGGCAGCGAAACCGCCAAGTTAACGACCCCCATTGAAAGCGAAGGAAATCGCGGTAATATTCTGCAATGGGGACAGTCAGGTAAACATCGTGTAGGTCGATCTTTGCCAACCAATCAACCTTGAGCAACATGTCGCGTAACAGGTGAATCCCTTCCATTTTGAAATGTTGGTACACTACATATTCGTTTAGGGATTTTAAATTTATAACCGGGCGCAGACCTCCTCCCTTCTTTGCCACTAGGAAAAGGCTGCTGACAAAGCCCTGTGACGTCTGTGGAGCCTGTTCTATGGCACCTTTGTGGTAGAGGTCTGTTACCTCTTGTTCCATAAGCCGGCCATCCTCTTCCGAAAGGGGTATAGGAGGAGGGGGGAAGAAGTGAAGCTTATCTGGAAACCACTGACCGTGGATAAAATCCAAGCATCTGAAGTCAGAGTTGCCCATCTGTGGCCGAATAGTCTCAAGCGGCCCCCAACACAAATAACACTGGCAGGCAGTAACATAGTGCTCATCTGAGGGTCTCCTAGTGGAGTAGGAGCCTCTGTAACCGTGGAAACCCCTTCCTCTCCATGGACGAGACCTCGAGGGAAAGAATTGTGGTTGCGGATTCTGGTCGTAGCCGGAGTTGGTACCGGAATAGTAGCCAGAGGTAGCGGGGCCTTGTGTTTGGCGGGTAGGATTGATGAAACCCGCACGGCCGGTAGCACGGCCTCGTGTCCTACCGGCCGTCCCGGGAAAATCTTTTTCAGGGAGTGGGAGACCTTGTCAATTTGGTTGAAGGCTCCTGTGTATTCTCCCATGTCTTTAAGAAAGCCTTTTCCAAATAGAAAACCTTTTGCTTTCCTCTGCATGGACGAGACCTCGAGGGAAAGAATTGTGGTTGCGGATTCTGGTCGTAGCCGGAGTTGGTACCGGAATAGTAGCCAGAGGTAGCGGGGCCTTGTGTTTGGCGGGTAGGATTGATGAAACCCGCACGGCCGGTAGCACGGCCTCGTGTCCTACCGGCCATCCCGGAAAAATCTTTTTCAGGGAGTGGGAGACCTTGTCAATTTGGTTGAAGGCTCCTGTGTATTCTCCCATGTCTTTAAGAAAGCCTTTTCCAAATAGAAAACCTTTTGCTTTTCCTGCCAAATCAGTATCCGCAATGGCAGTCAGTGTAGGGTCCACTTTTAGGAGGATGGACCTACGTCTTTCAGTGGCCAGGGAGGAATTCGCATTCCCGAGGAAGCTCAGGGAGCTGAGTGCCCAATTAAATATTGCCGTAGGGCAGAGCGGGGTATTATTTAAACGTGCAGTCTCCGTTGCATCCAGTAAACGGGTCAGAGGACCCACTGTGTCCAGGAGATTTTCCTGACAGAGGCGTATAGCGTGGTCTATACTTTTTTGTCTGATTTACCATGAGGTTCAATGTATTGTAGGAAACTAGAATCTACCTCAGGAGTGAGGCAGGTTTTGCCTTCCGTAATAGGACGGGGGCATTCCGCTCTCATTTTAGCTCAGGTACCTTTATCTAGGGCTTTTCGGATTCTGACATCCACATATTTTGCCACATGTAATTTGGGTGACCATTCTTTGGACCTCGGGTGTTGGAGGTCTTCAGGACATAACAGGGGATTTCCCATAGGGTCATGTATCATCTCCGCTGTCGGAGTGGATGAGGGAAGAATCGCCCCAGAAATTAAGGTGTCATCCTCTGGGGCGTGAATGTCAAGAGCATCTACTGCTTCACCGTCATCCGACTCCGGATCGAGATCCTCGCTCTCTGGGTCTTCCTCGATATCCGGAGTGAATTCAGATGGTCTCGCTTTTTTCGGGGTATCCGCCACAAGCGCCCGGCGTGGGTAGGCTTTTTTGCGAGAGTTGGAGTCGGTAGCAAAGACCATAGGCAGTGTTGCGGGGATGCCAGCCCCTCTTTTGGTGTGTTTGGACTTGCTAACTGACTTTTTGCCCGCGGCACTTGGCAGGGGCGTATCAGGGGGCCTCACCGTGGTGAGTGGTTTGCCCAAGGAATCATTCCGGTAAAACCGGTGGTACAGATTGTGCAGTCGCTATGGCCTCAGCCAGCGTGGTTTTAAAATCGGCAGATAAGGCTGTAACAGCATTGAATACAGCTGCATGAATGGAGGCCTGAATAGTGGGATCTAGAATAGGCATAGATGGGGCATGTAATAAGGGAGTTACCACCATATTGGGGGAATGTGTCTCAGTTTGCTCTTCAGGTTCCGACTGGTGGATGGAGCTTTCCCCGGAGTCTGAGTCTGCCTCGGGTGAAGTGCATTTCGGAGTGGATCGTTTGCGCGAATGAGGAAGACGGAGGCAAGCACGGGAATTACACCGCGCATGTGCGGGAAACCCGATGCGCGGCCGGAAGGACTTAGTTCCATCTGCCGTTGTACAGTATCAGGGAATGAAAACCAGCAAAAAACTAAGTTTAAATATCAAAACTAAGGGAATAAAGAACCCAGGGGATAAACTTACTAAAGATTGAAACAAACACCGCGGTTGAAGCCAGGGCGTAGCGTCAGAACAGCATAAAAATGAAATCAACACGAGGAGTAAAAAATGTCAAAGGAGATACACAGTGATTGGACTACAGAATGTGGGAGTGTCTAGTCTGAACCTGTGTTTTTTTCTAAGGATGTTTTACATGTGTTTACAGTATTTATGTTAAAATCCTTGCTGCTGTAAAAAATAAAGCAAGAAAAGAGACGCAATACTCGCCTCTGAGTCCTTTATTACATTTCAAACTTCCCTTCATACTTAGGAAAATTTATAATTATAAATCCTGGCTTCAACTCACAATATATAAATATATTAGGGATAAAATGAAAAGAGACGCAATAGGAGCCTCTGAGTCAGTGTGTTACAATTGGCATTTAAGCCTGAGATACATATCCAATGATTTGCACTTCAATATTCTCACTAATATGGTATAGTTTTCCTGACATAAGCACTGCCCAGCATGTCAGTGTATTAATTTGGTCTCTTCTGCAGCGTGTTTTCTACTATTGGTCTAATATCCCTGGTCTTCCCCATTGGGTACTAAATAGCTTTAGGCCATTCTGTACCTCTGTCTGTTTGGTGATTTATTCTAGGTTCAATCCTTTCCATGGGGGAAGTACTACCCTTTTTTTGGGTTACAGGTGATTACCCACACCTTTTTCCATCATTGGTGTTGTTTTGTTTTGTGCATCTTGCTGTCTTGTCTTTGGCTAGGGTCAGACGAGCATCATTGAAGAGCGTAAGGAACGTCCATGAGAGTGGACGTTCCTTCCACTCAGCGCCTGTCTGGCCACCTCGCTGAGCGCTGCAAAGCGTGGTCCTCCTATGGAGAATCGCATTTTGCAGCCACATCAACGCGTGTCCTAGCGCATCGACGTGGAGGCTTTGATAAAGGAAGCTTGTTTCACGCGCATTTTGTGCGTGTGCATGTGACCTGCCCCGTTGCAGCGTCACAATGCTGCGCCGGTAAGCAGGTCAGTACGGGCGCACATAGTGTGCTCATCTGACGCCAGCCTTAATCTTTTCTTACTGTGTCTGTGCTTTTCTTTGTTGTCCCTCTCTCTACTGTCTTATTTTTTTTCTCCCTGTGTGTATCAATTTCTTTCCTTCTTTGTCTCGGCAGTAGCTGGGGATGAAAGTTCAGCTTACAGTGCAGGAGGGAGGAGGAGCAACTCAGCTGCACATGGTCAGTGCATTTTTTTATCTATACCTAGGTATACTCACTGGTTAGCTCAAACTGCCTTCATGGAAAACGCCAAGAAAGAAATGCAAGTAAATATGAAAAACTTCATATTTACTTGTTTTTTTTATGCCTGCCAATGACACTACTGACTCATTGAAAAGGCATTGCATATTTTTAAAAACACACTAGCAAAGCATCCATGTCCCTTTAATGATTGTCAAGACTGGTACCAGAAATATTTTTAGGTCTTTCTGAAAACAAACATGCTAGAATAAGAGATTTTACAGCACTTGCACATCATACATTCTAATTTGTCATTTGACCTTAAAATCAACTTTGCAGGGGGCATGGCCGGCTACCAATGGAGGCGGACGTGCTTTGTTGGAGCTCCGCGCGTCTGCCGCCATTAGGGACCTCCAGCTGACTTCTTTCTTCAAAGGTTCTGGGGTGGCTGGCCACCGGATCAGTGCTGTCCGGGGACCGCTTTGTCCCCCTCCCTGGACCAGAGACCACCTGCTTCGGGCCTTCAGAGCCTGCAGGGTGCGACTTGCCAGCAGCCATCTTGGGGCCTGGACTTTGGCGCCTGAGCATCCTGGCTCTCCTTCGGCCTCCTTACCAGGGTTCCAGGTGGCGGCGAGACGTGGGGATGGAGGGCCCCCGTCCTCCGGTTGCTGCTGCTGGACCCGCAGCGGAGTTAGTAGGGTTGGATGCGGACTGGCGACGGCTGGCCTGTCCACCCCCCAACAGGAATTTGGGAGCCGTGTTGGAGGGCCTTGAGGCGTGCCTCACGTTGATGCCTGGGGATCCAGAGAGCCCGCTTACACGTGGCATGTGGCGCCAATTGATGGAGGTACTGGGGACGGACCGGGAGGTGGAAGATGCGGCGCTGTGCCCTGCTGAGACCTGCCCACCTGATGTTGCTGCCTCAAAGAGTTACGTTGAGGGGGACCACAGAGAGGTGGCCTCGGATGACCCTGCTGGTGGAGACGCCCTGAAATTCTGTCCATCTCCTGTGGCCTTGTTGGTCGCAGAGCTACCGCTGCAGAGCTGTCCTGCTGAGTCCAGCAGCCGCGGATTTCGGAACAGCGCGACATCAGCCGAGGCACTGTTGGAGCCTGAGGCCCTTGACCGATGCCCGGAGGAGTTGGGATACCCCCCTTGCCGGCCATAAATTGGCCACAACCTGGTTCTCTCGCCCCTGTTTTTTATAGCGGTGCTGCACGCGGCCGTTGCTAGAGATGCCAGCGACGGAGAACATTACACGACCTGGCCGATGCGTGAGCTGAGAATCTTGCCCCTTACTGTAGGGCCTTCACATGCTGCGAACCCAGGCCTGTTCAACGATGCTCTGCCTGTAGTACGAGACTCCCCGTTTCGAGATACCGACTGATGGGACCTTGCTCGTTCATTTTGTTTTTTTGCGGTTTTTTTGCCCTTTTCCCGCTGACATTCCCCAGATGAGGATAAATTTGAGACTTTTGGTTTTCTTTTACTTTTATTTTTTATCCTTCTGACTCTTTTTTGAAGACTTTCGTTGTTACCCCCTCCCCCCCACTTTCTTGAAATTTTGCTGATTTTTCGTATGACCCCCCCCTTATATTATTTCCATACAAAGTGGTTATGTTGGTGGCTTAACATGTGGCCCTGCGCGACCCTTACTCTGTTTCTAAGATGACTTCTTTACAAAATAAAAATTTTAAATTCAAAAATCAACTTTGCAAATATAATTAATTATTTTTATAATAAAATATTTCTAGAGTAGGAGTGCCATCTTGTGGTCAAATTAGAGTTGACATGTCCCTTAAATTGTTATAGGAAAATAATCCTTATTTGTCAATAGTACAAAGCTTCAGAGGCATTGCCAAAGGCGGGTCCACTGCTGAGGGAAGTAATCCGGGGACTAGACAAAGAAAAGGATATCTACGCTTCACACTTTCCCTTTTCACTGCACTACAACACATTCTGGTATTCATCACAGCACTGCTCAATCGCTCACTAGCACTCATGGACACTGAAACTAACTAGAACAAAGGAACTGGGTGAGGCCAGTCCTTTGAAACACATATGCTGACAAAGGCAAAATTCTTTTATCATATAAGAATACTTTGTCCATTACAGACTAAGTATACATACTGTATATTACTCTTGCATAAAAATCCAAGAAAGGTTAGCGAATTGCTGTAGCAGAATTCCTGTTTCATTTAACCCCTTAAGGAACACTGATGTACATAGTACGTCCTGGGGAAAATTCCCCTTAAGGACCAAGGACGTAATATGTACGTCATGGTCCTTTATCCCCCCTCCCTCCCTATACTAACCTCTCTGTCCAGGCAAACACGCTACAATGACTTCTCTGACGTCTGCCCAGCGTTTTTATAGGCCCCAGCCATCGCAATGACATAACTTTCTGTCGCCCCCCGCGCCTGCAGGGGGAAAGTTACAAAAAATAAAAGGTACTGCTGGAAAGGGCAGAGTCTGCCCTTTTCAGCGGTACCTCTTTAACCCCTTTGGTGCCAGATCACAATTCGGCGCCAAATCGCGATTCGAACCCAGAAGTGGCTGACATCTTGGATGTCAGCCAATCTTCCGGGTCACCCCCCACCCACTGATGTTGTCGCCATATGTGCAATAATGTCAGTCATCCAGTTAACCCCCTAGATGCCAAGTGTTTTGTATCATTGGAAAGGCCTGATCATGGCGTGATTTGGTGTAAAAGTTAAAAAAATTAATGAAAAAAGTAGTTTTTTTGTCTGGAGGTATAATAAAATAGGACCTCAATTGACGTGTAAAAATGATGAGCATAAAATGGTTAAAATTAGCAAAAACATGTAAATATTCAGTATTTCTAATCTCAGGACAATATTTCGAAACTAGCCAGGGTCTTGTTTGGTGGTTGTAGATTTTGGGGATTGAATTTCGAAAAAGTGTGTTTTTCCATTTTTTCATCATATTTCATAATTTTTTTATAGTAAATTATACGTTATAATTGGAAATAATGGTATCTTTAGAAAGTTCATTTAATAGCGAGAAAACCGGTATATAACCTGTGTGAGTTCCTTAAAAGAATAAGAGGAAAATTAGACCTAAACACAAACAGCGCAGAAACTTAAACAGCTGTGGGCACTTTCGGACTGACAATCTTAAAACTGCCTGGTCCCTAAGGGGTTAAAGAACAAAAGGATAGGTAGGTTTAACCCTTTCCTGCCACAGGGCGTACTAGTGCGCCCCGTTGACTTCAGTGGCCCAAATCTGCCCCTCCCACTAGCTGGCACACTCAGCGCACCATTGGCTGCCGCAGGACGGATTGAAATCAAGCTGTCCCACTGCAGCCAATGATGCGTGTCAGCAGCGTAGGCGGCCCGAAGAAGAGGCGCACCGCAGCACCTGGCCGTGAGGTGTACTAGTACGCCCCCCTAGTGTTAACCCCCTCCTGCCAGACCCCACCCGCCCACTATTAAGGCTTGCCTTAAGCCATTACAACATGGTGTAATTAATATTGCAATTTAACCGCAGAGTGTTTTTAAAAGCTCACGAAATTGTGAATGATAATTAAAATAGTGTATGATTGATTTAATTCATTAATACTGCAACTTAATGAATCAAAATTGACTGTACAAGTTTTGTAATATTAGAATTTATGACTGTACTGTTTGACGTCCATCGTAGCTTTATAAAGGAGTCAATTAAACACACCACACGAAGCACCTGCGCACTTGTTCACGGACGGGCAAAGCATAAAGCCACGGATGCAAAAATAACATCAACGTGAAAAAGCTAAACGAACGCAGAAACAATGCTACCATGTATTTTCCTAGGGTGTGGAGACATCTGACGTTACGGACGCATTATACGCTTTACTCACAATATCTCCCGTGTAAAAATGCGTCCGTAACAGACGCAGTACAGTATGCTCGTGTGCCGCTTCCCTAAGAAAGCTAACACGAGATGACAGCTGAATGAGAAGACTGGGAGCTTATACTTTTAATCTCCACCTGGTGATGTCCTGTGAGTACATTCCACACAAAACCATCAGGGTTATTCAAAGAGAATCGAAAAGTCACCGCACGTTCGGTGACTTTTCGTTCTCTTCAATTCGGTGTGATTCGGCGATCCCATTTCGATGTATTCAGCAAGCACCACAGGGCCGCCGTAATGCAGGGAAAAGTTGCCACAAACCCGCTGACTTCTCACTGCAAAACTAGGGCGAACGCACACCGAAACCCGCAAAAACATCTGGAGTAACCCCGACGAACACGCTGGAGAAACCCGAACAGGAGCCGATCACAGCGCAGAGCAGCCGCTGGAAAAACCCGACACCGCAGACGAATGGAGTGAACAAAAAAAAAACAGTACGCTTGAATGTTTGAAAAGTGAAACGCTGTTTGCAAAGAAACTACAGTACGAAAAGGTCTGAAATTTACATATAAGGTCCAATGAATGATAATAAAAAGGCTGTTACAGAAAAAAGAAAAAACTATTTAAAAAAGGAACGGAAATTTTTTTCCGCAAAAAAATCCCGAGAAATGCCTAAAAGATCCTAAAAAACCTAAAAATAAAGAGACTTTTTACTGCAGAGTATAATATTAAACGGTTTATTAGATATTGAATTAAAACAGGAATATTTTTAACATTGAAACCTATGGGATTCTCCTGAATAAACCTGTCGAATGAAACCACCGAATGGCAGGGCATTTCAGCAACTTTTCCCTGCTGTTTTGTGTTCTCTGAATAGACGAAGCACTGCTTCTCTATGGGGATTTCACTGCCCTCGAACAGGTAACGAACAGTCACCGTATGTGCAGGCAATTCGCCAAGATTTGGCGAACTGCCTGCTCTCTGAATAGCCGAATGGCCAGGAAAGGTAACCGTACGCTGAATTTCAGCGTTCGGTTACCTTTCGGCCACTATTCGGATCTCTTTGAATAACCCTGATAGTTTCTATCATTGAATGTGCTGTTAGGTTTCTCCCAGTTAATTATTTAGCGATCTCCAAGAGATATGGGAATGTCCTAAGCAGATTGTGTATGGGATTCCATTCTGTTGATATTGATATACTGTATGTATTGTCCAACAAGCATGTTAGTTACGTAATAGTTATTGAGTAAAGTTTGTTTGATGCACAATATAAATCGATCACAGTTTTATATGCATATCTCGCTATATTCTTTGGTTTATGTGTTAATAAAACATATCCTCTTCCCACAAATCTTTCATTGTGATTAATATTTCCATCATATAAATTGATAATTGTCTCTCATTATGTACTTTTAAAGCGTATATATGTCCGCCGAGGTCCCTTGTTTAGGTGGCTTGTCAGCACAGTGATCAGGACTTTTTAGGGTGTGATTCTGTATCGAATAAATACTGATGCATACCATGTAAATGGAAGCATTGCAGGTAAGATTAATGTACAGGGCCGGATTTCCCATTAGGCCCAGTAGGCATGTGCCTACAGGCGCCTGCCACAAGGGGGCGCCTTGCTCTGTGTGTAAAAAATATATATATATATATTTTTTTTTTACAATTTGCAATAATTTTTATCTCTGGAGCCCTAAGGGCTAGAGGGACATATGAGGTATCATTGGAAAGGTCAGTTTATAGCCTTTCCAGTGATATCAACTATAACCAGGTTAGATTTATGTAAAAATAAAATATCTATTAAAATAATATTTTTCTCAATGCTCAACATGGCATTATTATTCAGTTTACAATTATAAAGTGAACAGTGATGCTGCACTAACTCACCTCATTTACCATAATGCCAGCAGGTCTGGTGAAGCAATGCATTGTTTAAGTCAAAACTTAGACCGTGGCGCTGCAGTGAGGAGGGACAGGGGGACTTTGGAACCTGCATCCCTGAATTGTACTGCACACTGTAACGGTGAGCCCCCTATAGGGTGATGGGGAGCCCCCAATCTGCAGAGATTGAAGCCTTAAGGGCAGGTATACAGATTCCAGGGAACAAACCAGGATATTACAGGAATTAGAAAGATCACGAAGCCCTGACTGAGATCCTTGAAAGGTGGTCTCGAAATAGTAACTAAGCTAGGTCTGCAAGGTGAATAAAACATAAACCAGACATACAATGAATGCAGGTATACAGATTCCAGGGAACAAACCAAGATATTAACAGAAACAAAAAAGATCCCTAAGCCCTGACTGAGATCCTTGAAAGGTGGTCTCGAAATAGTAACTAAGCTAGGTCTGCAAGGTGTATAAAACATAAACCAGACATACAATGAATGCAGGTATTACACGGATAAATAAGCACGGTACAGGGGACAGACAGAAGAGAGATCCAAATACAAGAGCCAAAGGTCATACACAGAATATCATAACTAGAGGGGTCAGACAAGAGAGAGATCCTAAACACATGAGCCAGAGGTCATACACAGAATATCAAAGTTAACCAGCACACAGGGACTAGGCAAGAAAGACTATCCTGGTCCAAGGATCAAGGGGAATCCTAGTCCTACATATAGTGCAGATCAGGTCATGTGACCGCAGACCAATAAGCCCAACAGATGGCCTGCAGCCTGAAAACAAAAACAAACAGGAATCCCTGCTACCACCAGCAAGGGGCAAGGCTGAGACGTGACACACACAAGGCTAAGTGAGGTGTCATTGGAAAGGTCAGAGTCTAGTTTTTACTATGATACCAAACATGACCATGTAATGTGTAAAATTAAAATAAAGGAAAAAAGTAAATGAAAAATATTTTTTTATGTTCTACGGCAGAGGCAATATATGCTTTTACATATAAAACAAACTATGCCGCTGCATTCACTGCCCTCCTCCTTTAACCATTCTACCCCACTGACTCCCTCACTCCCTGCTCCCTCTTCTACTATGTCTTCATCTTCTACAGTCTCGGAGGATGTAACAGTACTTATGTCCTCCTACCCGACCACTGTCCACTTGATTCCATCCCCTCACACCTTATTCGGCCTGTCCTGCCAGTTACTGTCCCTGCTTTGACTCATATTTTAGTGGTATACAGATGATCTAAGAACATAATTACTTCTGGTTCCAGGAAGAGTTCTATTTGCAAGTATCAGGTATAGCTATGGGGACGAGATTCGCCCCTAGCTTCTTCAATCTATTTATGGCCTACTGGGAGTACTCCTACTTGGAGGGCACATTTAGTGAATTATCGCAGATATATCGATGATATATTTTTTATTTGGAGAGGTGGAGAAGAGAGTCTTAAAGAGTTTCTTGATACCCTGGGTGATAACAATAGGGGAATCAGTCGAACAATCACTTCCAATGATAAAGAAATTATTTTTCTAGATCTGAAGATCTATGTTGAAGGTAACATGATCAAGACTAAGTCACATTTTAAAGCTATAGACTGCAATAGCTTCATCGATCGTACAAGTTGCCATCTATCCCAATGGTTGGATACTGTCCTGAAGGGACAATTTATGTGAATGAAAAGGAATTGTACAGACTTATCTGAATACGACACTCATACACTTAAACTCTGTTCGGAGTTCATGGATAAGGGCTATAAGAAGGAGATCTTGGAAGATACCAGAATGGATGTTAGAACTATGAATAGATCGGATCTATTGAAGAAGAAGGCTACAGTAAAAGGAGGATTTATGGAGGATGTTCCTTTCATCTTCTCGTTTAATCCCTTTAATAAAGAAATTAGGAGAAGTATCAAAAAACATCGGCCAATTTTATGTAAGGACCCTATGTTGAGAGAGAAATTCTGCCCACGGTACCACGGATTATCTGCAGAGGGGCCAAGAACTTGAAAATGAAACTTAGACATAAGCCAGGAAAGAAAGGACCAATGAACCACTTTGGAATAAGAGCAGGTTTTCATCAGTGTGGTAATTGCCTGAATTGTAGAAATTCAAAGGCAAGAAACATACAATCACAGAAATAGAAAGAAATGGCGAGAAAATCAAAATTAGGGAAGTTATGACTTGCTTCTCCAGGAATGTGATATATATGCTAACCTGCCCATGCGGACAATCTACCTTTCCTCTCTTGATCTCTCTCCTCTGGTGTTGGACCGTGTTACTGCCGGCCTATCGGCTGTCTCCGACTGGATGACTTCCCATTTCCTAAATCTCAACCTCTCTAAAACTGAACTTCTCATCTTCCCTCCCTCTAAAACCTCTATTCCTGCGCCAATTTCTCTTCAGGTGAATGGTGCCACCATTACTTCTACCTCTCAAGCTCCATTGCCTCAATCTATCCTTTACTCCTCCTCACATTCAGTCTTTAACCAAATCTTGCTAACTCCACCTAAAAAACATTGCACGCATCCGTCCCTTTCTTAATCCAGACTCTACTAAAATGCTCATCCAAGCTCTTATTATCACCCGCCTTGACTACTGTAACCTACTTCTCTCTGGCCTTAAGAGATCCCAGATTCTGCCTCTGCAGTCTGTAATGAACACCTATGCCAGACTCGGCTTCAAGACTTCTCCTGAGCTGCACCCTTTCTATGGAACTCCCTCCCCCGCAACATCAGACTCATCCGTCTCTCCAGTCCTTCAAGAAGTCTCTGAAAATGCATTATTATAGAGAAGCCTATCAGCTTACTCCATGAGCCCCCACTGTAATTTCCTGCTCTATCTTCCCATACAGTCCTCATGCAACCCGTTACTTCAAATACCCTATTCATCCTCACCTAATGTGTCACCCCTCTCCTCTTAGTTTGTAAGCTCTCGAGCAGGGTCCTTCCTCCTTCTGTTCCGTGTGTATAACATATATGTATATTTGTTATTCTGTTTCTCCCACTGTACAGTGCTAAGGAATTTATTGACGCTTTATAAATATTTTAACTGTAACTAATTCAACCAAGGCAACAGATTCTGCCTCTTCTTTTTGATTTGAGCACGGAGAAAAAGTTTCAGGTTTGGGGGGTAGGGGCGCTGCGCATTTCTGTGCCTACGGGCTCCTGAGGTGCAAATCCGGCCCTGTCCGTAGCGGATCTGTGTTCGGTTTTGGTAAAACTATAATCCTAGAGTCAGTGAAAGACACTGGAGGCTCTTTACTTTGCATATTATTGTAATGTGGTTAGATGGGGACAAAGTATCGACTAAGCATCTTCTACAATTCTGCCGAGAAGCCATCTAGTTGGAGTCTTAAGATGGTCTTTCTAATTTCTATGGGTTGGATCAGGGCGTTTAGTTTGTCTCCCTCTACTGGATCTAGCCCCGACATGTCTACTAATAGAAAAAAATTGGCCTACAGTTCACAAGCATAACTCCCAGCTTTATAAAAGTTTTCAAAATATTTGCGGAAGTAGGACTTGATCTCGGATCAGTGAGGACCTCACCTGTGGCAGTACGTAGTTTAGTGATGGGAGGTAAAGAAGGCTGTCGTAATTTGAGAAAAGTGGATAATAATGTCCCTTGTTTATTACCCCAGCGAAATAAATAATTTTTCTGATAAAACCAAGAATATTGGGCCCTTCCATCAATTATCGTTACGTAGAGACATTTGCTTTCTTTATATGCCTCTGCAGATTGTAGAGTTGGGTTAACCAACTGTGTTCTATATGATTCCACCACAGTTGAGTGAGCAACCATTAATCTTTAATTCACTTCCTTTTACGCATGAAATATTTTATAATATGACCCCTCATGACAGGCTTAGCCGCTTCCCAAAGCAGGTTAATATTTTCTAGGTGCTCTATATTGTCATGTACATAACTATTCCAACGCATTTCTATATGTGCCTGAAATGCCTCTGACTTAAAAAGCGAGCTTGGAAAGCGCCAGTTGTTTGATTTAGGCAGAGGGGAGCCAAACTTCAAAATGACAGTGATGGCTGCATGGTCTGAGTTCTGTATCATGCCTATAGATGCACCCACAATAGAATGCACCAGGGAAATTTATGATTTATTGGCCATTATTCAGAGAATCTATAATTCTAAAATCGTTTGTCCGTTGCCGCGCATCCGGTTTCTGTTGGCTGCGCGCGCAGCCAACAGAAACCCGATGTGCAGCGTCAGAAAGACGCTGGATGCGTGCGCATCCAGGAGAGGATGTAGGCCCAAGCCAAGCCGGGGACTTGGCTAAGCCTGAGCATCCAGGCTCAGGCGAGCCCCCGGCTTGGCTTGGGCCTACAGGCCCAGCCGAGCCGGGGACTCGCCTAAGCCTGGAGGCTGGCTGAGCAGCCTGCGACAGCCGGGGGACAGTCACCGCTGGAGCTCACATACTCACCTACATTGGCCCTGAGCTCCAGTGGTGACTGTCCTCCGGCTGTCGCAGGCTGCTTGGCCGGCATCCAGGCTCAGGCGAGCCCCCGGCTTGGCTTAGGCCTACGGGCCCAGCCGAGCCGGGGACTCACATAGGCCTGGAGGCCGGCCGAGCAGTCTGCGACAGCCGGGGGACAGTCACTGCTGGAGCTCACATACTCACCTACATTGGCCCTGAGCTCCAGCGGTGACTGTCCTCCGGCTGTCGCAGGCTGCTCGGCCGGCATCCAGGCTCAGGCAAGCCCCCGGCTTGGCTTGGGCCTACAGGCCCAGCCAAGCCGGGGACTCGCCTAAGCCTGAAGGCCTGGTCGAGCAGCCTGCGACAGCCGAAGGACGGTCACCGCTGGAGCTCAGGGCTGATGTAGGAGGATGTTGCCTACACATACTCACCTACATCGGCCCTTAGCTCCTCCAGCGCTGGCAGTCCTGCATCCTGTGCCTGCTCTGTGTTGGTCGCTGGTATGACGTCACGAAAGCCTTTGACCCAGGGTCAAAGGCTTCCGTGACGTCATATCGGCGACCAACACAGAGCGGGCACAGGATGCAGGACTGCCAGCGCTGGAGGAGCTAAGGGCCGATGTAGGTGAGTATGTGTGGAACCGGAGCTTAGGCGAGCCCCCGGCTTGGCTTGGGCCAAGAGGCCCAGCCGAGCTGGGGACTCGCTTGAGCCTGGAGGACTCCCGAGCAGGCAACTCGGCCGGCCTCCATGCTCAGGTGAGCCCCCGACTCGGCTGGGCCTCTATGCCCAGGCCAAGCCGGGGGCTTGCCTGAGCCTGGATGCCGGCCCAGCAAGTAGCTCGGCCGGCCTCCAGGCGAGCGCCTGGCTTGGCTTGGGCCTATAGGCTCAGGCGAGCCCTGGCTTGACTGGGCCTCTAGGCCCAAGCCAAGCCAGGGGCTCGCCTAAGCTTGGATATAGAGATATATATCTCTATCTCTATCACACACATATGGGGGTTACAGGGTGTGTGTGTGTATATATATATATATACCCTGTAACCCCCATATATATATGACTGCCCTCAGGGCAGGCTTTATACCTAGTATGAATGATAACATAAAAACATGTCTTTCACTCATGGTTAGTGTTTGACTGAAGCCATTTATTATCAATCAAGTGTGTTTACTCTTTTAAAATCATAATGACAACAGAAACTACCCAAATGACCCTGATCAAAAGTTTACATACCCTGGTTATTTTGTCCTCATAACATGCACACAAGTTGATACACAAACAGGTTTGAATGGCTATTAAAGGTAACCATCCTCACCTGTGATCTGTTTGCTCGTAATAAGTGTGTGTGTATAAAAGGTCAATGAGTTTCTGGACTCCTGACAGACCCTTGCATCTTTCATCCAGTGCTGCACTGATGTTTCTGGATTCTGAGCCATGGGAAAATCAAAAGAATTGTCAAAGGATCTGCAGGAAAAGGTAGTTGAACTGTATAAAACAGGAAAGGGATTTAAAAAGATATCCAAGTAATTGAGAATGCCAATCAGCACTGTTCAAACTCTAATTAAGAAGTGGAAAATTAGGGGTTCTGTTGAAACCAATCCACCAACTAAAATTTCAGCCACAACTGCCAGGAAAATTGTTCGGGATGCAAAGAAAAACCCACAAATAACTTCAGGTGAAATACAGGATTCTCTGAAAACATCTGGTGTGGCTGATTCAAGATGCACAATAAGGAGGCACTTGAAGAAACATGGGCTGCATGGTCGAGTCGCCAGAAGAAAGCCATTACTACGCAAATGCCAGAAAGTATCCCGCTTACAATACGCCAAACAGCACAGAGACAAGCCTCAAATGTTCTGGCACAAAGTCATTTGGAGTGATGAGACCTAAAATTTAACTTTTTGGTCACAACCATAAACGCTACATTTGGAGAAGAGTCAACAAGGCCTATGATGAAAGGTACACCATTTCTTCTGTGAAACATGGAGGTGGATCGCTGCTGTTTTGGGGATGTGTGAGCTACAAAGGCACAGGAAATTTGGTCAAAATTGATGGCGGGATGAATGCAGTATGTTCTCAAAAAATACTGGAGGAAAATTTGCATTCATCAGACCAGAAGCTACGCATGGGATGTACTTGGACATTTCAACGTGACAATGATCCAAAACATAAGGCCAAGTCGACCTGTCATTGGCTACAGCAGCATAAAGTGAAGGTTCTGGAGTGGCCATCTCAGTCTCCTGACCTCAATATCATTGAGCCACTCTGGGGAGATCTCAAACGTGCAGGTCCTTGCAAGACAGCCGAAGAATTTACAGGAACTGGAGGCTTTTTGCCAAAAAGAATGGGCAGCTTTACCATCTCCGAAGATAAAGAGCCTCATCTACAAATAACACAGAAGACTTCAAGCTGTCATTGATGTTAAAGGGGGCAACACAAGGTATTAAGAACTGGGGTATGTAAACTTTTGATCAGGGTCATTTGGGTAGTTTCTGTTGTCATTATGATTTAAAAAGAGTAAACACGAATGGTCGCCACTCCACGAAGAACATTCGTAAAGCCCTTGCGGCCATATGGTCCTCTTCCCTCACACCTCGCAGTCTTCTAATATCCTGTTGAGCTTTGACACTGATAAGGCATTTGATAGGATCTCCTGGGCCTATCTCATCCGCTTTTTCAAATTCCACATCTTAGCAAAGAATTTCGCAATCTTTTGCAGGCACTTTACACACAAACAGAGGTCACGACAAACGGGTTCAATTCCACTCCCATCCTGCTGGAAAGAGGTACAGTGGTGGCACAGTGGTTGCGACAAACGGGCTCAATTCCACTCCCTTCCTGCTGGTAAGAGGTACCAGACAGGACTGTCCGCTTCCCCCCTTTTATTTAACCTTGCACTAGAACCCCTTCTACGTCTCATTGAGACCAGTAGCGAGATCGCGGGAATTCAACTGGACCCTGCGTTCACGCTAAAAGTGGTAGCTTTTGCAGATGACTTGCTGCTCTTCCTTTCTAACCCTGCGACAGACACCCCTTCCCTACTAACCTTATTGCACTCCATCCAAGCAGCTACGGGTTTTAACCCCTTCACTGCTGACGACGTGTGGGACACGTCCTCATTGACACACGTTGTATGCTGAGGACGTGCCCCACACGTCATCAGCTTTGCGGGAGCCCCGGTGGAGATACTCACCTCTCTGTCCGGGGTCCCATGGCAATCTGACTTCAGCATCCTCAGACGCTGATGTTAAGACCCTCCCACAGTCATTTCCAGGCAACCCCCCGGGAGATAGCCTGGAAGGGAGGGGGGATCCGTTCGGATCCCTCTTCCTGCCGATCGGGGAGGAACAGCGCCAAAAGCCAGGCACCGCTTAAAAGGTCTCCCCTTTTAAGGAGTGCCTGGCTTTAACCCCTCAAGCACCGGGTCGCACTTCAGCGCCTTGCGGCGCTGAAGTGCGGCCTAGCTCCGGTGGGGGCCGCCATCTTGGTTGGCGGCTCAACCCCTGGGTCCCCCCTCACTGCTCGACATCATTGCGCATAGCGTGATGACGTCAGATAGCCGGGGAACCCCTAGCTGCCTGGGGATTTCCCAAGGAAATCCCCTGGTGGAGATAGGGGGTTCCTTTGAACCCCGATATCTCCAGAAACGTGGCAGCATGTATATTTGCTATTCTGTTTCTCCCATTGTACAGCACAAAGGAATTTGTTGGTGCTTTATAAATACTTGTAACTGTAACTAATTCAACTAAGGCAACAGATTCTGCCTCTTCTTTTGATTTCAGCGCGGAGAAAAACTGTTTCAGTTTTTTAAAATGTATTTTCTTTGTTCTTAGCCTCAAAACAAAAATGTAAATAGTAATTTTGGCATGTTTCTTTTTCTTTGTTTGGGGGGGGGGGGTAGGGGCGCTCCACATTTCTGTGCCTACAGGCTCCTGAGGTGCAAATCCAGCCCTGCGAACTGCACCGAAGTGTCAGTGAATTGCCCTGATTTTCAGTGATTCAGTTCAAAGGTTTAACCCTTTCGCTGCTGAGCCATTTCACGCCTCTGCGCTGAGCTCATTTTTACCAGTTTCGCTCATCATGTTTAAACGCGATTTGAAGCCACGTTTTATTATACGACCAAGACATATTATATATCGTTCTTTCCGGCAGACTCGTCAGATTCATAATATATCGTTATTATATGTATACAACATGCCCTGCCTGAATATTAAAAAAAAAAATGCAAACAATTTTGAATTTTCAATCATCTACATTGTGTAAAGTGTTTTTTTTCACATTTTATCATCCGAGCCTTTTACGGTTATATATTCTATGGGATACGCATGTTAAAAAAATTAGAAATGGGGACTCGTTACATTTTTTGGGGGGGAAATTACGTGATTTTTAGCAAATGCCCCCATAGAAAAAATCGTTAGTGCAGCATCATTGTTCACATTATAATTGAAATGGGAACAATATTGGTGCATTAATAAAAAAAACTAAAAAAACTTTAATTTTGTTTAATTTTTAACCTTTTTTTTTTTATTATTTTTTTACATTTTACATGGTCATGTTTGGTATCATTGGAAAGGCCATGCATTGGAAAAGCCATTAACCCCTAGCGGCCACGGATCGGGAGTTACCATGGGTGGCAGCTAGGGTTTAACTCCCAAACTTATGTCATCACGCTATGCGTGATGATGCCAGTCATCAGGGGGAGATCCTGGAAGCTTGGCCGACATCCAAGATGTCAGCCACATCTGGGAGGGGGCCGCAATTCGTGCCTGTTGGCACCGAATCACAATCCAGCCCCCAATGGGTTAAAGACAGGCACCGCTTAGAAGGGCAGGCTGTTCCCTTCAAAGCGGTGCCTGCCTTTAGATTCTGGCCCGCACGGATCGGGAGGGAGAGAGGTCCAAAGGACCTCCCCCTCCCTTCAGGCACCTTCCCCGCACTGGAGGGGGGTGCCTGTAATAGACAGCGCGATGACATCTATCATGCCCGCCGGGGTCCCGGATGCTGGGCGGACATCAAGGGATTCAGCCCCCACCGGGGAGGGCCACAGCGATCCTGCCCCCTATGCAAGGACGCGCTCAGCATGTCCTCCGCACAGGAGAACCACTTGGCTGGACACGCTGAGCGCGTCCTTAGCAGTCAAGTGGTTAAACAGGCAAATTCCATAGAATTCAATGTACAAAAATAAATAAATAAAACCTATCAGGGCTATTCAGAAAGAGGTGAAAACCTTGACAATGACTGGAGAAATGAAAGTTCTATGTCAAAATAGTCAAACCAGCAAAATTCTCCCATTTATCTCACTTTCCAAATTGGGTATTTGGTCTAGATTGTTCATTTTCCTGCCAATTCTCAAGGTTTTCACCTCTCTCTGAATAGCCCTGTATAATAATTATTAATAATCGTGAAAGTCTGTACCTCCGACGCCACCTAGTGGTGTTTTTTCCAAACCAAAGACCGTGATGAGAAGGTCTGTATGTGAATTGTATAAAATAAAACAGTAACTAAGAAGTAAAAAGTCTTAATTAGGTGGTTGGAAAACCTGCTGTATAAAGGATGGAAATGGTACTTTATGAAGAATCAGCAGCTGCTCTCCTCCACTTGGTGGTATACCCAAACCCACCAACAGAAAGTGGAAAAAAAGTGTGGTGGGATCAGTGCTTCCTTCAATGGGGGTCCCTTCGTCCACTCAGTCCCTTTTCACCATATGCTCATGCGTATCTCAAATGAAACATAAAGGTGCCATGGTGTAGCATGTAAAACAAATATGGATTTAAAAGTTGAAGGGGTACACTCCAGTGTTAATTTTGACAGCAAATTTAATTTTAGTCTTTTGACAAAAATACCACTTAATTTTCGTTGTATTTTAGTCGTCAGAATTATTATTAATTTTAGTCTAATTTTAGTCGACTAAATTTAGAGTAGATTTTAGTCGACTAAAATTTAATGTGTTTAGCAGCGAATTGTGCCCCCCTCCATACTTACAGATGGCCACCGCACTGCTTTAGCAGCCATCACCCACTCACTGCAGCTAAGGCTGCGCCACGGCACAAAGTCCCAGTGGAAAATGTGGGAAACTGCCGATCATTTTAAAAGATACTGTACAATCCTGACACACTGCACATTACAGAGCTCCACAGCAATAAAACTCAATGGAATGTGCAGTGTGTATGAGCGTATTACAGAGCTCCGCAGCAATAAAACCCACACTAATGTGCAGCTCAAACATGGATATGAATTGCCCCATTAGCTCAAACATGGATATTAATTGCCCCCGTTAGCTCACACATGGTTATGAATTGCCCGCATTAGCTCACACATGGTTATGAATTGCCCCCATTAGCTCACACATGGATATGAATTGCCCCATTAGCTCACACATGGATATGAATTGCCCCCATTAGCTCACACATGGATTTGAATTGCCCCCATTAGCTCAAACATGGTTATGAATTGCCGCGCCCCCCCCCATTGCTCACCGGGACGCGGATCAATAGGGGCCCGGTTTGGGGTGCCACAGTGAGCCCCCGCAGGTTTCCCTCTGCCTCAGATGATTGAAATTCACAGGCAGCCCAGCGGCGCAGTCTGAAAAAAAGCCACGGTGGCGCCTGTAACGTGCCTGCATCCATCCGATCCCACACTGGAGCAGGCACGTTGCACTGGCGCCGCCCCTCACATGACACATCACGTGAGGGGACGGCGTAGGCGCCGCCGCAACGTTTTCACAGTGCGCTGCTGGCTGCCTGTGAATTTTAATCAACAGAGGCAGAGGGGAACCTGCGGGGGCCACAAACCGGGCCCCTACTGACCCGCGGGGCACTCGGGCAGCGCCTGAGTGCCTTGATGGGTCTGCCGATGCTGCATTTTCGTCAAAAATCGTATTTTCGCCATGATTTTCGTCAGGCACACATCATTTTCGTCTCGTTACAATTTCGTTTCTAGTAAGGAAAAAGAGTGCCTGACGAAAATATTTTGCCGACGAAATTAACACTGTTACACTCACATTTTTAGGTGTCTAAAGTCAGACACCAGATGTTTTTGCAACCGTTGAAATTATCGGGGGCACCGGATCTCCCACTCAGCTGTTGATATTCATCTCCGCTCCACAGTGACCAGGACGTAATGGGTTAAAATCAATGCTATTTTATTAAAATAAATAAATAAAAGAAAAAACAGACAGAAATATACACCCAGAAGCGTTTTGCGACAATATCGCTTCTTCAGTAGGTGTGTAGTTCCTTCATATGTTCTTTAGTCGCTTAAATAAATAGTCTTTACCGTAATTATTTTTCATAATGAAAGTGTCCCGTGTCCAGGGTGGTGCCAGATGGTAGTGCGCATGTGTGTGGCGTGATCACTGCCTAGTGTACTGTGTGCGCAAAATAAGGGCCACAAAACGTCCACCAAAGGTAATAATCACCAGGTCATTTTTCAAGAAATTTTATCTTGAATCCTTCCTAAATGATCTCAAACAGCTCCCATGGTACAGACTAAACCTAATCCCAAAAAAACAAATACCACGATCTTCACCGGAAGGGAGCCCAGACTTGAGAGACCTCACGAGATCACCACCGAGGGGGCGCCGCAAGTCCCATAGATAAGTAGAAGCAAAAGAGAGGTGGGATCTTCAAGTGAGGAAAAAAGAATTTATTCGGGTACAGCAAACCTCAAGACAAAATCATGTGACGTTTCGACCCGCAGGTCTTAATCATACATATACACACATCAAAAAAAAAAAACCTTTTACTTATACCACCTAGATTGCTTGCATGCTTCTGCAATTAACCAATTATGTGATTAAATATTTAAAGCAGATGAATCATATTATAGACATGCAGCCCCAAGAATATTGGGGAAAAAAATCTCGGAGGGGGTCTTTTCTTACACCGCAGCAGATGCAGATCGTATTGTTGGTGCCACTGCCTCACAGGATTGCTTCCTCTGCCATCCAGGTGAAGTTACATTGAAAATGCAGTTGGAAAAAACGAAAGGAAGATTGGTAAGCTGCAGGCTTCATTGCCTTACCTTAACTGAATATTTTAAAGTGAAGCGTATTCCTAGGGGTCTTCGCATTAAATTGAGACCCACTCTATTTTCTGATAACGTGGAATATTGTCAAAAGTTTGAGATGATCCTGAACAAATGTTCTTTTGACATTATGTTATTAACCATCGAACAATTAAAGAAAGAACTCGATGAGCTAGAGACTGAAATAGTGGCTCTTGAAGTTCAGTTAAAGGACATGCTTTCTCTAGAATCATTAGAACAATTGCATATTCGATTAAATAAACAAATGGAAGATATGAGGATACAAATAGAGGATAGAAAAAGAATCAAATTTGCAAGAGATTTGGAAGATGATACTAAAGGCCGAGTCTACAGATGGACCCAGAATAATACCACCTTTGGAAATGCACCCAAACAATCCTCTTTTTATCGAAGACCACGCTTTCAGAAAAAGAACACTAGGAATAATTCAGGTCAAGACTCTACAGAGACAGAGCTAGAAACATCAGATGACCAATTATATTCACAATCTGTTCCTACCAATTCTGCTTCTTTTTTAGTCAGAGATCAACAGAAACAGGACGGAGGAGGAAGAGGAAACATCACAAGCGCGGAAAGAAGGCAGAACCCGGGAAGAACAAAAAAGACTTATCACCCAAGGATGTACAATCAGCGCCGTTAGTGATAAATATATCAGACCATATACTTACGGACATTGAATATAAGGTACTGTCTAAGGGTCTCTCATTCTGTCCTTCTGTTCCCATTGACCTCTTCGCTCTACGTGTGGATTTAGAGAAATTTTTTCGTAATGTAAAATTAAAAGTGTTTTTCCATGGGAGAGTAGAACCTATTGATATACATACCTCTAATACTTCTGATATTTCATTTCACGCCAAAGAACTTAAACTTTGGACTAAAAGTGATTTTTCTCCACCTACGACCCCTCCCATAGAAACGTTCATTCAGTTTGTGAAGCAGGATATTGATCACCTGCTAGATCATTTTATAGATGGTAAACATCCTAATTTTTCTAAACTTGAACGACAGGCGCTAAAAGACCTAAGAGAGAATAAGAGTCTCACTCTTAAACCAGCTGATAAGGGGGGAGCGTTGGTTATTATGAATCATGCGGATTACGTAAAGGAGGTCAATAGGCAGCTTAATGATACTGACACATATAGTGTCAGCCATTTGGGTGAAGTTACACAGCTAGAGAAATTAATTGACAGTTATCTCAGAGGCCTTAACACAGAACATCATAGACGAAGATTTATATAAATATCTTAAAAAAGAGCATGCTATCCTGCCGGTGTTTTATGTATTGCCTAAAATACATAAAAGTCTGGAGAACCCACCAGGGAGGCCTATTGTGGCTAGCACGGATTCCGTGCTTCAGCCCATATCGGTCTTCCTGGATAGGGTTCTCCAGCCTTTGGTCATTAAGACTCAGTCCTTCTTATGGGACAGTAAGGATGTGTTGAGACGCATAGCAGAACTTTCATTCACAGGTCCCGTCATTTTATTTACATGGGATGTCACGAGTCTCTATACCTCTATTCCCAATATAGAGGGTATGACAGCTATTCATGACACACTACTTAAACACTCATTTCCAGAAGAACACATCTCCTTTCTGATGAAGTTAGTGGAGATAGTGCTCCATAATAACATATTCTTATTCGGTGACATGGTGTACAAACAATGCAGAGGCACGACCATGGGATCCAATATGGCTCCAGCCTACGCCAACCTATACATGGATACATTTGAAAATCAATTCATTTATCCACATCAATTTTTTATTAACTTTGTACACACATGGTGGAGATACATCGACGATGTTTTTGGCATTTGGACTGGGACTGAAACTGACTTGACAACTTTTCTGACACAGATGAATGCAGTTAATCCTCACATTAAATTTACTATGATCTCTAACCCACTCGAGATCAATTTCCTAGATCTTACCTTGAGAGTTGAGGGAACGCATCTTATTAGTGATTTGTTTGTAAAGCCAACAGACAGAAATAGCCTTCTTCACTATAGTAGCTTTCACCCGGAGAGCACACTTAAATCATTACCTCGTAGTCAGTTTACCAGAGTAATAAGAAATGTCTCTAATCCAGACATTCGTGATGATAGACTTCAACAAATGACAAATAAATTTATTGACAGAGGTTATCCTAAAATCCTTCTACAAGAAGAATATATGCGATCCAAAACTCTGGACCGCACTACCATCATTTCCCAATCAAAAAATAAAAAACATAAAGAGTCTCGCATTCCATTTATAACTAAATTTAATGAGGCCAGTAGATCCATTAATCAGATTGTACGTAAACACTGGCAGATTCTTCAAAAAGCTTATGGTGGGATTCCATCTTTTCAGTTTGCACCTATGTTCGCTCACAAAAGAAATAGAAACCTGAGGGATTCCCTTGTCAAAGCTGATGTGGGATCTCTTAGGAAGCATCAACAAGTTACTTTAGCACCGAGGAAACATGGGACTTTCCCATGTTTACATTGTGCCTCGTGTAATGCTGTGATCAAAGGTGACTCCTTACTTCATCCACAGACAGGCGAAAAAATACCAATTCAGGGTTTCTTCACCTGTGACTCCTCATTTGTAATTTATGTTTTAAAATGTCCATGCGGCCTCCTATATGTGGGCGAAACGACCACGAAAGTGAAAGATAGAATCAGTAAACATAAATCCACGATCCGCACTATGCGGCTAGAGTTACCTGTTGCAGAACATTTTCATCTTTGCTCTCACAGTGTAGCACAACTCCGTTTCCAAGTTATTGATCAAGTCCCACCACTTAGACGTGGTGGTGATAGGACTCGTTTGTTGAAACGTAAAGAAAAAAAGTGGATACATAAACTTGATACTCTGTGGCCAAAGGGTCTGAATAGAGAATTCGATTTAAATGTATGTTTCTGAATCCTATTCTAACTTGTATCCCTCTCTTCCTCATTCCCCTAGATAACAACATGTGTTCCCCACATTATGGGTGTTTCACGTGATGGTCATCGGGTGACAAGCTCTATTATGGTAGACTGTATGAATTGTATAATTGTTAATATGATATATTTTGATATATAACATCTAGATTGTATGTTCTATACATCTGTACTCTATAAGATCAATGATAGGATTTATATATATGTATACATGTCTTTCCATATACCAGTGAGGTAGTGACATCATTCATTATTTATTATGCAGTTGCATAGAAGTTACACGATACGCATATGTAGAATACCATAAAAACGAGAACACATATATCTACAGATACTGATTGTTCAGTTATTGGTATGTTATATTATTCTTAGACATCTTAGACACCCCTCCAATTTTCTTTTAACTTTTTAAACCCTTTTTCTCTTTTTTTCTTTATCTTTTTTCTTTTCTACGTAATTTCATTCATTTTTTTATACTAGGCCCCTTTTTTTCCCCAATATTCTTGGGGCTGCATGTCTATAATATGATTCATCTGCTTTAAATATTTAATCACATAATTGGTTAATTGCAGAAGCATGCAAGCAATCTAGGTGGTATAAGTAAAAGTGTTTTTTTTTTTGGTTTTTTTTGATGTGTGTATATGTATGATTAAGACCTGCGGGTCGAAACGTCACATGATTTTGTCTTGAGGTTTGCTGTACCCGAATAAATTCTTTTTTCCTCACTTGAAGATCCCACCTCTCTTTTGCTTCTACTAAACCTAATCCCAGACCTGGACTGTGCAATTGAATACTTTCAAGCCGAGCTCCTAAAAGTCTGGAACACCCATACCCCACTGCGCAAAGTGCGAGTAAAAGGGGCCCATCTCCCCTGGGTTACAGCTGACCTCACGCATATGTACCAGTTTAGAGACTCCCTGTGGTCAAAGTTCAAGAGTACTGGATCCATGAACGATCACTGTGAATACCGAAAATGCCGGAATGAATGCACAAAACAAACAAAAATGGCTAAAGCCCAATACTTCATGAACAAGGAAATCTAACTGGAGCCATCTTCCTTGATTTTGCCAAGGCTTTTGACACAGTAGGCCCACCGCATCCTATTACAAAAACTTAAAAACTCTGGTATTGGTGATAGTACGTTATGTAATGTATTGTGTTTTGCCTATGTTTCTTTTTGAGCCATCCTGACCACCGTAGCTAGTCTTTCTGATCCCTCCCCCCCTCCATTTTGTGTTCAGTTATAGATTAAACATCTACAGGAGCACAGCTCTGTTTTGAAGCTCTGTGTCTGTCACATTACTTTACATGGTGTCAGAAGTCTGTCTGGAACAGATCTCACGCTTACTATGGCATTATCGCAGTTTGAACCCCCAAGATTGACTGGGAAGCTCCAGACTTGTACCAAGAGTTTGAAAGATTTCGCAGCCACGTCTCCTTTGTGTTTGATGGACCGCTCTCAGAACAAACACTGAAGCAGCGCACAGGTTGGTTGGGAACGTGGATTGGCGAGCAGGGCAGAGAGATATATAAAACGCTACCCTGGGGAGAAGGGGAGAAGGATGATCCATCTAAAGTACTGGATAAATTTGCCAGCTATATAAGGCCAAGAAAGAATAAGAGAATTTCCAGACACCGCTTTAAGCAGAGAAAACAAGGAGTCACTGAGGGATTTGACCACTTTGTGAAGGATTTAAGACTCCTGCTAATGGATTGCGAGTATGCTGATCCAGATGATATGTTAATCGATACAATAATCGCTGGAATCAAAGAAAAGCACGTCCAGGAGAGACTCTTAGACAAAGGGGAAGATCTAACACAGGGGCTGACTGGCAACTTTTGGCCCGAGGGGCAAGTACCACCCAGAGGCCCAGAGTTCAGCAACTCGGGCCCTTGTTTAAGTAAAAACAAACATGAGAAGCAAATTAAGTAATAAATAACAGTTTGTTACCGTTTAAAATAATTATAGAATATAATAATTTATAAATGAGCCATAATAGAGAAAACAATATTTTTACTTTTGAGAATCAAGTAATCAAACAAAATCTATTACCCTATAAATTAACCCTGGGCCGGTGGGGCCAGAGGGCTCTTAGCCTCATGCCAGGCTCTCACGTATCGTCCACCAAGCAGGCCGCCCCCCTTCAATTTATTATTAACCCCCACTAGTCAGACCAAACGGTCCACTCCAGAGGGCCAGGCCTTCACTTAGTCTCTCTCCCTCAGGCTCCCCCAAAGCACTTAAGCACTTTCTCCCCAGGCCCAGCTGGGTCAGACAGAGGCGTAGCGAGATCATATGGCGCCTGGGGGCAAGTCTTTCTTTAGTGCCCACCCAACCAAAAATAATCTCTAAAGCATACAAATATTTAAATTCCTGCCCAAAATATAATTATTTTTTTCAATAATAATTGGAAAGGTGCAACACCTAAAACAGGTTAACAGGAGAGCATTAACAGGAGAGCATCATTAACCGCTTACTGACGGGTAGGTTCTGCCAAGACTAGCCGACGTGCCACTTGCCTCATTGGCTGCGCATTGTGTGTATGAGTGTATCACAAAGCTCCACAACTATAAGGCTAGGGTCAGAGTGGGGCAGTCGGAACGCGCGTGCAGGCGCACTAAATCACGGCGGCAGTAGCAGCACATAACGGCCAATGACGGCCAATATACGCAGTACGTGCGTACAAAAGTGCGCCGACACCACGCAACCGGCAAATGAACGCATTTTTCTCAGAACGTGAAACTGCTGCTACAGACGTACAGAGTGCGCTGCGGCCGCATGGCAGCGTGTGTGCGTGATTAGGAGACGTCAGACGCTGCTAGTGTGCGGCCTACATAACGTTCAAACAGCCGGATTTCCCTAGAATTGCGTTGGTGAGTACCTGCGACTGTGGTCGTCTGACCACTTAAGCGTATTCCGTGAAAAAATGCGTGCGCACGCATCGACGTACATTTTGACGGTGGCCGCAGAAAATGCGCTCATCTGTCCCTAGCCTAAAAGTCACACTCATACACACCGCACATTGTTGTGAGTTTTATAACTGTGGAGCTCTGTGATACAGTAATGTGCGGTGTGTATGAGTATATCACAGCTCCACAACTATAAAACTCACAGTAATGTGCGCTGCATATGGCTAGGGTCAGACGAACGCATTTTTCACGTTGTCCGTGAAAAAGTGCGTTCGAACGAATGGACGTATTTTTTCACGGAATACGCGATAGCGGTCATACGATGCGCTTTTTCGTCCGTGATTTTGTACGGATCATCAATAAAACCCTTTTTGCGTCTGGACGTTATGTTGGCCGGACGTGTGCAGCGTCTGACGTCTCCCAATCACGCAAACACGCCGCTATGCGGCCGCAGCGCACTCTGTACGTCAGTAGTAGCGGTTTGACGTTCTCGAAAAAATGCATTCGTTTGCCACTTGCGTTGCACGGACGAACTTTCGTGCGGCCGTTCGTCGTATGTTCCCCGGCATTGGACGTCATTTGCTGCTAGCACGGCCGTGATTTTGTGCGGCTAAACGCACGTTAAAACTGCTTTCGTCTGACCTTAGCCTATGAGCGTATCACAGAATCCACAGCAATAAAACTCACACATTGCACATTACTGTGTGTTTTATTGCTGTGGAACTCTGTGATATGCTAATACACACCGCACATTACTGTATCACAGAGCTGCACAGCAATAAAACTCACAGTAAGGTGCGCTGTATATGAGCGTATCAAAGAATCTTTAACAGAAAAATATACATTGAAATAATTACACTAAATTTAAATATTAAAATAGGAAGTAAATTATATTATAATAAATACATTGTATTTAAATATTAAATTATTAAATTATATTAAAATAATGAATGCATTGTATTTAAATATTAAAATATGAAGTAAATTATATTAAAATAATAAATGCATTGTATTTAAATATTAAATAGAGATTAAATTAATAAAATAAAATTAATTATATATAAAACGTGTAATTAAAATAATTGGATTAAAATAAGGTGTAGTTAGACCTCACTAAACTCCAAGACAAATTCTGTGTCCTGCTTCCCCTTTTCCCCCTGAATCTTGCACGAGGTACACACTGCCATATAGATGGATTGATAAACATAGACAGATGAGGACTGGCTGACAGCTATATAGATAGATGCAGACTGTCCTACAGATAGAAATACAGACCCACAGAAAGGCATACAGATTGAAATAATCCTGGTAACACAAGGAGTGTATTCTATATGTACCTTGTCACCTGGGTGTCAGACTCACTGCAGCCCTGTCATTTTCATGTCTGGATTCTCCCCTGCTGCTCCAGCCATGCCCCCCCCCCCTGTGACTGCTGACAAGGAGCAGCACATCTCCTGGGTCAGGATGAGGTCAAGACTCTCAAGACCAGGGACCATGAGACCCTTTAATAAAGTTGTCTCTCCTGCTGTTGCTCTGGGTGTCATAACTAGGAGTGCTCCCCCCAGCCCCCATTAACCCCCCCTCCCATTAGAAGGTGCAGAGCAGTGCAAGAAAGATTCCCAGCCCGGCCCTGCATTTATAAAAGCTTTCAAAAGACTTACTCTGCTCCTCAGGAAACAGAGGTGGGGCTCCTTGAAGGACATGCTGCTTCCAGACAGCTCCCAGGCAGGCACAGCGCGTGGGCTCGCTCACTCACGTGGGCAGCTGCTCTCATTTCCTGTTCTGCGAGCACTGGCACAGAGCAACAGGGGGTGGAGCAGCCTTGTGTGCAGCAGGCCTGTCTGCTCCCCTGCAACAAGCAGGATTAAAGGGTTCCAGCTGCTGAGAGGAGCAGCAAAAACATGCGCCCAGAGCCAGGGACACATGGACAAGATGGCCCTGCTCGTGTATAAATTATGCAAATTAGGCGGCCGTGAAATAGTTACACATCATTCAATTACCGAAGCAATCATTGACGGCCCGGGGGACGGTTGCCACCCTGCCCCCCGGCCCAGTCCGCCCCTGATCTAACACTACCAAAAGCAATTGAAATTGCCCAACAGTTTGAACTGTCACAGAAGCAAATTACAATAATCAGAGAAGAAGAATCTCAAGTGCAAGCAATAAAGGTGAATACACAATTCCAAACTGCAAATAAAAAAGCCTATCTACAATATCAGCCAAAATCTGTGCAGAAAGACATGAATACTTACCGGACATACAACTGTTTAAATTGTGGAAAAGATCCCCAGCATAAGTGGACCCAGGGCAGATGTCCAGCGAAAGGTTCTGTCTGCTCGTACTGCCACAAACCAAACCACTGGGTGGCAGTGTGTCGCAAAAGGTCAGTAAACACAGTTAGTGTGCAGCAGCAATCAGAAACTGAGGATGAGGAGGTACTGGGCATAAATCTCACACGAACGGATGAGCACTATGATGACAAATGGACTGCGGACATTGAAATCCTGTCTCGGCAAGTGCCATTCAGAATTGATACTGGTGCAAAGTGCAACACATTGACTTTAAGTAATTATCAGACACTCCCGCATGTAGGTGAGCTTAAGCGCTCTAATCGAGTGCTAAAGTCCTACTCTAACCTGTTCCAATCATATTTGTCTGATTGGATCTCAATTTGTGTCCATTTCTGACAGCACTTCCCTTCCCCTCCCAGTCACGTGCGGTGTACCCCAAGGCTCGATACTTGGCCCCCTGCTATTCACAATGTTCATAAACGATCTGCCCAATGTCTGCAAAGCTTCAACTGTACACATGTACGCAGACGACACTGTAATCTATACCAGCAAACCAAATCTCGCACAGCTGGAGGCAGTGCTGCTGTCACGGATCCCCCTGATTACCAAAAGTGTGGTCCCTTTACGCAGACCGCTCTCTACCCTTCCGATCCTTGAATGGTCGGCGATACTAAACAGACAAATAACCAGACAATATATAAACAAGGGGTAACACCAGACAGAGGTATGGAATAGAGTATTGTCACGAATCTTTCTGACTACTAAGATATAAATCTCTTTATGCAGCTCCCTTTCTACTCTTCCGATCCTTGAATGGTCGGCAAAGCTATAAAGGCAACGAAACAGGTAACAGACAAAGAAAGGGAAATACCAGACAGGGGTACAGACCAGATCACAAGTCCTCCCTAGGACTTTAGTAATAGCAGAGGTAGTCTGATGTGTGCTTAGGGTGCCACACAGACTGACCTCGGTACCAACGTTAAGGGCAGAACCTAGAACAGAGTAAATGCCAATGCCAGGAGTCATACACAGGAGGGTTCGTTTGCCAATGCCAAGGGTCATACACAGGAGGGTTCGTTTGCCAATGCAAGGGTCATACACAGGAGGGTTCGTTTGCCAATGCCAAGGGTCATACACAGGAGGGTTCGTTTGCCAATGCCAAGGGTCATACACAGGAGGGTTCGTTTGCCAATGCCAAGGGTCATACACAGGAGGGTTCGTTTGCCAATGCCAAGGGTCATACACAGGAGGGTTCGTTTGCCAATGCCAAGGGTCATACACAGGGTTAACACAGGAGATAGCCAAAATCACACAAGAGCTCTGCGGGAGGTGAATACCACGTCAGGGCACCGGTGTATGGGAGAGACTGGGTTTTAAACCGGCGGGTCCGCGTCACAGCGCCAGGCCCCGCCCCTTGGCGTCCCACGTGAGCGGGCCCGGAAGCGCTTACATTCGGCGCCTGGCCAGCGAGCAGCGAGGAAGCTGCTGCCAGGCGCCGCATCCCCCGGGTCCCCGTGACAGAACCCCCCCCTCCAGGGGCGGCCACTGGACGACCCCCAGGGGCACGGGGGTGCGCAAATAGAAGGCCTTCACTAGCCTAGGAGCATGGACTTCCGCAGCTGTACCCAAGAACGATCCTCTGGACCGTACCCCACCCAATCGACCAAATACTGCAAGGACCCCCTAGACAGCCTGGCACCCAGAATGGCCTTAACTTCGAATTCCTCCTCGCCCTCCACAGAGACAGGAGGCGGTGGAGCATGGACTTTGGTGTATCGGTTACATAACAGCGGCTTCAGAAGGTTTACATGGAACACATTGTGTATTTTAAAATGGGGGGGTAACGCCAAAGCATAGGAGACAGGGTTGAGTCGCCGTAGAATCTTATATGGGCCGATATACCTAGGAGCCAACTTCATGGAAGGCACTAAGAGCTTGATATTACGTGAAGACAGCCAAACCCTGTCCCCAACTTGATATACGGGTGCCTGCCTCCTGTGTCTGTCGGCCTTAGTTTTCTGGATGGCACTACTTTCCTCCAGTGCCCGTCTCACTTTCCCCCAAGTCTCTTTCAATGATGCCAGTTGTTTATCTAAAGCAGGAATCGTGGTATCAGGAAACGTGGCGGGGAGCACGGGAGGATCAAAGCCATAAACAGTGAAGAAAGGAGAATGACCTGTGGATTCACTCACTGCGCTGTTAATAGCATATTCTGCCCATGGTAGCAGATCTGACCAGTTATCCTGTTGTTCTGAGATGAAGCACCTGAGATATTTCTCTACGTTTTGGTTTGCTCGTTCTGCTGCTCCATTGGTCTGGGGGTGATAGGCCGAAGAGAAAGAGAGGTCTATTCCACGTTCTTACAAAACCCTCTCCAGAATCCGGAGATGAATTGGGTCCCCCTATCAGAGACTATCTCCCGAGGGACACCGTGAATGCGGACTACATTGGCAATGAATATGGGCACCAGTTCAGCTGCCGAAGGTAGTTTCTGAAGAGGAACATAGTGACCCATCTTGGAAAATCGATCTATGATCGTAAGTATCACTGTATTCCCTCTTGACTCAGGTAGCTCTACTATAAAATCCATGGCTACATGTGACCAGGGTCGTTCGGGGATCGGCAAAGGCTGGAGCAAGCCAATGGGTGCTGTTTTGGGACTTTTCTGCCTTGTGCACACTTCGCACACGGCAATGTAATCTTTGACATCTCGGCGCAACGTGGGCCACCAGAGGAGTTTACTGATACTAGACACAGTCTTGGTGATACCCATATGCCCGGAAGTTTTATTGTCATGGTAGATGTTGAGTACCTCTTCTCTTTCGTTCTCAGGTACAAAGAGTTTCGCAGGAGGTTTTCCCCCAGGAGCTGCACCCTGGACGGTCTGCAACCTTTTCATTAGAGGAGACGAAACACTAATCGTGGTAGCGGCTATAATCCTCTCCTGGGGTACAATGGGATGCTGATCTTGGATATTATGTTCATAAGACTCATACTGTCTCGACAATGCGTCTGCTTTAATGTTTCTGGACCCAGGTCTATAGGTAAGTACGTAATTAAAACTTGAAAGAAACAATGACCATCTCGCTTGTCTGGAGTTTAAACGTTTGGCATCTCCAATGTACGTGAGATTCTTATGGTCGGTTATGATAACAATGGGGTCCTTAGACCCTTCTAGTAAGTATCTCCATTCGGCCAAGGCTGCGATGACTGCTAACAATTCTCTATTTCCAATGTCATAGTTCTTCTCTGCCGGGGACAACTTTCGAGAATAGAAGCCGCATGGATGCAAGGGTTTGTCAGGAGCCTCCCTTTGGGACAAGACTGCACCAAGACCTAGTTCGGAGGCGTCAACTTCTAATTGGAAAGGCAGAGCCGGATCTGGATGCCGGAGAACAGGGGCAGTAGTAAAGGCTTGCTTTAGTGTCTCAAAGGCTTGAGTGGCTTGAGGTGTCCATTTCTGATTTCCCACCCCTTTCTTTGTCATAGCCGTGAGGGGGGCCACCAAGGCCGAAAAATCTTTAATGAACCTTCTGTAATAGTTCGTGAACCCCAGAAACCTCTGAATGGCTTTAAGTCCTTGGGGTAAAGGCCAGTCAAGAATAGCTGAGAGCTTCTTAGGATCCATTTGAAACCCCCCAGGAGTTATAATATAACCAAGGAATTGCACAGTTACTATGTCGAATAGACATTTTTCTAGCTTACAGTACAATCCAGCCTTCAATAGTTTTTTCAACACTTGTTTTACGTGGACATGATGAGTGTCCACATCAGGAGAGTATATCAGGATATCATCCAGATATACTATGACGAATTCTTGCAGAATTCCCTTAGAGTGTCATTTATAAGGTCCTGAAAGACGGCTGGCGCATTACACAACCAAAAGGCATCACCAGGTATTCGTAATGCCCGCTACGTGTATTAAAAGCCGTTTCCATTCGTCTCCCTTCTTAACCCTGACCAGGTTGTACGCTCCGCGTAAATCAAGCTTAGTATAGATACGAGCCCCTTTTAATCGGTCACAATTCTGTTATGAGGGGTATGGGATATGCATTTCTTACAGTGATCCTATTTAAACCCCTATAGTCGATGCAAGGTCGCAGATCTCCCTCTTTCTTGGAGACAAAAAAGAAACCTGCTCCTGCTGGAGAGGAGGACCGTCTAATGAATCCTCGTTCCAGATTCTCCCTTATATATTCCTCCATAACGTCGTTCTCCCTTTGCGACAAAGGGTATACGTGACCCCTAGGAGGCATCGTACCGGGGAGCAAGTCAATGGCACAGTCATATGGACGATGTGGTGGTAGAACCTCAGTCCTGGTTAGAGAACACCTCCTTTAATGCCAGGTAACATTCAGGGACCTCTGTGGACAAAGGAGGGGCTGTGGCAATATTGAGGCTACCAATCACATTAACTGTGCCTAGGCACTTAGACTGACAACTCTGACCCCAACATTTTATGTCTCTCTGGACCCAATCGACTACTGGGTTGTGCTCTGTTAGCCATGGAAACCCAAGGACGACAGGACATGAGGGTGATTCAATGATTTGAAATCTTATAGTCTCCTGGTGCAAAACTCCTATTCTCATACACACATCGACTGTATCGTGAGTGATGATATGAGGACATGCCAGGGGTTACCATCTATGGCCTCCACCCTTAGAGGCCTTTCCCTGAGAACCAGTGGTATGAGGTTTTTGGCAGCAAAATTCTTATCCATAAAATTGCCTGGCCCCAGAGTCCAAAAACGCCTCAGTCTTGAGGTGAACCCCCTCCCAGGTTAGGGAGACCGGTAACAGAATCCTGGATTTTTTCTTTTCATTATCCACAAAGGAGGCACATAAGAACCGACAACCTGGGTGTCTCTGTTCTGAATCCCACTCTGCTATGTTCAACCCTGCCAACCCTGGGTCTCTGAGGACATCGAAGGCGGAAGTGATCTGCCCCTGCACAATAAAAGCAGAGCCCCTTTTCTTTTCTGTGAGCTTTTTCTGCTTCTGAAATACCTGTCCTCCCTATTTGCATGGGTTCAACGACCGGTAAATCAGGTTTTTCATTCTCCGAACCACCTGATGTACTGGGGTGTCTGGGTAATGAGGGTAAAGGAGGCAAGACCCTTCTGGGTCTATCTCTGGTGTGTCTCCTTTCCCTGATTTGATCGTCCATGGCTATACAGAAATCTATCAGGTGGTCCAGACTTTCTGGTAATTTTAAGGGAGCCAGTTCAAACATAAAAGCCTCGTTCAAGCCTTCGGTAAAGGCTAAGGTTAAAACGTCGTTCGGCCAAAGTACTTCAGAAACCAAAGTCTTAAACTCTATGGCATAATCGGCAACCCTCTTATTACCTTGTTTGATATGAAACAAGGACCTACCCGCATTGGTAGCCCTTCTAGAGGGATCAAAGGTACGTTTTAACTCAGAGGTAAAACCCTCATAGTCATAAATGATGGGTTTCTTATTTTCCCACAACGGCGTAGCCCACAATAAAGCTTTTTCTGTTAAATGATTAATCAGATATCCTACTTTGGCTTTATCAGACATACAAGATCCTGGATTGTTCTCAAACAGAATCTCGAGTTGAGTCAAAAACCCCGACATAGGCTTGGTGTACCATCATAGCGTAGGGGTGCCTTCATACTAAGCCTATGTCCTTCAGGGGAGACCGGACTGACCCTAGGTAACACTGGATCTGGAGGGTTTGTGGTACCTGTATTGGACCGATTTAGCAGGGTTTGCAGAGCGAGAGAAATCTGGTCCATCCTATGGTCCTGTTCCTCTTGTCTGGCTGCGATACGTGCCAACTGGTTAGAGAGGTCTGCGGATCCATTGGCCCTGACGTAATGTCACGGATCCCCCTGATTACCAAAAGTGTGGTCCCTTTACGCAGACCGCTCTCTACCCTTCCGATCCTTGAATGGTCGGCGATACTAAACAGACAAATAACCAGACAATATATAAACAAGGGGTAACACCAGACAGAGGTATGGAATAGAGTATTGTCACGAATCTTTCTGACTACTAAGATATAAATCTCTTTATGCAGCTCCCTTTCTACTCTTCCGATCCTTGAATGGTCGGCAAAGCTATAAAGGCAACGAAACAGGTAACAGACAAAGAAAGGGAAATACCAGACAGGGGTACAGACCAGATCACAAGTCCTCCCTAGGACTTTAGTAATAGCAGAGGTAGTCTGATGTGTGCTTAGGGTGCCACACAGACTGACCTCGGTACCAACGTTAAGGGCAGAACCTAGAACAGAGTAAATGCCAATGCCAGGAGTCATACACAGGAGGGTTCGTTTGCCAATGCCAAGGGTCATACACAGGAGGGTTCGTTTGCCAATGCCAAGGGTCATACACAGGAGGGTTCGTTTGCCAATGCCAAGGGTCATACACAGGAGGTTCGTTTGCCAATGCCAAGGGTCATACACAGGAGGGTTCGTTTGCCAATGCCAAGGGTCATACACAGGAGGGTTCGTTTGCCAATGCCAAGGGTCATACACAGGAGGGTTCGTTTGCCAATGCCAAGGGTCATACACAGGGTTAACACAGGAGATAGCCAAAATCACACAAGAGCTCTGCGGGAGGTGAATACCACGTCAGGGCACCGGTGTATGGGAGAGACTGGGTTTTAAACCCGGCGGGTCCGCGTCACAGCGCCAGGCCCCGCCCCTTGGCGTCCCACGTGAGGGGCCCGGAAGCGCTTACATTCGGCGCCTGGCCAGCGAGCAGCGAGGAAGCTGCTGCCAGGCGCCGCATCCCCCGGGTCCCCGTGACAGCTGCAAGAACAATTCACAGGGGTAGAAAAGTGGATCGCAAATAACAAACTGTTTCTAAATACTAACAAAACTGTTACAATGCTCTTTGAACCGCACCTAAACTACACAAATTGCAAACACCCATTCTATGTGTTGGGCAAAATCAAATGGCACGCTGAGACACAGTCACTTCTCTCAAATACTGGGTATGTGGTTAGACCCAAATCTATCTTTTGGCCCCCACATCGAAAAACTCTCATCTAAAAATCTACCCCAAACTAGGTGCCCTGTACAGAAAAACAAATCCTGCCTGAGCCCTGCGGTAAGAAAGCAGATTGTACAACAAATGCTTATGCCAGCCATTGAATACGGAGATGTAGTGTATGCAGCCGCCCCGCAAACACACCTCCAGAAACTTACTACATTGTATAACTCATTCTGTCGCTTTGTGCTACAATGTAACTACATGACACACCATTGTGACATGTTAAAAGAACTAAACTGGCCATCACTGGACTCTAGACGCACCCTTCACCTTTCCAACCTGGTGTTTAAGACCTTTTCTGGGAAGCTACCGCCCTACCTGAATATGCTGCTTCCCCCAGCAGTTCCCTCATCCTATAACCTCAGATCCAGGACCAGCACCTTACTTGCAATACCGCAATACAAAAAGAAAGTGGCTCGATCCTCATTTTCCTACAGAGCACCACAAATATGGAATAACCTCCCAGACACCGTCAAATCTTCCCCCAGTCTAAAGTCCCTTAAGACTTCCCTATTAACATACCTCAATACGAAATGCACCTGTAAACATGTAACATAATGACTTTATTTCCTACATATTTATTTTTCTGTTAATCTGTATATTTGGTCTTGTGTTAATATCTTGCATTTTACTATTTTGTATTTCTGTAACCACCCAATGTTCTTGAACTCAGGACATACTTGAAAACGAGAGAAATCTCAATGTATCCTTCCTGGTAAAATCCTTTATAAATAAATAAATAAATAAATAAATCACTGCAGGTCTTGCGTTCCAGCCACAAAGATGGATATGCATTCCAATCGCACGAAGAGTAATGTCTTAACATTTTCGGTTTCGGAATGGGAGAAAGCATACTACAAGCTCATGGAACGATGACAGTTTGAGATTTCAAGAAGAAATAAACATATACCTGTAATCAATTCTGTAAATTAACATTGGTAAATTTGTACAGGGGTATGAGGATATTTGTCCTGGACAGTGTGCGTAAATCGTCCTAATAAAGCATTTTGTCTTTATTGAGCTGAGTGTGTGTGTTTGTGTTCCGATCTCCTATTCTATCCCCTTCTGAGAAGCTTAACAGGTATATATGATGGACATGACTGTTAATTACATAAAGTGACATGGGCTTTATTAATATATTTATCCATTTGAGATGTTGCGTCTTTTGTACGAGTCTGATAGATGGCTCAGGAATAGGCAGCATGTTTGTGCCAGGCTAGGGGGTCAGAAAAATCCAATGGAGAATCGAAGATATAGTTTGTTGGTGCATCTCTTGCATTATTCTCCGTATGGAATGTGACGTGTGCCTATTTAAAAAAGGGTGGATGGTCAAGCACTTTAAAAGAGGGATTTGATTAACTGGCGCGTGCTCTCTAAATAAATATGTGCATATGCCCCACGTTGTGGGTGGTTATACGGATTTTTTTATTCTAGGTGGATTATCTACTAAAACCCTGGGGACAAATTACAATCTTCGCGCAAACATTTGTGCCAGCGCAAAAAAACATTAACGCGAGGGGTAAAACCCTCTGCGCTGAACGTCGTATTCCAAAGTCAATGCAACAAACGCACGTAATCGTCTACCGCGGGTGAACCTGTGCAAGCATACTTTACAGCGTGCGTGTTATGCTTAACATTGTGAGCACAAATGCGTTTGTGCGCCGTAATGTGGATGGTATTACAATCTATGTGCAGGAATTAACACATAGCCATTGCGCGCATAATTTTAGCAACTCCTAAAAGCTGGTGTTAAAGGGACACTCTAGGCAACATGACCACCTAAGCTATTTTAGGTGGTCATGATGCCCAGAGCATGCTGCCCTCTGTCCCCCCTCCCTCCGCTCAGCGGTTCAGCTGTAAATGCTGAAAACAGCTGAGAGAGGCGGAGAACTTTACTCCGCCCTCCCAGCTGTCAGTCAGCAGAGCGGGAATCATATTTCCCGCTTCTGCTGACCTTTGCCGAGTAGGAGACGTCATCGCGCTTTCAGCACGATGACGTCTCTGTGAAGGAACCGTTCCCTTCCGTCTGTCCTGGCTCTCCAGACACCCCTTTGTTGCAGTCAGCCCGGCTACTGGGAGCGCTGTCCTCAGCGCCTCGAGCGGCTTGACCTGCCTGCTTCTGTTCCTCTGCCCTGGAGCCGTTAGGAATCTCCAGAAGGCCGCTCTCTGCCTTCTGAGGGTGAGTGTGGAGTGTAGCGTAGTTTGTAATAAAGACACCAGGCGCGGCTGTATGCTTTAAAACAGGATCCTCTCTCTCTGAGCTCTGAGAGTTCTCTGACTTTTTAATGAACAACCACCATTTATGCTGAAGTCCAACAGTCATAATTTGCATACCCATACTAATTACATTAGGTCAGTTATTTACATAAACATTCTTTACATTCTCTAGCCTTTCAGCTCACACAACATTTGTATATCCATTGTTCTAACACATCAGATTAAACACACACTATCAGAGATCCCTTGAATTAAACATGCAGCTAGATAATGGGAAAAGCCCTGGTGCATAAATTACACAGCAGTAAAGCTTGTTTACTGTTTTACACAAAAACACATTTACCTACAGGAATATAAGTATTTTTAAAAACCAAAGCTACGCCATTTTACACTAAACTAAATTAAACTAAAACCAAACGATGTAAAATATATTTAAAAACACACGATATAAATGAACATAAAGTCTCTTGGGGTTTGAAGCATGGAGCGTTACATCAGCTCCATGACATATGTCCCCCCTTCCAGAACGGCAGGGCAAGCTTAGATCCCAAACGGATCTCTTGCCACTGACGAGACTTCTCACTTTGTCCTTTTTCTGCGCCATCCTCAAAGTTCCAGGGTGCTGGCGCACAAGCATCACCAGTGGGGTCCGACGGTCGCTACAGGGTATGCCTGGGTGTGGGTCCATAGTCTGTCGGGAGGAGGCGAGCCCCTGGGTTTCTCCACTTGTCCTTGTGGGCTGGCCCGCTGTCTGAGGGGTGCCCTATACTCTGGGGCCCGGCGTATCGCTGGTGTAATCCTTTGTTGGTGTCCCCTCCTGGGGAAGTGTCTCGCTGTTGGGGAGAGGTACCGCCTGTACCTTCTCCCAGGGTATCAATAACCCGGGGGGAACGTGTCCCAACTGCATGTGCCCCTGGTGCTCTGGCCAGCCGTTGAGGGGAATAGGTGAGGCAAGAGGCCTCCAGCCTAAAGGGTTGGGAGGATGGGCAGAGGTTGGAAATGCTCTGCCCCATAGCCAGCGCTTCTGCTGGGGGGGGGGTGGATGCTGGGGAAGTGCCTCCTTGTGGGAGAATGGTGTCCTCCATTCTCAGGGGAGCCATTGGTCGGGAGGGTAGCACCCTCTGGAAAAACTTGCCTGGATCCTCTGGGCACAAGTTGGGTGGTGGGCAGAGGTTGGAAATGCTCTGCCCTGTAGCCAGCTCTTCTGCTGGGGGGGTGGATGCTGGGGAAATGCCTCCTTGCGGGAGAATGGCACCCTCCATTCTCAGGGGAGCCATTGATCCAGAGGGTAGCACCTTCTTGAAAAACTTGCCTGGATCCTCTGGGCACAAGTTGGGTGGTGGGCAGAGGCCAGCGGCACTCTGCCCGTTGCCAGCTCTTCTGCTGGGGGGACGGGTGTAATATACGGGAAACAGTTTACCTCCAGTCGGGGTAGGGTCGTCGGCTGCGGGGCCGGCAGCCCCTGGGAGTCCTCATCGAAATCTTCTGTGCGGACCGAAAAAGGTGGGCAGAGGCCAGCAGCGCTCTGCCCTGTTGCCAGCGCTTCCGCTGGAGGGGTAGATGCTGGAGACGTGTCTCCGGGCAGGAGAATGGTGTCCTCCATTCTTGGTGGGGTCATTCGTTGCTGGGCCGGCAGCCTGTGGAGATCCTTGCTCGGGTCGTCTTGGTGCAACTTGGGGAGTGGGCAGAGGCCAGCGGCGTTCTGCCCTGTCGCCAGCGCTTCAGCTGGGGGAGATAGACACTGACAAAGTGTCTTCTGGCAGGAGGGTGGCATCCTCCATCTCCGGTGGGGTCATGGGCTGTGGGAAAACCAGCCCGGGGGATCCTCTCCTGGGTCCGATGTGACCATTATGAAAGGTGGGCAGAGGGCTTCGGCGCTCTGCCCCGTCGCCAGCACTTCAGCTGGGGGGGATAGACACTGACACAGTGTCGTCTTGCGGGAGGATGGTGTCCTCCATCTCTGGTGGGATCAAAGGTTGCAGGCAAACCAGCCCGGGGGGAACATCTGTCTGCTCCTCGTGGCAGACTGTGGGGGGTGTAGCTTCCTTGACGGAAATTCCAGGCAAGCTGTAAATCTCCTCCCAAGTATCGCTGGGGAGTGTGGGTTCCTCCCATGAAGCTCCAGACAAGCTGTAAGTCCCCATAAAAGGATCGCTGGGGGGTGTAGATTCCCTGGACGAAGCTCCAGGCGGGCTGTCAACCTCCACCCAGGGCTCTACGGGGTAGGTTTCAGGGGTGGGGTATTCTGTCCATGTCACTTGGAGCTCGGCCAACCGCAGCTGGTGTTGGCGCTCCATATCTCGCTCTTCATCTTCTTGGAGGTCCATCATCAGTTGTACAACTGCGGCTTCGGAGGGGGTGGTGCCGCATATCTCTAATATTGCTCGAGCTTTCTTTCGGAGGTGATCTTCAGTGGCCGGAGTCGGGGTTGGGGTTCTTACCATTCGCTGGTCCATCCTTGTAAGCTCCTTGACCAGGGCTTTCTTGTTTTTGGTGCCGGCGATTCCTCCACAGCACTCTAATATGTATCTCAGCGTGTCCCTCTTGTAGTTGGCATAGCTGGCCATTCTGCATTTCTTCTGGGGTTGGAGAGCTTATCCTCACCGCTTGCCACCAGTGTGAAGGAACCGTTCCCTTCCGTCTGTCCTGGCTCTCCAGACACCCCTTCATTGCAGTCAGCCCGGCTACTGGGAGCGCTGTCCTCAGCGCCTCGAGTGGCTTGACCTGCCTGCTTCTGTTCCTCTGCCCTGGAGCCGTTAGGAATCTCCAGAAGGCCGCTCTCTGCCTTCTGAGGGTGAGTGTGGAGTGTAGCGTAGTTTGTAATAAAGACACCAGGCGCGGCTGTATGCTTTAAAACAGGATCCTCTCTCTCTGAGCTCTGAGAGTTCTCTGACTTTTTAATGAACAACCACCATTTATGCTGAAGTCCAACAGTCATAATTTGCATATCCATACTAATTACATTAGGTGAGTTATTTACATAAACATTCTTTACATTCTCTAGCCTTTCAGCTCACACAACATTTGTATATCCATTGTTCTAACACATCAGATTAAACACACACTATCAGAGATCCCTTGAATTAAACATGCAGCTAGATAATGGGAAAAGCCCTGGTGCATAAATTACACAGCAGTAAAGCTTGTTTACTGTTTTACACAAAAACACATTTACCTACAGTAATATAAGTATTTTTAAAACCAAAGCTACGCCATTTTACACTAAACTAAATTAAACTAAAACCAAACGATGTAAAATATATTTAAAAACACATGATATAAATGAACATAAAGTCTCTTGGGGTTTTAAGCATGGAGCGTTACATCAGCTCCATGACAGTCTCCAACTCACTGCAGAAGCTGGCGGCTCCCTCTGAGGGTTAGTGTTGAGCGCATCCTCTTGCGCGCAACACTAATCCTCAGAGGGAGCCGGGAGGAAGCCTGCCGATTGGCTGGCTTACGTGAGAGGCGCGCATGCGCGCTTCTCACGTAAACCAGAAGGCAAGAAGACTCAAGAAGGACGGGAGCGGAAGAGGAGGGAGGTGAGTATGAAAAAAAAAAGACACCGCTGGAAACAAGAGGATTTTAGGGTAAGTATTACAGTTACAAAAAAAACAAAAAACGAACGATTTATTAAGGGAGTAGGGATAGATTAACAACTTCACTGCTAAGGACGCGCTCAGCGCGTCCACCCGCAGGTAATGTTCCTTGCGGTGGACGCGCTGAACGCATCCTCTCTTTGGGGCCAGCGTTCGGCCGGGTTCGGCCGATCGCTGGCCCCCCCAGTGCGGGCTGACATCCTCGATGTCAGCCCAGCACCCGGAACCACCGCTTGAGTAATTAGGTGTCATCGCGGGGGCACGATGACACCTAATTCAGGCGCCCCCCCGCATGTGCGGAGGAGGCGCCTGAAAGGGAGGGGGGGAGGTCCTTCGGACCTCTCTCCCTCCCGATCGGCGGCATGCAGGGGGTTAACCCAGGCACCGTTTGGAAGGGCACAGCCTGCCCTTCCTAACGGTACCTGGAATTAACCCCATGGGGGCTGGATCACGAATTGGTGCCGAAAAGCGCCGGTTCGTGATCCTTTCCCGGAGTTGGCCGACATCTTGGATGTCTGCCAAGCCTCCGGGAACTCCCCCTGAGGACTGGCGTCATCGTGCATAGCACGATGACGCCAGTCTTGGAGTTAACCCCTAACTGCCACCAATGGTGGAGATAGGGGGTTCCAATGAACCCCCTATCTCCCGATCCGTGGCAGTTAGGGGTTAATGTTTGGTATTGTTGGATCGGCCAGAGCATGTCCGTTCCAACAATACCAAACATGAGTATGAAAAAAGTTTTTTAAAAAAATTCAAAATAAAAATAAAAAAATATTTTAAAAAAAATTATAAAAAAAAAATAAACAATTTTTTTTTCTTTTTTTTGGTTCGTTAATGCAGCAATATTGTTCCCATTTCAATTATAATGTGAACAATGATGCTGCACTAACGATTTTTGTATGCGGTGCGTTTGTTAAAAATCGCGTAATTTTCCCCAAAAAAATATGTAACGAGACCCCATCTCTAATTTTTTTAACAAGCGCACCCCATACAAAATATAACCGCAATTGCTCGCATGTTAAAATGTGAAAAAAAACCACTTTACACGTTGTAAATTATTGAAAATTCATATTTTATTGCATTTTTTGTTATAATATACAGACAGGTCATAACGTATCCATATAATAATGACATATTATGAATCTGCCGAGTCTGACGGAAAGAACGATATATAATATGTCTGGGTCATATACTAAAATAAGCCTTCAAAACGCGTTTAAACAAGATGAGCAAAATCGGTAAAAATGACCTCAGCACAGAGGCGGGAAAAGCCTCATCAGCGAAAGGGTTAAGATTAAAAAAAGGGGGTGGGGGTGATTTTTTATTAGAGAGAGTGTCCCTTTAATGGCAAATTCTATCAACCTGGCCGAACCCAAATACACCAGCCCATAAAAAAAATGCAGCAAAGTATAGTTACACATTCTACTCGTACCAAACCAATAAAATGGAGAAGTTGTGTGTGCATTTATTATTGCTGCAGCATATATGCTCAGATTGACTTTGACAGGCGCAAAAACTTAACGTGAGATAATTGTGGTTCTTAAATTCTGATTGGCTGAATCACGTGAAAAAAACAGTCAGCACACTGATTTCTGTGTGTAACGTTACTGCGCGCGCATTTGTGCGTGTCCGTTTAACGCGCGTTATTGCTCGACGGATGAAAAAATGTGCGAGGATTGTAATTCCAGCGTTGATTTACGAGCGTCAACGTTCAACGCTTGGCGCACAAATTCACGCATTGCGCGTGCGTTTTTGCGTGAAGAATGTAATTTGGCCCCTGGGGTTTAGTGGTAATAAACAATATGGTAAATATTGGTAATAAACAAATATGTATTTATAAAGGATTTTACCAGGAAGGATACATTGAGATTTCTCTCGTTTTCAAGTATGTCCTGGGTTCAACAACATTAGTAGATTAATAACTAGTTCCCAGTCTTCCTCCGCAATCACTCTGCAACGCTGCATAATCTTGCGGCCCAGAAAAGCAACCCTTTATGGAATCTTATGGCCTCCAGGAGGTAATACTAGCAGAAGCGCTACCGCGAGTATCCCATCGTTACCACTGGGTTCCAGGGCGAGGTGCTGAGTTGGCACCTGCCCAAGACTTTTGCAGTAACATGGGGACGCTATGAGAATATCTGCAGGTGCCGCAGTTGGATGACTTTGGTGTGGTAGAACTTGACTGGCACACACAGAGCCCTGTCCTCATCCCCATTGAAGACTTTTGGAATGAACTGAAATGGAGATCATGAGCCAGGCCTAACATCAGTGCCAGGCATCACAAATGCTATACAGGATGAATGGGCAAAAATTCCCACAGAACCACTCCAAATTCTTGTGGAAGTCTGTTGTAGCTGCAAAGGAAGGGTAGGGGACCAACTCCATATTAATGTCTGTGTGTTTTTAATACAATGTCATAAAAGTCCCTGTTGGTGTAATGGTCAGGTGTCTCAATACTTTTGTCAATATATTTTACTTCATTAAGTATATATATCTTTATATATATCTTTGTGTTTCTTATAATATTTTCCATTTCATATATTGTTTAATTGATTAATCTTACTTTAGTAGAATTAATAAATAATAAAAAATGCTTTTATGATTTATTTTTCGATATAAACATTGCTAACCTCTACTCTAAGCTAAAAAATGGGATAGGGGGTAAAATATTGAATAACAGTAGGTATAAATAAAAGAAAATCTTGTTAAAGTGATTGTTTGGCGGCTATATGCAAAAGAAAAAGTGCAGAAGGATTGTGCGCGCTTTGCGTTAAACTATGGAGTCGAGAAAGCTGGAAGGGCAATATTACAAAGTTGGTGCTAACTTAACCAGAGCTGTTGTAAACTTACCAGAGCCATTATAGGCTACATTACATAGTTGGTGCTAACGTTAGCGCTCACCTGCATGAGCTTTAACGTTAGCCCTGTTGGCCCTAACGCGTGCCACCAATATTACAATCCAAACACTAACGCAGGTTGAAAAACCCATTACCGTTTGGAATATTTCGCTTTTCAGCGCGAGGTTACTGTACTTTGCGCTCCCTATACTTAACATGGGGAGCACAAAGTGTTAGGCCCGTGTCAGACGAACGCAGTGATCACGTCCGTGTCGCTGCACAGTTTATCATCCGTCGTAGCATAGACTCATGATCAATAGAGACCCACACACAAAGGACGTGCGCACCGAACTGCGCATGCACAACGCACGTGGCACCGGATGCAGTTTAGGCAAGAACGTAAAACCGCTAGAACAGATGCGTAGAGTGCTCCACGTCCGCGTAGCATTGTGTGTGTGTGATGGAACGAAGTCAGACAGACCGCATTTGTGACGTCCAGCACTTTGACGCACAAAATGGCTTTTCATATCATGTATTAATTTTTATCATTTTTCATATTAATTTTGTTTCCCATAGTTCCCTTTTTTACCTACGTCCATCAAGAAAAACGGAACATCCGTCCGTTGTGCACGCACGCACAGTGCGCTCAGAATGCGCTCGTCTGACATTAGCCTAAATCAGCATTAGGATAACAAAGTCCTAACGCTAATTAACGTCCGGCTGCGGTTAGCAGAAAGTTAACCACAGCCAGGACGATGCTAACGGATTCCGCAGCTGCTGAATCCGTTAGCACCAGCAGAAACCCCCCAAAATAAATCAGATACTCACCTCCTATCCCGCGGCGAGGACCGCGGCTTCATCCGCCTCCTCGGTCCGGCGGGAGCAGGGAGAGACTGGGGGGAAAAGTCCACCAGTCTCTACCTATGGATCACTGCACCGACCTGCCAGATCTCGCCTGACCGGCACTGTCTCTTAATGGAGTCCTATGGACTCTATGGAGAGGATGCGCGCGGCGGCAGTTAGCGCTGCCACGCGCGTCCTGGAGCTTAGTGTCCGATAACAATGCAGGCAACTTTTTAAGCGCCTGCTTTGTAATATCGTGCTAAAACGGGGGCGAAAAAGGAGAAACCTGCAGGCGCAGGTTTTTCCTCCTTTGCGTTCCCGTTTTAGCGCAATTTTTGTAATGTAGCCCAGAGTCTATTGGGTTGTTTCGTTTACAACAGGTCTATTTAACCCCTTAACGCCGCAGGACGTACATTTACGTCCTGCATTAGGCGGGCTTTGCCGCCGCAGGACGTAAATGTACGTCCTCGGCGTTTAGAGCCCCCCGGGAGATACTCACCCTCTCCGGTCGCTCCCACGCTGTTCTGACTCCCCCGGAGTCAGATCAGTGTGATCCCTCCTCCGGCGTTGTGACGTCATCGCGCCGGTGGCGCGATGATGTCAGTTTCAGGCGTCCCCCCCCGCCGGAGCAGGGGAAGCGCCTGGAGGGGAGGGGAGGGATCCTTCGGATCCCTCTATCTCCCGATCGCCTGGTCCCCGGCGGCTGTGGCCAGCATCACTGGAAGGGTCACAGCCTGACCTTTCCAGCGATGTATGGGGGGTTAACCCCTTAGTTGCCAGGTCGCGACCGGGCACTAATTTGTGCCCGATCGCGGCCTATTTCCGGTGGGGGCCGCCATCTTGGATGGCAGCCCCCACCTCTGGGTCACCCCCGGTCAACTGACTCATCGCGCCATGCGCGATGATGTCAGTTAACCGGAACCCCCTAGCTGCAAAGGGATTTCCCATGGAAATCCCTTGCAGGAGATAGGGGGGTTCTTTGAACCCCTTTATCTCCTGATCGGTGGCAGCTAGGGGGTCATGGCTGATATTGCTGGAAAGGCCAGAGCATGGCCTTTCCAATGATATCAAACATGACCATGGTAAAAGTGAAATAAAGTGTAAAAAAAAAAATAAAAAAAAATAATAAATTAAATAATAAAAAAATAATAAATATAATAATAAAAATTTTTTTTGTTTTTTTTAATGCAGCACTATTGTTCACATTTCAATTATAATGTGAACAATGATGCTTCACTAATGATTTTTTTTTTTTGGGGGGTTTAGCTAAAATCACGCAATTTCTCCCCCAAAAAAAAATGGGTTCACCGTTCTAATTTTTTTAACAAATCTACCCAATAGAATATGACCGCAGAGCCTCGGATAATAAAATTTAAAAAAAAAAACACTTTACACACTGTGGAAGATTGAAATTTTATTGAAAATTCTAATTTTTTTACATTTTTTGTTATAGCATTTTGGCAGGGCATGACATATACATATAATAATGATATATTATTAATCTGCCGAGTCTGACGGAAAGAACGATATAATATTTGTCTGGGTGGTATAAGAATACGTGACTTAAAAATGGTCAAAATGAGCTCAGCAACTTCTACTTCCGAAACAGCGCCGAAGTTGTAAAATTACTCCCGTCCTTAAGGGGTTAAGTTAGCACCAACTTTGTAATATTGCCTGAGGTGTTCTGAAGAATGGACACTGCTGGATGTTTACTTGTTTACTTATTACGAGTGTTAATTTTTTGACTTAATATTCGCCTAGTATTTGTGTATGCAGTGGTAAGATCTTTCTTGTTCCATTGTATTGATAAGGATTTCTACTTATTTACCAGTGGGAGGCAATGTTTGACTACTGGACATTTTTTATTACCATTAAGGAAGTGTGATAGTAGCCAGGTGGTAAAATACAGTTTTCTTTGAGCTTAAATGGACACTTTAGGCACTGTGACCATTCAATGCAACCTGAATAGTGATGAGCCGAACGCCCCTGTGTTCGGTAATTATCCGAACAGCCGAATGGCCGAAATGTTCGAATACGAACTCGAACACAATGTAAACCAATGGGGCCGAACACGCAAAATGTGTTCGCAGTTCTCCTAAATGTACCGGCAGCTGCTGTTTTGTTTTTTTCCCGAACTCGAACCGAACACGCCAAGTTCGCGAACTTTCGAACTGCCAATGTTCGAGTTGAACTCCGAACTGATCAAACCGAACAGCTCATCCCTAGTTATAGAATGAGGGAACTGCTGGGGTAAGCAGCCTATTCAGGTAGGGTGGTAGTTTCCTAGAAAAGTTCTTAAACACCAGGTTGGAAATCTGAAGGGTGCATCTAGATTCCAGCGGCGGCTAGTTTTGTATATAGCAATAAAATCAAGGTAATAATCAAATTTCTAGTGCAACAATAAAGTGCAGACAGTATTAGTCTAATTCACAGTGGAGTCCTAAATAGAAAATAGCAGCTACAGTCACATAAATAGCAGCAAAAAAATCACAGAATTAACAGCTTGCAGATCAGAATAATCATTAAAGTGCTAAATGCAGAGTTGTAGCGCGATCAGATAAAGTGCAGGTAGTGACAGTATAAGCAGTTATGTAATATGATCAGATAAATGCCCTCTACATTAAACGAAATTACAATAAATTACATAAAATCCAATTGCAAGCTCTTGAGCTTAAGGTGATGATGTGATTATATGTAAAATAGTAGGGATGTTATACTCTTTGGTGTGAAGAATAAAGAGTCTTAAGTAATTATTCAGGGTGTGTGGGTGTGTTTTTAGAGGCTCCTCCATATATTCAGGGTGTGTGGGTGTCTTTTTAGGGGTTCCTCCATATATTCAGGGTGTGCGGGTGTCTTTTTAGGGGTTCCTCCATATATTCAGGGTGTGTGGGTGTCTTTTTAGGGGTTCCTCCATATATTCAGGGTGTGCGGGTGTGTTTTTAGGGGCTCCTCCATATATTCAGGGTGTGCGGGTGTCTTTTTAGGGGCTCCTCCATATAGTCAGGGTTTGCGGGTGTCTTTTTAGGGGTTCCTCCATATATTCAGGGTGTGCGGGTGTGTTTTTAGAGGCTCCTCCATATATTCAGGGTGTGTGGGTGTGTTTTTAGGGGCTCCTCTTCCATATACTCAGGGTGTGTGGGTGTGTTTTTAGGGGTTCCTCCATATACTCAGGGTGTGCGGGTGTGTTTTTAGAGGCTCCTCCATATATTCAGGGTGTGTGGGTGTCTTTTTAGGGGCTCCTCCATATATTCAGGGTGTGTGGGTGTGTTTTTAGGGGCTCCTCCATATATTCAGGGTGTGCGGGTGTGTTTTTAGGGGCTCCTCCATATATTCAGGGTGTGTGGGTGTGTTTTTAGGGGCTCCTACATATATTCAGGGTGTGCGGGTGTGTTTTATGGGGCTCCTCCTCCATATATTCAGGGTGTGTGGGTGTCTTTTTAGGGGCTCCTCCATATATTCAGGGTGTGTGGGTGCCTTTTTAGGGGCTCCTCCATATATTCAGGGTGTGTGGGTGTCTTTTTAGGGGCTCCTCCATATATTCAGGGTGTGTGGGTGTCTTTTTAGGGGCTCCTCCATATATTCAGGGTGTGCAGGTGTGTTTTTAGGGGTTCCTCTATATATTCAGGGTGTGCGGGTGTGTTTTTAGGGGTTCCTCCATATATTCAGGGTGTGTTTTTAGGGGTTCCTCCATATATTCAGGGTGTGTGGGTGTGTTTTTAGGGGTTCCACCATATATTCAGGGTGTGTTTTTAGGGGTTCCTCCATATATTCAGGGTGTTTGGGTGTGTGGGTGTGTTTTTAAGGCTTCCTCCATATATTCAGGTTGTGCGGGTGTGTTTTTAGGGGCTCCTCCTTATATTCAGGGTGTGCGGGTCTGTTTTTAGGTGCTCCTCCATATATTTAGGGTGTGTGGGTGTGTCTTTAGGGGTTCCTCCATATATTCAGGGCATGTGGGTGTGTTTTTAGGGGTTCCTCCATATATTCAGGGTGTGTGGGTGTGTTTTTAGGGGTTCCTCCATATATGTAGGATGTAGGCTCAGACACCATAGTTGAAGAACCACCATCCACTATGCCTAAGGTATGCAGCACTGCAACCAAATGCAAAAATGAAAAGGTGGGACTTGATAGAAGGCAATTGTTGCTGGGTGATTCTATCATAAGAGGTGTTGAGCTGGAGAGTAGTGGTTTGGTGAGATGTCTTCCTGGGGCTACTGCTCGTAGAGACAAGAGACGTATTCTCAATATTGTCAAACAAGCAAAGCAACAAGGGGAAGTGGACGTTCTAGTCCATCTAGGGACAAATGACTTGGCTAGCAATGAGGTTTCTGAGATTAAGGAAGATTTTTGTGTTCTTGGAGGTGAAATACAGCAGATTGCGTCCACTGTGTCATTCTCTGAAGTTTTGCCTGTGCATAACATTCAAGATAGGCAGATGCGCAATAGGGAATTTAATTTGTGGCTTCGGGAATGGTGTCGGGAGCAAGGATTTGGCTTTGTGTCCCATGATAAGCTCGAATTGGAGCAGAAAGGAACTGTATAAAAAAGATGGTTTGCATCTCACTCATAGGGGAACATATGTTCTCAGTGAGAAGTTCAAAGGTTTCACAAAGGAATATTTAAACTAGGAGGGGGGACAAAAGGGTAAAAAACAATCTGCCTGATTGTCCCCCAAAACTAAATCGGAGGGTGCAAGCAACATGCGAGGTAAAAAATGACAAGCTCAGAGTCGTGTCTATAAATGCTCGCAGTTTAGTCAATAAAATCAATGAACTGGAGGCAATGATGGCAGCTGAAAAAGTAGATTTAGTGGCCGTTACTGAGACATGGTTCAGTGAGAAAAATAACTGGGACATAACAATACCGGGGTACTCTTTATATAGAAAAGACAGAGAAGGTAGGATAGGAGGAGGAGTGGCCCTGTATGCGAAAAACAACATAAAAACGAACCAAATAAAAGTGAGCGAGGTGAACATAGAGTCAGTTTGGGTTACGCTAACATTTGGCAATCATACAGTAGCTCGTGTAGGTGTGATCTATAGACCCCCTGGACAAGTAGAAGAGCTAGATAATCTGCTGGTTGAGGAAATAGCCAAAATGGCAATGAAGGGGGAAGTTATTATCATGGGGGATTTTAATTTCCTGATGTGAACTGGAAAACCAAAACAGCTGGGTGCACCAGGAGTACAAATATTCTAAACTCCTTACTGGGATTATCTCTAACACAAGTAGTTGAGGAGCCGACCCGTAAAGAGGCCATATTGGATTTAATACTCACAAATGGAGGTTTGGTATCAGATGTTGTTGTAGGTGACAATTTGGGATCTAGTGATCACCAGTCAGTGTGGTTTAATACAAGAACAGGGATGGAGCCACACCACACAAAAACAAAAGTTTTAGACTTTAAAAAAACAGATTTTTCTAAAATGAGGTTTTGTGTGAAGGAGTCATTATGAGACTGGAGGAGTTTAAAGGGAGTCCAGGAGAAATGGGATTATTTAAAGGAAGCATTATTGAAGGCTACAGGCAATTGCATTCGGCTTGTTAGCAAAAACAAAAAAGGGAAGAAACCACTGTGGTACTCTGCAGAAGTGGCCAAAATAGTGAAGAACAAAAAGATAGCATTCAATAATTATAAAAAAACTCAGAGTGAAGAAGATAGGCAAACCTATAAGATTAGGCAGAAAGAGGCAAAGCAATTTATAAGAGCTTCCAAAGCACACGCAGAGAGAAAATAGCTCAGTCAGTAAAAAGGGGGACAAAACATTTTTTAGATACATAAACGAGAAAAGAAAAGTAAAACAAGGATTAGTTAGATTAAAAACAAAGGAAGGAGGGTATGTAGAAGAGGATAAAAGTCTCGCTGACTGCCTCAATGAATATTTTTGTTCAGTATTTGCAGAAGAAAAGGAAGGAAAGGGACTACAGTTAGGAGGAAACACTAACGAGACAATTACATATGAGTTTACAGAGGAGGAGGTTCTACAGCAGCTGTCTAAAGTAAAGACAAATAAGTCAATGGGGCCTGATGGGATCCACCCTAAATTATTAAAAGAGCTCAGTGATGTAATAGCAAAACCGTTAACAGATTTATTTAACAAATCTTTGTTAACGGGAGTCGTCCCAGAAGACTGGAAATTAGCAAATGTTGTGACCATTTACAAGAAGGGTAGTAGGGAGGAATCGGGGAACTATAGGCCAGTTAGTCTTACGTCAGTAGTGGGGAAATTAATGGAAACCATGTTAAAGGAAAGGATTGTTGAACATCTAAAAACACATAGATTACAGGATCAGAAACAACATGGGTTTACCTCAGGGAGATCATGCCAAACTAATCTTATTGATTTTTTTGATTGGGTAACAAAAATAATAGACACAGGTGGTGCAGTAGACATTGCTTATTTAGATTTCAGTAAGGCTTTTGATACTGTTCCGCATAGAAGGCTTATCAATAAATTGCAATCTTTGAGCTTGGATTCCAATATTATTGAATGGATTAGGCAGTGGCTGAGTGACAGGCAACAGAGGGTTGTGGTAAATGGAGTTTATTCGGCGCAAGGTCTTGTTACCAGTGGGGTACCTCAGGGGTCAGTACTTGGACCCATTCTCTTTAATATTTTTATTAGTGATATTGCAGAAGGTATTAATGGTAAAGTATGTCTTTTTGCTGATGACACAAAGATTTGCAACAGGGTTGACGTTCCTGGAGGGATCAGCCAAATGTCAAATGATTTAGGTAAACTAAAAAAATGGTCGGAGCTGTGGCAATTGAGTTTTACTGTGGATAAGTGCAAGATAATGCACCTGGGACGTAAAAACCCAAGGGCTGAATATAGAATATTTGATACAATCCTAACCTCAACATCTGAGGAAAGGGATTGCTCGTGTACACGAATAGTGAATAAAAATTAGTCCAATAGTACAGAAGTTTGTAACCACATAAGTGGAAAATCCACAGAAGTCCACAGAAAACAAATATTCCAGAGAGAATTGAGACCAACGCTAGTACTACAGGGCTATCTAGTGTGAGGCTCCAATAAAGGTGCAATCTGGTGCCTGGTCGTGGTCATGTTCCAAAGTGGAGTATTTCAGATCTTTCTGATATATCTCGGTATAAAAATAAAATAAAGACAATGTGTAGACTGCTTCCGTAATAATTTTAATATTTCCTAAATGGCACCAAAGTTTGGGCAGCCGGTGGCTTGGGGACCACTGGATCTCCCTGATTTCCTGGAGGGTCCTTAGGTATGGATTTGACAATGATCCTCAATAAAATGAAACAGGACAGGATACTGCCAGGACAGGAAAACGAGTGTAGTCTTTTTCAATAGTTTTGTCCTGTGCTGGTTTCAGTTTCATTTTTTTCCAGGACCGCGCAAAATGAAACTGAAACTGGCACAGGACAAAACTATCTAAAGAGACTACACTTGTTTAACAAATTACACCCACTGATGAAGCTATTGAGTGAAACGCGTTTGCGATGTACCGTTTATTTATTCATTTATTGTTTTAATAAACCATTTTTTAAATACCGCTGGCGTTATACTGTCCTGGTACATTTTATTGAGGATCATTATCAAATCCATATCTGAGGGCCCTCCAGGAAATCAGGGAGATCCGGTGCTCCCCAAGCCACCGACTGCCCAAACTTTGGTGCCATTTAGGAAAAGGCACAAAAAATGTGAGTAGACTACCTTTACTTATACTACAAGCATTGAGGAAGCAGCCTACACATTGTCTTTATTTTATTTTTATACCAAGATATATCATAAAGATCTGAAATACTCCACCTTGGAACCTGACCACGACCTGGAACCAGATTGCACCTTTATTGGACCAAAGTACAATAATCTTGCGGAAGCTACTGCAAAAACCGAGGCGCAACGAGGGTAGCATGTGTTAAACACACTTATCCTGATGCTATCGCTTACACATCCACACGCTAACGTTAGCGCCAACTAGTGAATAGTGCCCAAAAAGATGTGGACCAACTGGAGATGGTTGTAAAAACTATTTTTAATAGTTTCAAAAAAATATTCTTGTTTAGTTCAGATGTACTCTAAATATTTACTACCAACTACATCAAGATTCTTTTTAACTCTTTAGCCTCAGGAGCCATACAGGGTACAGTGTTGTCAGTAACACCCATTGAAGAGCGATATGCTCTGTACTTTGACCATTTAAATGGCCACTGTAGCATTTCAGCAGCACCACTTCTAGTTGATGCAGATTCTGGGAAGTGCTTTCTAATTCCTACTTTTCGACTCTCAAGGGGATTTTTATCTGCATCTTCAAGACTGAATTGTATAGCTATATTTAGATGGAATGGACCAAAGCTTCAGCCAAAATTCAGCAACTAATAGCAAATACGTATTTTGCAAATCAATACATTATAATATATTACTCCTTACCAGAAAAAACTCTACATGCCATACTTATGAGTACACGTGTGTGTGTGTGTGTATATCTATGTATGTAAATATTTAGAAACCCCAGTTGACTGGATGGACACACTCAGGGTCTTCAGGTATCAATAAAAAGAAATGCTTTATTTAAACAATCATATTAAAAATATGCCCGTGAGCTTTGACGTTTCGGCCCTCTCAGGAGCTTTAATCAAGGTAGGGGGCTCGGGGTAATGTATTTACATTTAAAGTAAAATAAGAAGCACATCGTCAAACCACTTATCAAATCTGTAGCACGCTGCTGCATCAATCGCTGGTTCCCTAAAGGGCATAGCATTCACCTGTGATCGGCGTGCAGATCGATGACATCAGTGGCAAGCGACACCAGCGGTCCAGGGCAACGGTTGCCGAGGAGATGCGTCCAAGCCGGCTGTAAACATAAAAACAGCACAGAGGATCAGTGCAGGGTCCGGCACTCATAATACAATAAATCAATAGGTAATGGAATATTGGTGTTACCGGAATCCACCTGGCTCACTCGGGAGAAGACCGGGCCGGCACGGACAGTGACTGACTGGACACGAGTCTCTTCAGGAAAGGCAAACTTTATTGTGACATCACAGATGCTCAGACAGGATTCAATCGCAAAGACTGAGCAACGATTACACTCAAACATAGCATTTTATACAAGGAATAGATAATTAGGTACATCCCAATTAGCCCACCCCACGGTGACACTATCCCACCCCACGTGGGTCCGTACCTTCCCCTTTCAGAATACAAAGACATTCCACAAATTGGCAGTAAATTGGCAGCTTTCACAGTATTTTGACAATTGGATAATTTAACACTCTCCCAGATCCTGCTTGTGCCTATCTCCCTGGAACTTGTTTATTGTCTACTTCAGATAAGGCCCCAGCTGGCTTCACATCCATCATTGTTCTGGCCCCTAGCTCTCTGACCTTGATGTAACTAATTTCTATCCTGTCACTTCTGCCAGCGTCTGCCCGGATCTTGTTAATTTAATTGCTCTGCCTGTTAGTTTAAGGAATTCCAAAGAATCTATGCAAGCTAGTCATAATTCAGATAATATCTGCTATGTACGTGAACCAAAGTCCTGGTTAAGATGGCTGCCTGGAACATCATGGCGGCCTATTTCTGGCCTGAGTCTCTTACATTGGAACATGATGGAAAAAAGAAACTCTGTGTATTAAATCAATATTTTAGTATCAGCAAGGTGGAAGTAATTGTATCTGGCAATGTGGATAGATAATCTGCATATAATGAGAGCAATAGGTAAAAGGATGAATCGCATAATGATAAACATGCACATGGAAAAAACAAATTAACAGCATGTGGCAAACTAACTATGATGAAATAAAGTATAACGAGTGTATGAAACATGTAGGGTAACTGTGAAAATGTGTGAAATTAATCACTAAAGAGAACCCATAGATCATGTAGTGATGAGCATGGACTTAGAAAAAACAGATGAACGACTTGTGCCGAGATGTAGCAAATGTGTTTGAGGGTGAAAAATGTGAATATAAGAGTATGCTAAATAACTGTAGAGAACTGCTGTATATACAATAAAGTGTTGACTGAGATGGTGCTCTATAGATGTAAAAATGTGTGAAGGAGGCAGAGAGCTGCCAAAAAATGAGTGGATGTGAAACAAAAACTGCAGTGGGATGTAAAACAATGTAGAAACGGTGGTAAAACGCAGTGGAAACCGTGATGAGGAAAAAAGGAAGAAAGAAAGGGAGGAGAGAAAAGTAGAGAACGAGGCAAGGTGTGTAAGAAAAAAAATGAAAAACACAAGAAAAAAACAAAATAAAGAAAAAAAGAAAAAAATTAAGTGAAAAAAAACAAAAAACAAAAATATAGAGAATGTATGTAACAATAAACTAATGGAACAATTCAACGGCGATCATGTAGAAAGCAGGTGAATGACATATACTCATTTAAGTCTCTTGGGGCTAATGTGTTGAGTGTCCTGATCCAGAATGTTTCCCGTTGGAGAAGTTTTTGTGATCGATTCCCACCCCGTGGAAGCGGGGGGACATGATCAATGGCACTAAATTTTAGAGCAGAAAGTTGGTGTCTTAGTTCCAAAAAATGTTTGGCCACAGGTTTTTCAGAAACATTGTCACGAAAAGCTTTTGTGATATTTGAACGTTGGCCTCTAATCCATTAACGTAGTGTTCTGTCAGTCTTCCCAACATAGGATAGTCCACAAGGACAGCTGATTAGATAAAGTACATATTCCGTAGTGCAGGATATGTGATGGCGGATCTTCAATCTCTTTCTAGAGGTCGGGGGTGGGAAGGTTGAGGATGAGACCATGTGGCTGCATGTTACGCAGTTAGGACAACGTAAGCATCCCGGGTTCAATGGAGAAATGTTCCCGGTGTATGATGGAACAAGATCGGTTTTGACCAACAGGTCACGTAGATTGCTGGCTCTCTTATAGCTAATAATGGGAGGTAATGAAAATTTCTTTGGTAAGGTGGCGTCATCTTGCAGAAGTCGCCAATGTCGATGAATAGACCTGGAGATGGTATGGTTATTTTCTTTTGAGAAAGGATTTTACCAGGAAGGATACATTGAGATTTCTCTCGTTTTCAAGTATGTCCTAGGTGGCGAGTGGGTACCGTTAGGTGTCTTGCCCAAGGACACTTACTGGAGAGGTGCTCTTGCCAGAAATTAACCTGTGTCTCCACAGTCTCTCTCCACGGTTATAGAGCAGTGATGTTACCTCTACTCGACCCAGCCGGTTATGTGTATGATATGTCAGAGGAAGGTAGATACGAGGTTCCAAGGTTTTAGATGGTCCGGACGGTGATTCATATTTAGAGATTGCTTTTTCATGGGCTTTCAGCAAAAATTTTTGGCTATAGCCCCGTTGACGGAAACATTCGAACATCTCTTCAATCTGTACTTGTCGTGTCGACATGACTGAATTATTTCACATCACCCTTAGAAACTGTGAAACGGGAAGAGAATTCTTCTAATGGGGTGGATGAAAACTTTTTGCTCGTAGAATAGTATTCCGATCAGTTGCTTTCCGATACAGAGTTGGTGATTAACAATAGAGATCTGAATGTCCAAAAAATGGATAGAATGATGGTCAGTCTCCAGGGAAAATTTGATAGGAGTATTGAGCAAATTTAAATGTTGGCAAATGATATCCAGAGATTGTGGTGTGCCTCTCCAAAGTATGAAGACATTGTCCACAAATCTGGCATAGAAGATGATCTGATCAGCATATGGAGTTAGTGTGAGCTCTAATTCATAAAGATACATTGGTATGCATTGGCATATCCTGGTGCAATGGCTGCACCCATGGAAGTTCCAGAGGTGTGTAGATAGATATTCTTCTCGAAACGGAAAAAAATACATACCAATGTGATCCTCAGTAGTTCCACGAAGAACTGAATGGGTGGAAGTTCATAACATGTGGAGCCTATTAATACATGTGTCATTGCCTTGATCCCATCTTGATGGGGATCACAATATATAAACTCTTGACATCTAGAGTAGCCAGTGTCAAATCATAATGTGGTAGAGTCACATTTTGTAATCTGGATAAAAGATCTTGAGTATCCTTGAGACATGTAGGTAGAGCCAAGATAGACTGTTTGCAATGAAGGTCGATGAATTTTCCCATTGGTTCTAATAGGCTACCTCGGTTGGAGGTGCATGGAAGTGCGGGGAATGAGAGAGCACCAAAATGTCGGCGACATTTCAGTGCTCTCAGAATAATCCCTTATGTAAACGGATTAGAGGCCATTGCTCAAATATCACGACAGCTTTTTGTGACAATGTTTCTGATAAACCTGTGGCCAAACATATTTTGGAACTAAGACAACAACTTTCTGCTGTAGAATTTATTGCCATTGATCATGTGCCACTCCTTCCGGGGGGTGGAAATCGATCACAAAAACTTCTCCAACGGGAAACATGCTGGATCAGGACACTCAACATGTTAGTCCCGAGAGACTTAAATGAGTATATGTCATTCACTTGCTTTCTACAGGATTGCCATTGATTGAACGTTTCCATCAGTTTATTGTTACATACATTCTCTATATTGTTTGTTTTTTCCCTTAATTTTTTTTTCTTTCTTTCTTTATTTTTCTTTTTTCTTACCCACCTTGCCTCATTCTCTTCTTTACTCTCCTCCCATTCTCTCTTCTTTTTTTCCTCATCACGGTTTTCCACTGCAGTTTTTATTTCACATCCACCCATTTTTTGGTGGCTCTCTGCCTCGTCCACGCATTTTTACCCCTATAGATCACCATCTCAGTCAACACTTTATTGTATATACAGCAGTTCTCTACAGTTATTTAGTGCACTCTTATATTCAAATTTTTTTACCCTCACACACTTCGTGATCTGTGGGCTCTATTTAGTGATTAATTTCACTCATTTTCACAGTTACCCTACATGTTTCATACACTCGTTATACTTTATTTCATCATAGTTAGTTTGCCACGTGCTGTTAATTAGTGTTTTCCATGTGCATGTTTATCATTATGCGATTCATCCTTTTACCTATTGCTCTCACTATATGCAGATTATCTATCCACATTGCCATATACAATTGCTTTCACCTTGCTCTGGTACTAAAATGTTGCTTTAATACGCAGAGTTTCTTTTTTCCATCATGTTCCAATATTCCATTACCTATTGATTTATTGTATTATGAGTGCCGGACCCTGCACTGATCCTCTGTGCTGTTTTAATGTTTACAGCCAGCTTGAATGCATCTCAACAACCGTTGCATTGGAGCGCTGCTGTCGCTTGCCACTGACATCATCGATCTGCACGCCAACCGCAGGTGAATGCTACTCCCAGTGGGGAACCAGCGACTGACGCGGCAGTGTGCTACAGATTTGTTAAGTGGTTTTATGATGTCTTTCTTATTTTACTATAAATGTAAGTACATTACCCCGAGCCCGCTACCTTGATAAAGGTTCATGAGAGGGCCGAAACGTCAGGAGAAGCTCACGGGCATGTTTTTAATATGATTGTTTAAATAAAACATTGCTTTTTATTGATACCTGAAGACCCTGAGTGCGTCCATCCTGTCATCTGGGGTTTCTACATTTGTCACACGGACTTTTGCACCTAGGCAACCTTTTTTCTGGTGCATGCAGGTTCTAATTGATATGTAAATATTTATATATATATCAGTATGAGTGTATCTATAAACATGAATGTGAGGGTGTCTGCATTCCAAGCATTTATAACATCACCTTCAAAATTAAATATTTTAAATGCTGCTAGTCTTATGAATAATACTGAAATTTAACTTGACTGAAACATAAGAATAATATTTAAAAAAATTCCCTGTAATGGCAGGACTCCCCATAGAACAGTGTTTCCCAAACCTTTCCTCAGGACCCTTCGCCTCGCCACTTTATCCATATATCTCAAGCACAGCACAGGTGATATAATTTGCTGCTCAGTGATTGCAGGATTCAGTCTGCTTTTCCCCAAGGTGATCTGCAAAATCTGGCCTGGTTGAGGGTCCGAGGACAGGTTTGGAAACACTGCCATAGAAGCACCAATGGCAGAGTTTGTCCTCACTAATCTTACCTAGTCTGTGCGCTTTGATATGGTGCTCGAACTGTCGATGTTCACATCTGGGGTTTGTATGGGGTGCCGGACAAAATCCCTACAGCCAGGTTCCCTAATGCCAACATCCCGACGGCCAACTTCCAGACAGAACAAGTGCCGGACATCCCAACTTCCCTACACGACCAACTTCCAGCAGACATCCATAATCCCAGCAGCTAACCCTAATACTAACACCCTAACCCTAGGTTTAAGGGGTTAGGGCTAGGTTTAGGGGGTTAGGTCTAGGGCTAAATTTAGGGGTGTTAGGCCTAGGTTTAGGGGGTTAGAGTTAGGGCTATGTTTAGGGGGTTAGGGCGAGATTTAGGGGGGTTAGGGCTAGATTTGGGGGGGTTAGGGCTAGGTTTAGGGGGTGAGGGCTAGATTTAGGAGGGTTAGGGTTAGGGCTAGGTTTAGGGGGGTTAGGGTTAGGGCTAGGTTTAGAGGGGGTTAGGGCTAGGTTTAGGGGGTTAGGGCTAGTTTAGGGGTTAGGGTTAGGGGGTTAGGGCTAGGTTTAGGGGGTTACGGCTAGGTTTAGGGGTTAGGGCTAGGTTTCTAAGTTTAGGGGGTTAGGGCTAGGTTTAGGGGGTTAGGGTTAGGCGGTTATGGCTAGGTTTAGGGGGGTTAGGGTCAGGGCTAGGTTTAGGGGGTTAGGGAGTAGGGTTAGTGTTAGCTGCTGGGATTTTGGATGTCTGGAAGTTGCCCGTCTTGGAGTTGTCTGTGTAGGGTAGTTGGCCGTGTAGGGAAGTTGGCCGTCAGGGAGTTGTCTGTGTAGGGAAGTTGGCCATGTAGGGAAGTTGGCCGTCAGGGAGTTGTCTGTTTAGGGAAGTTGGCCTTCGGGATTTTGGCATTAGGGAACCTGGTTGTACCGATTTCGACCCAAACCCGTTTGTATGACTTCTACTCCCATGTGCTGCCGTCTTGGACTATGGCTATGCCATCATGCGCAAGGAGGTGTACCAGAAAGTGCCCACGATGTGAGGATAGTTGGTATTGAGGCAACCAATGATATAGAACAGGGGTTTTATTTGAAGATAGGCAGACAAAACAAAGCAGACAAATAATACTGGTTGCAGGGTTGGGAAGACTATAAGCACAATTGAGACACTGAAAGCAGAGACCACTGGAGTACAATGAAAGCAGGAACCACTGGAGTACACTGGAGGCAGGAATCACTGGAGTACACAGAGGCAGGGATCACTGGAGTCAGAGTAGCAGGCTGTAGGTGCCAGGGCTTTCTTGGAAGCAGGGCACACATAGGTAATTAGGGACTTGAAAGAAGAGGAATAAGGGGAGAGAGGTACCCAGTGTCCGACAAGTAGCAGGAACAGGTCGTGTAGCAGGCGGCCAAGGAAACACAGACACGTTCACATTCACCATGTGTTGCAAACAATGCAAAGGCATTGTGGACTTTAGGTAACACCCCTTTATAGGAAGGTGAGGTAGATGTGGACTGGAACATCTGTGGATCTCCTAGGCTAGGTGGAAAACCATTAGTGGAGGATCCTAGGCAAGGCTCCCATACAGACGAAGCGCACTGGAAAGTCTGAAATGAAACCGGCAACTCCAGATTCAATGTATGGTACAGCCAGCATGGGTTGCGGGTCTTGTGGCTCTTCAAACTGAGCTTCCTCAAAAAGCTATTGTCCTAGTCCAACAGCTGTCCTTATATATGGAAAGAATGCCAATGTTTTTCAAGTTCATTATGTCATTTTCATATCAAAATGTGTAGTTGGATGCCACGTTGCATCAAAAATGTCATAAAACTGCATATTTTCCCTGGAATTTGGATGCAGTCAATTCGAAGTTGCACTTGCGCATTTCGACTGGCTTCGATTTGATACTGCTCATAATTTTATATTGATTGACGCTCTTAATACTAGAGACGGTTCTTGAGGCTCTGTGACGTGTGAGTGGTAATTATACATACTAACCGTGGCTGATTTTTATTCTGGGCATTATTGTATTATCCAAGCAATATTGCACCTTTTTTGTTTTAATTTTATATTTCCGAAGTATCTACTGTAACTGAGGAAGAGTTTGGTGTTCAGATTATAAGGATTTTGCTTACTCTGTACATACTTTGTGCATTTTTTTTTAAAAGGATTTTACCAGGAAGGATACATTGAGATTTCTCTCGTTTTCAAATATGTCCTGGGTGGTGAGTGTGTACCGTTAGGCGTCTTGCCCAAGGACACTTACTGGAGAGGTTGCTCGCTGGGATTGAACCCATGTCTCCACAGGCTCTCTCCATGCAGAGCAATGATGTTACCTCTACTCCACCCAGCCAGCATTATCACTTACATATTGCTTGCTACCTAGTGTTTCCAGAGCCATATGGGTCTTGTTGTTTGAGTGTTCAATTGTCTCTGCATAGTGTGAGGGATTCTTTGCACTTTTTACCCAATAAAGCTGCATGTTACACTTACAGGGCTATTCAAAGAGAGCCGAATTGGCTCTGAAATTGCACCAAACCGTGAATATCCCCGTACGGTGCAATTTCGTTGCCATTCGGGTATTCAAAAAGCTGTCAGTTCACCAAATATTGGCAAATTGCCAGCGAAATACAGTGATCTTCGACAGCAGTGGACTCCCCATAGAGAAGTGATGGTTAATCTATTCAGGAAACACAGAAATGTCAGTGAAATGCCCTGATTTTCGGTGGTTTCAGTCAACAGGTTAAATCAGGCGAATCCCATAGGTTTCAATGTAAAAAATATTTCCCGTTTTTATTACATCTGTATTCTTTTTCACTTACACCAAAAAGTCTATTTATTTTAAAGGATTATTTTGGGCATTTTTCGGGATTTTTTCAGCAAACTTTTTTTCCCCTATAATTTATTTTTTTTAAATGCGTTTTTTTTCTGTAACAGACCTTTTTATTATTATTCATAGGACCTGACTTATATATTATTTACAGGCATTTTCGTGCAGTTGTTTTTTGCAAACAGCTTTTAAAATTTGAGGTGTGTGTGTGTGATTTTTTTTATACCCGTTCGTCGGTTTGTTGACTTTTTCCGGCAGCTGGTCAAAGCTCTGTTTGGCAAGTCGTTAGCTTTTTTCGGATTGATTTGGAGGTTTTTCGGATGCGTTCTGTGTTTTTCCGATCGAGGCGGTTTTGCTGCTTTGTTTCGAATGCATTTAGTGGCTTGTTCCCTGCACTTCGGGAAGTGCAGTGAATGCTCAACCTTTCCTTCATATTTCAAGCAACATTTACCCCACTTGTCCATCATCAAACACCTCTTAGTGTTGTAAGATATGGTGGCTTCAGCAATCACGCTTAAAGTCAAAGAGCCCTATCACCTCCTGCAGGCTAACTCTAGCGTGAGCAGTAGCTTACAAAAGGTGATAGTGAATCAGAGGTGGTTTGGGCGCAGCGCTAACGGTTAAAGAACCTGTTAGAGATGCGCCCGAATCACCTCTGATTCGCTAACGGGTTTTTTAACCCGTTAGCGCTGCACCTGAATCAACTCTGATTCGCTAACGGGTTAAAAACCCGTTAGCGAATCGTAATTAGCGATTCATTGCGCGAGTTACTGTAATTTGTGCTCCCTATGTTAAGTATACGGTGCACAAAGTACAAGCACAGAGTAACTAGTGTTAGTAACTAGCATTAGCACCTTGTGAGGTATATGTCAATGCCTAGGTGAACAAGCAGTACATATGGGTAAAATGGAACTTTTAATCAGAAAAACAAGTAAAAATCCTTCACTATATAAGCGGAAATATCAGCCAAGTGGCTCAAGGTGAAAGAGCAACAGTGCAACTAAAATGAAATAAGCCAGTGAATCAAAAAAGCACATACAAGTGTAACAAGGAAAACAATATTAAAAGTCAATTCCCTGTGTACACTGTATTTGTAAAGGAAAAAATGTAAATGTACGGTATATGAGTCTGTATAACTTGTTGCAGTGCCCAAATGCTTTGTAATCAAAGCGCTTCAATAAGCAAGAAAACAATCTTTTCTGGGATTGTGTTTATAGCAAAGAAAAGAGAGGAAGAGAACTGATGGGTACACTGCAAACAGACTTCATAAATGTATTGAACCCAGGAAAATGGAGTGGGGGTTGCGCCAGCCACCACACTCCATATAACAGGGAAGTGACAAATTAAAACATTGCCAGAGTGGAAATTATTTTAGAAGGCATAACGTCAACATGTTTCGCCGGTATACTGTGCTAGCTTCATCAGGACAGGCCCCTGCAATGGGAGGAAAGGTAGAGACTTACTATTCCATTTCTCCATTGGGACCTTGTGATCCTAAGAGTTGGCGCTAACTGAAAAAGTTAACACCAGCTCAGGGCTGTAGCTAACTGATTCTGCTTCCACAGAATCAGTTAGCTGCAACTCAAAACCCCCTAAAAATCAAATGCTCACCTCTTATCCCGCGCAGAGAACGGTGGCCTGATCCGTCGCTTGTGGCCCCTGGGAGCACAGGGAGACTTGGGGGAAAAAAGTCCCCAGTCTCCCTCGGCGATCACTGTGCCGACCAGTGGAATCTTGAGAGAGGCAAAATCCTGCTGGTCATGTGTCCATGGATTCCTGCCTGCATTTGTAGCGGGCGCTACACCATGGGATGCTCGCGGCAGCACTGAGCGCAGCCGCGAGCATCCACTTGATGGAGTCCATAGGACCAGAGGCATAACTAGAAACCTCAGGGCCCAGTTGCAGGAACCATGATGCTCCCCCGTCCACCCTAGGCAAAAACATATTTTGTCCCCCCTCACATCAACATGCATTGGTTCCCTCCAGGTCTACAATGTTGACTCCAGACAATCATTGTCACATGTTTTCCAGGTCCACTATGACCTCTTCAGTCTATCCCATTTTTAACCACTTCACTGCGGAGGACGCGCTCAGCGCGTCCACCCGCAGTATCGTTCCTTGCGGAAGACGCGCTGAGCGCGTCCTCCCTTTGGGGCCAGCGTTCGGCCGGGTTCCGGCCGATCGCTGGCCCCCCCGGTGCGGGCTGACATCCTCGATGTCAGCCCAGCACCCGGAACCGCCGCTGGAGTAATTAGGTGTCATCGCGGGGGCGCGATGACACCTAATTCAGGCGCCCCCCCGCATGTGCGGAGGAGGCGCCTGAAAGGGAGGGGGGGAGGTCCTTCGGACCTCTCTCCCTCCCGATCGGTGGCGTGCAGGGGGTTAACCCAGGCACCATTTGGAAGGGCACAGCCTGCCCTTCCAAATGGTACCTGGCATTAACCCCATGGGGGCCGGATCACGAATCGGCACCGAAAAGCACCGGTTCGTGATCCTTTCCCGGAGCTGACCGACATCTTGGATGTCGGCCAAGCTTCCGGGAATGCCCCCTGAAGCCTGGCGTCATCGTGCATAGCACGATGACGCTAGCCCTGGAGTTAACCCCTAACTGCCACCAATGGTGGAGATAGGGGGTTCCAATGAACCCCCTATCTCCCGATCCGTGGCAGTTAGGGGTTAATGTTTGGTATTGTTGGATCGGCCAGAGCATGGCTGTTCCAACAATACCAAACATGAGTATGAACAAAAATTTAAAAAAAATATGTAAATTTTTTTTTTTTTTAAAAATAAACAAGTTTTTTTTTCTTTTTTTGGTTCGTTAATGCAGCAATATTGTTCCCATTTCAATTATAATGTGAACAATAATGCTGCACTAACGATTTTTGTATGCGGTGCGTTTGTTAAAAATCGCGTAATTTTCCCCAAAAAAAATGTAACGAGACCCCATCTCAAATTTTTTTAACAAGCGCACCCCATACAAAATATAACCGCAATTGCTCGCATGCTAAAATGTGAAAAAAAACCACTTTACATGTTGTAAATTATTGAAAATTCATATTTTATTGCATTTGTTGTTATAATATACAGACAGGTCATGACGTATACTTATAATAATGACATATTATGAATCTGCCGAGTCTGACGGAAAGAACGATATATAATATGTCTGGGTCATATACTAAAATAAGCCTTCAAAACACGTTTAAACATGATGAGCAAAATCGGTAAAAATGACCTCAGCACAGAGGCGGGAAATGCCTCAGCAGCGAAAGGGTTAATGTAATGTGCACTATTTGTATCTCACAGAGCTCCACAGCAATAAATCTCCCAGTAATGTGCAGTGTGTATGAGCGTATCACAGAGCTCCACTGCAGTTAAACTCACAGTAATGTGCAGTTAGTATGAGTGTATCACAGAGCCCCACAGCAATAAAACTCACAGTAATGTGCAGTGTGTATCAGTGTAAATCACAGAGCTCCACAGCAGTAAAACTCACAGTAATATGTGGTGTGTATGTGTATCACAGAGCTCCAAAGTAAACCTCACAAATAAGTATAAAGTAAATTTAAAAAATAAATATAATATAGGCAGGCCCAGGCAGGTGAGTGTGGGTCCCCCCCCCCCGACTCAAGGGCCCGGGTGTGGTGGCACCCTCTGCACCCCTGGTAGTTATGCCCCTGCATAGGACTCCATTGAGCCAGATGCCGGCGGTCACATGACCTGCCAGATCTCGCCTTGCGAGATCCGTTCGGTCGGCGTAGTGATACGCAAGGGGAGACTGAAGAACTTTTTCCCCCAGTCTCTCCCTGCTCCCGCCGGACGGAGGAGACGGTTGGAGCCACGGTCCTCGCCGCGGGATAGGAGGTGAGTATACGAGTTTTCTTTTTCTTTTTTTTGCTGGTGTTAACAGATACTACAGAAGCGGAATCCGTTAACACCAAGTCCTGGCTCTGGCTAACTTTCCGCTAACCAGAGTCGGACGTTAATCAGCGTTAGGATTTTGTAATCATAACGCTGATTAACACGTTGCGCTCCCCATGTTAAGTATAGGGAGCGCATAGCACAGTAACCTTGTGCTGAAAAGCGCAAGGTATCAAACGCAAATGGTTACTTAACCCGTTAGCGTTGGATTGTAATATGCAGTAGATGCCGCGGCTAACGTTAATGCTCACGCAGGTGAGCGTTAACGGTAGCACATAGATTGTAATGTGGCCCTAAGTGCGTTCGTATGCACCTGGCCTTAGTGTCCCGGTTTTAGAGAGAGGCACACAATAGTGCTGAAAGAAAATAGTGAGTGTTTACTGCAGAAATAGCTCTGCAGATTAATAAACATACTTGGAAATTAGAGAAATCTCAATGTATCCTTCCTGGTAAAATACTTTGCAAATAAATAAATATTTCCTTATCTTTTACTGTTAAGTGAAAATGAATTTTGAGTCTTCATGTGGACATAGTTTTACATATGGTCTGCTGGGCTTGTACCACAATTAATTAGTTTTTTGAGAAGAAAACTGACCTAGAAATCGTAAGGGTCGAGGTAGACTCGAGACATCTTGCGGGGAGAAAAATGTGCCCGATACTTTTACCGATACCTTCGATCCCACGGGACGTATGATTCCTCCCACGAGACAGGGCATCACCTCCGATCCCGCAGGACTTCAAAACGCGGCCTCCGGTGCTCAATCCATGCATGTATTCGTCGCACGAGTGATGGCTTCACTGCAGCAATCCTCTCTGTTGCCGTTGACGGAGATCACGCGAGACTGGCATTCGCTCGCTAGTCTCAAGGAAGTGACATGTCGCGTGAGAAGCAAGTGCGTATGTATGTATGTCCCGTCCCCCCAAACGAAAGAAAATGAATGGATGGGAGAAAAAGACGGAAACAAAATAAATAAATAAACATATATATCTGGTCTGGGCTCTGCATATTTGTGTCTGGTCTGGGGTCTATATATATGTGTCTGGGCTCTCTATAGACAGTATGTGTCTGGTGTCTGTATATATGTATCTGGTCTGGGGTCTGTATATATGTGTCTGGGCTCTGTGTATATGTATCTGGTCTGGGGTCTGTGTATATGTATCTGGTCTGGGGTCTGCATATATGTATCTGGTCTGGTACTTTTATAATTTTGCTCCTTGCGTTATATTCGAGACTTGAGTAATATTTTCATTTCCATAATGAATCTCTACCCCTCACGTTATACTCAGGTCACGTTATACTCGAGTATCTACGAATCTACGTATCTACACATAACATTTTATTCAGACTATCTAATGCAGTGTGACTGAAGACCAAGATATCATTTTGATAGCAGTGGTTTTTTTCTCTTTTTTTTCTCTTTTTGTTGATTTATAATCTCTTAATGTCAGTAAGACCCTTAAATTTGGCCTAAATGCAGTAGCAATATTTGTAAAAAGTTGGTAGGCAAACGGACGCAACACAATCAGCACTCAGCAGATGGCCTTTTCTCACACTGACAGACCGCATTGATAAAATAGTCCTGCGCTGGTAAGAAACAAGATAAAAGGCCTTTCTTCCTTTTCCTGGGGTAAATCTATACAGTATAATTATTTTGATATGCAAGATAAACTTGAAAAAAATTAACATAAATAACTGGATTTCTTTAGCTACATGCAAAATATTAGTTAAGGCCGGGTCAGACAAGTGTCTTTTGGAGAGTGGAAGGAACATCCATGAGAGTGGACGTTCCTTCCACTCGACGTTCGTCTGACCACCTTACTGAGCGCAGTTAGTACGCTCAGCGCTGCAAGGCTCGATCCCCTTATGGAGGAACAGGCTTTGCAGCCCTGTCAACGCGCGTCTAGTGTTTTGACGGGGAGGCGTTGTGCACGGACGCTTGCAAATCATGTGTGCGCTACAGCGTGTGACCGACCCCGTTGCAGTACAACGACGGATGCCGGTAGGCACATCAGTACAGGCGCACTTAGTGCGCTTGTCTGACACCGGCCTTAAAACACTGTTTTAGGGTGATCACAAACAACACTAAAGTAAAATTTTATTATTTGGATTTTATAAATCCAGTAGTTAGACAGTCCTTTTCCAAACTAGATGCTGTAATTACTGAGGTATATTAACCCCATAGTGACCAGGCGATTTTTACCATTGTCTGTCTGAAATTCCCCACTGCTGTTTTTACATTTCTGTGCTGTGTTTAGCTCTAATTTTCCTCTTACTCGGTTATGGAAGCCACACATAGGCCCCTATTACATTCCTCGCGCATTTTCATTTGCGCGTGCAAATGCGCATTTGCGAGAGTGGCAAAACCCTTTGCGCAGAACATCATATTACAACGTTTGCTCAAACGATGCACGTTATCATTTAACGCGGATGGACCTGCGCTACCGTGATGAACTGTGAGCGTCCTCTACTTAAAATTGTGTGCGCAAATTCGTTCGTGCGCTGGTACGCGGATGGTATTACAATCTATGCGCATCTTTTTACAAACGACGTTTGCGCGCATAATTTTAACGTCTTTGAAAAGCTGGTGGTAACTGCAAATCTTAACGTTCTGGCCGAAACGAAAAACACCAGCACGAAAAAAAAAATACAGCACAGTATAGTTACACATTCTACACATACCCAAACCAAAAAATTGTGAATTCTGGCATATTTGTTTTATTGCTGCAGCATTTATACTCAGATTTACTTTGACAGGCGCAAAAACGTAAGTGAGTCAATTAAGGTAAATTGATGTCAATTAAAGTTCTTAATTCTGATTGGCTGAATCCGGCGAAAAAACAGTCTGCACACTGATTTACGTGTGATCATCTGACGATCCACAACATTCCATTCACATGACTGGAAGTACATCTCCTAGCGCCGGGTTAAGGATAGCCTTTGATCGATCTGGCCTTACATTATTTTGGAACTGGACGGAGGGAAAGGATTCACCTCAATTTTTGAAATGGAAGTATGAGTGGGAGTTAGGATCCCCTTCCGTTTCGTTTGAAAATACTGATGATTACTTGGGGGATGTTTGTGAAAATGAAAGTAAAAACGTGAGATAGCTCCTCCCCTCTCCTCTCTTTTTCTGTGTTCCCGCCTGAACAAACGCCATTCATTGGCCTAAGATGAATGATATTGTGTATTTAAGGAAGTGAACAGCAGTGAGGATTTAGAAGCCAACTGATGAAACCATAGGGATATTTTTGTCCTAGGTGAAACGCGTTTTGGCATCTGAATTCATTTTATATATGCGTTATGGAATAAAATTTATTTTTATCCACTGCTGAATTTTTATCATTTAATGAAAGGGGTTTTTGGATGTTGTACCTTTAAACAACTTTTCAGGCCTCTACTCCACGGACCTGGATTAGGTCCTGTACCACGTGAGTGAATGCACTGTGGTATTTTATTTCTTGGATTGTTTGCATAGTGTGCACTATGTCCTGTTATATCTCTGTTTAAGATCTCGTGCAACCTACAATATCCTGAGGGCGATTGGGTAGCCATTAAGAACCCTAAGGCTCAAGATCCCAGAGCCGGTTGGCTCAAATCAATGTGAGTGAGACCAATATATGTATTATTATCTCCTGAGCTTGCACAGTCTGCACTATGATTTTCTCTGTTTTTCCTTCAATTGAGATACCTGGTGATTAGCCAGACTCATCTGCATTTCAATAGAAACACCCACTGGCAACCCTGCCAATCCAAGTTTCTCTTTCAGAAAATCATGTAAACTGTTAAAATACATACACTCAACTAGTTTCGCCTGTCTAGCAGGCTTTATCAAGAGTTGTAACACAGGTGGGTTAGGCCCATTTGGATCTATGCCATTGGCACCATCTAGTGGTTCTAAAAACTTTACGGGCTCTATTACATTATTCGCGCAAAAATGTGCGCGTGCGCAAAAACATATTAACACGAGGAGAAAAACCCATTGCGCTGACCGTCAAATTACGACGTTCACACATATGATACGTGTTAACGTGTAACGCGAGTTACCCTACGCGAGCAAAAGTTTGTGCGCGCATCCCATACTTAACATTGTGAGCGCAAATGCGTTCGTGCGGTGGTACTCGCATCGTATTACAAACGATGCACAACTTTTTACGAACGACATTTGCTCGCATAATTTTAACGTCTTTTAAAAGCTGGTGGTAACTGCAAATCTGAATGTTCTGACCGAAACAAAATACACCAACACAAAAAAAAGATACAGCATAGTATAGTTACACATTCTACACATACCCAAACAATAAAATTGCGTGGTTGTGCGTGTTTTTTTTTATTGCTGCAGCATATATACTCAGATTGATTTTGGCAGGCGCAAAAACTTAACGGGAGACAATTGTGGTTCTTAATTCTGATTGGCTGTATCGCGTGAAAAAACAGTCTGCCCACCGATTTCTGCGCAGTGTTAATTTGAGCTCGTTTTTGTGCTTTTTTTTACGTGCGATATTTTCGGACGGATGAAAAAATGCGCTCGGATCCTAATACCTGCGTTAATTTCCGCGCGTTAACGTTTAACGCTGCGTGCAAAAAAAATTGTGCTGCGCGTACGAATTTGAGAGGAGAATGTAATAGAGCTCTACGTGTGTTCATTTTTTATCTATACCTAGGAATAGGCACTGATTGGTTAGCTTAAAATGCCTCCTGAGGTGGGCGTGGAAAACACCAAGAAAGAAGATCAGGTAAATATGAAAAAATATCCTATTTACTTGCTTTTTCTGCCTGCTGAATGATACTACTGACTCATTCAAAAGGCATTGCACGTTTTTAAAAGCACACTAGCAAAGCATGCATTACCCTTTAAGAGATCTCTATTAACATACCTCGATACAAAATGCACCTGTAAACATGTAACATAGTGACTATATTTCCTGCATATTTATTTCCTGTGTTAATCTGTATATTACTGTTGTTTTAATATCTTGCATTTTATTACTTTCAGGGTTATTCAAACAGATTTGAAAAGTCACTGCACGTTCGGTGACTTTTCGGTCACCGCACTTTGGGGCGATTTGGCGATTCCTAGTTTGCTGACCCTGCGGTGTATTCAGCAAGCACCGCAGGGCCCCCATAGTGCAGGGAATACTTGCTGCAAACCTGCAGAACACTCTCCAAACACTCAGCGAAAACCCGCAGACACCGCCACAAAAACCAAGCCGAACACGCCGCAAAAATCCGAGCAGCCGGCGATCACAGCGTTGAGCAGCCACCGGAAAAAGCTGACTAGCAGACGAACTGGGTGAAAAAAAAGAAAACAGTTTGCTTAAAAGTTTGAAATTTGAAACGCTGTTTACAAAATAAATACTGAACGAAAATGTCTGGAATTTACATATAAGATCCAATGAATGATAATAAAAAGGGCTGTTACAGAAAAATGAAAAAACGATTTAAAAAAAATTTGACAAAAAAATCCTGACAAATGCCTAAAAGATCCTAAAAAATCAAAAAATGAAGAGACTTTTTACTGCAGAATAAAATGATAAACAGTTTATTAGATATTGGATTAAAACTGGAATGTTTTTAACATTGAAGCCTATAGGATTCACCTGAATAAACCTGACAAATGAAACCACCAAACAGCAGGGAACTTCGACAACTTTTCACTGCTGTTCGGTCACGGTGTTCTCTGAATAGATGAAGCATTGCTTCTCTATGGGGGATTTCACTGCCCTCGAACAAGCACCGTGTGAGCAGGCAATTCACCAACATTTGGCGAACTGCCTGCTCTCTGAATAGCCAAATAGCCAGGAAATGTAACCGTACGCTGAATTTCAGTGTCCGCTTACATTTCGGGGCCAGATCGTCTCTCTTTGAATAACCCTGATAGTATTTCGCTAACAACTGTATCAATTCAATGTTCTTGAAAGCAGGACATACTTGAAAACGAGAGAAATCTCAATGTATCCTTCCTGGTAAAATACTTTCAGGGTTATTCAAAGCGATCCGAAATGTGGCCGAAAGGTAGCCGAACAGTGAAATTCGGTGTACGGTTACCTTTTCTGGCCATTCGGCTATTCAGAGAGCAGGCAGTTTGCCAAATGTTGGCGAATTGCCTGCACATACGGTGCCAGTTCATTGCCTGTTCGAGGGCAGTGAAATCCCCATAGAGAAGCAATGCCTCGTCTATTCAGAGAACAAAAACCAGCAGGGAAAAGTTGCCGAATTGCCCTGCTGTTCGGTGGTTTCATTCGACAGGTTTATTCAGACGAATCCCATAGGCTTCAATGTTAAAAATATTCCCATTTTAATCCAATATCTAATAAACTGTTTATTATAATATTCTGCAGTAAAAAGTCTCTTTATTTATAGATTTTTTAGGATCTTTCAGGCATTTTTTTTCAAAAATTTTTTAAATCGTTTTTTCTTTTTTCTGTAACAGCCCTTTTTATTATCATTCATTGGATCTATGTAAATTTCAGACATTTTCGTTCTGTAGTTTCTTTGCAAACCGCGTTTCACTTTTCAAACATTCAAGCGTACTGTTTTTTTTTTCACTCCATTCGTCTGCGGTGTCGGCTTTTTCCGGCGGTTGCTCTGCGCTGTGATCGACGGCTGCTCGGGTATCTCCGGCGTGTTCGACTGGGTTAATCCAGATGTTTTTGTGGGTTAAAGTGTGCGTTCGCCGGGTTTTTTTGCGGTGAGTGGTCGTCAGGTTTGCGGCGGCTTTTCCCTGCACTACGAGGGCCTTGTGGTTCTTGCTGAATACACCGCAGGGTCACTGAAATGGGATCGCCAAATCGCACCAAATCGAAGAGAACGAAAAGTCACTGAACGTGCGGTGACTTTTCGATTCTCTTTGAATAACCCTGTTTATAAATAAAATAAATAAATCCCACACCGATGGCTGGCCCGATCCGCTCTGCTTCTTCTTCTCGTCGAGACCAGAGGGAAATTGGGAACAAAAATTTCCTAGTCTACCTCCACGATCACTCCGTGGCACTGTGTGATCTCGCAGCCCAGAGGTGCACGTGCAAGGCTCCATGGAGTCCAATGGCGCGCTGGCATTACTGCAGGTATCAGCGAGCTTAGCGCTCTGTTCTGGGGCGAGATGATGAGATAACACCTTCACTGGAAGACGACGTTAACGAGGCGGCAAGGGAATATCCGCAGGTGCAGATTTTCCTGTGTACCGTCTCCATGTTAGCGTCAGGGATGGAATAGGGTCCATTGCTGGTAAAGCTGGTTAAAGGTGGTCTCTGATGGCCTTTATTCACCAAGGGGACTTAAAGGGCTTATGGTTGAGATTGATCGACAGATGCATTTGCTGTGAGCAAACTGTGTAGATCCTTTAATAATTGAGAATCGTTGAGAAACACAACTAATATATCTGAGCTTCTTTGGATACTTGCAATTGTGTCTGGTCTTAAACATCAGTTTCATGCCTGGTCTTCATTCTACGTATGTATCTCAAGAACAAAATATTTTTAGCCAGTACTAATCTGTTAACTATTTTAACTGAAAGGAAACATTTGGAAATGTGATGAATTTATCTCTGATATGCAAGAATGATAGTAACTTGTAGATTTATGGTTTTATCTTTAGGTCACAGCATGAACCATGTTCTAACGTTCAGAAATGCTTTGACATATTGTGTAGATTACAGTACATTACTGTATATCTTTATAAGATAGTGGACACTGAAGCTTTAATAAAACCGTCATCCAAAAACTTACGTTTAGACTTAGCACACACACATATTTCCATAGTTCACATATTGACTTCACCCCTGGTATTGAATAAAAATTATTTGTCTACATGAAATTTGGTAAATATTTATGGACTATGTGTGTAAGTAAAAATGTATTGAGGAAAAAAATCCAAAGGTTTTGTTTACAAGAGGTGATTTTTTAAAACATATATTGTAGTTTGGAAACTACTTGCAGGGAGCTTTATGGTGTTTCAGCTGTGGTATACACTTGCATTCTTAAAATATATCAAGACTCTAAAAGAAAAGACAATGGGATTTATTCAGAGCGCACCAAAATGTCGCCGACATTTTGGTGCTCTCTCGTTCCCTGTACTTCGGGGAATTAAAGTTCCCCACCCTGCAGTGAATTCAGCATTCACTGCAGGGTCCCCGAAGTGCAGGGAATTGGCTGCCAAATGCCGCTGCAAACAGGCAGACCCACCGCAAGTCTGCCACCGCCATAAGGTCTATTGCAGAAAAATGAAAAACCGCTTTTAAAACCCCCCAGAAAAAATGCCTAAAAGATCCTAAAAAAAATCTATAAATAAAGAGACTTTTTACTGCAGATTAAAATAATAAACGCTTTATTAGATATTGGATACTGAATAAACCTGCCAAATTAAAGCACCGAACACCAGGACACTTCGTCAACTTTTCACTGCTGTTCGGTGTTCTCTGAATAGCTTAACCATTGCTTCTCTATGGGGGATTTCACTGCCTTCGAACAGGCACCGTACATACTGGCAGTTCGCCAAAATTTGGCGAACTGCCTGCTCTCCGAATAGCTGAATGGCCCCGAAATGTCACTGTATGGGGGAATTCCCTGTTTGGTGACATTTTGGGGCTAGATTGGCTGACCCTGAATAACCTCTTTAATGGAAAAAATGGGAATGAGATGCTTCTTCATTTTACTAATTTCCATGTCACTCAGCAAACATTAAAAATGTTCTCTATTGAACATTTCCTATAGATTTTAGGATTTCTACACAGTCAGTCAAAAATAGGAATGATTGAGGTTTGTGTGACAGTTCTTGGGTGCACTGCCCAGTGATCATGTTATTTCTCCCAGGCCTAGGTGACCTATGCAAGAATACACTCAGAATATTTCAATGTTGTCCTGAGCACATAGTGTGATCACAATGAACATTTTCTTGGTTTTCAAACAATCCCTATCAGCTACCAATAGGAGTTATGGAGACAAAGCTATAGGGGGACTTGATTATAGGACAAGCAACCAACAGAAAGCCATGCTCATTAAGTCACAAATTGATGCTTCCCATTTGGATTACAGCTGTAAATTGAGCGTTACTCAGCAGAGCTAGTAAGGTAGCGTTATGAGAGTCTCCCACAGAACCACTTGCTAAAGTTTTAGGCATCCGGTAAAAAAAATTTCATTACTGGCTGCCAGTGAGAATAGCAAGCAATCTTAGAACTGCTCATTATTCTCTAGCTCCCTGTGCATTAGTTCTTCCTATAAAACATATATGAATCACTTCTATACTGATTCTGGCACAACAGCCTAGCTTTAAGAGAGGTTTGCGGCTTGGCTGGAATGGGCAGGATTCTGTATCATTAATGAGTGGGTCCATTACAAGTCATGGTTTACTTGATAATTATAACGGTTTGTTGTTTATTGATTGGTTTTAATAGAGATGTTGCATACGAGTTTGAGGTTAACTATGTTGAAGTGTATAGCTATAAATCTGTATGTATGTATTTTCAAAGTTATCCTCAGCGCTCTATACAATTTAGGCAATGGAGGAGCATTTCTTTTTATTAATTACTATTAATTATGACAACCTCTTGTGGTTTTTATATCACAGGACTAACTTTTGAGAATGTGTATACCGGGGTGGAAAAAAAGCCTGACAGTTCACGTGCCTCCATATATCATTACATCTTATTCAAAGAAATAAAGGACAACACATTTGGAAGGTGAATATCTGACAGAGTAGGAGAAGGAACTGATCAAACAAAGGGTGTGTTCCATCTGTATAGCTATAAAGATCGAGCCGGGCGTGTGTGATGTCACACGCTGCGACAAGCTCCCAGCATGCCTTCAGTAATTGTAAGCACCCAGGTGTAGTGCATTACCGCCTTAGGCAACGTGATTGGTGAGTAATACCCTGTTTTTTCTTTATAACCCATTAGTGTTGTGTTTTCTGTAACCTTGATAATGGCTCCTAAGAGAGCCGAAACTTCGGGACTTGCTTTTTAAATATGCTTTAACAAATTTTGTAATTTTATTTATTTATTTTTTAATTAAGTGCGGCCGTTTGTTGGATTAACTATAAAGATCTATGTGACAGATCTCTGTACCCCGACAGGGTCATATCTGCCAATGCTGCTTCCTTGCAGGACCCCCCGTGTTCTAAACCAGCCAGACTCCCATGCCTGCCTCCAGTCCTTAGATGAAGCTTAAGGACTGGGACCCATAGAGCCTGCTAGCATCCTCCAGAAATAAGGCGCTGTAGATCTGTGGTCTTTCAGGGTTAGAATGAATTGCTAATTACTAATTACATTACTAACAGACAGCAGATTACAAACTATTCAGATAGAAACAGATAGCAAACAAAGACTAGACAATGCATTCTTACACAATCACAGATCACACATTTTGCACACAAGAGGGCAATGAAATAATAACGAAAGTCAGGCCTGCACCCCAAACCCATCTCCATGCCCACACATCCCAAGTCTAAAGTGACGCACGTCACAATCTATATGCCCCAAGTAGTGTGAGAGAGACATTTGTGTGGGATCACAGAAATCTGTGGACTTATTCACTCATATAACCCCTTCGCTGCTAAGAACGCGCTCAGCGCGTCCAACCGCATGTCACGTTCCATGCAGTGGACGCGCTGAGCGCGTCCTCTCTTTGGGGTCAGCGTTCGGCCGGGTTCCAGCCGATCGCTGGCCCCCCCGGTGCGGGTTGACATCCTCGATGTCAGCCCAGCATCCGGAACCGCCACAGGAGTAATTAGGTGTCATCGCGGCGGCGCGATGACACCTAATTCAGGCGCCCCCTCGCATGTGCGGAGGAGGCGCCTGAAAGGGAGGGGGGAGGTCCTTCGGACCTCTCTCCCTCCCGATCGGCGGCATGCAGGGGGTTAACCCAGGCACCATTTGGAAGGGCACAGCCTGCCCTTCCAAATGGTACCTGGCATTAACCCCTGGGGAGCCGGATCACGAATCGGCGCTGAAAAGCGCCGGTTCGTGATCCTTTCCCGGAGCTGGCCGACATCTTGGATGTCAGCCAAGCCTCCGGGAACTCCCCCTGAGGACTGGCATCATCGTGCATAGCACGATGACGCCAGTCCTGGAGTTAACCCCTAGCTGCCACCAATGGTGGAGAAAGCGGGTTCCAATGTACCCCCTATCTCCCGATCCGTAGCAGCTAGGAGTTAAAGTTTGGTACTGTTGGATCGGCCAGAGCATGGCCGTTCCAACGATACCAAACACGACTGTGAAAAAAGTTTGTAAAAATAAAAGAAAATGAAAAATAAAAAAAATACAAAATTATAAAAAAAAAAAAAACATTTTTTTTCTTTTTTTTGGTTTGTTAATGCAGCAATATTGTTCCCATTTCAATTATAATGTGAACAATGATGCTGCACTAACGATTTTTGTATGCGGTGCGTTTGTTAAAAATCGTGTAATTTTCCCCAAAAAAAAATGTAACGAGACCCCATCTCTAATTTTCTTAAAAAGCGCACCCCATACAAAATATAACCGCAATTGCTCGCATGTTAAAATGTGAAAAAAAACCACTTTACACATTGTAAATTATTTAAAATTCATATTTTATTGCATTTTTTGTTATAATATACAGACAGGTCATGACGTATACATATAATAATGACATATTATGAATCTGCCGAGTCTGACGGAAAGAACGATATATAATATGTCTGGGTCATATACTAAAATAAGCCTTCAAAACACGTTTAAACATGATGAGCAAAACCGGTAAAAATGACCTCAGCACAGAGGCGGGAAAAGCCTCAGCAGCGAAAGGGTTAATACCATCTTAAAAATTCTCAAAGTTAAGTGTGTACAGTTAAGTTTGATAAGACTGATTTCAATTCCCCTGTGCTATCCTGAGTTTAACTGGATTTGCTGCTCACCAAAGCTCAGTTCATAAACAATAAACCACAAGTGTGATAGATGACCAGAAATCTTCAACTGTTTGCTCAACATATTTGTATCCGTTTAAACAGTGTACATTGTTGACACTTAGTACACTGCTTTATCATTTCTCATGAACGTCAGCAGTGGAACAAGGGTCAGAGATAACGTTGAATGAATGTCACGAGAAGAGACTATTGTTGGTTCCTAAACAATGTTTAGTAAATCAATCTGTTCACCTTCCACTTTACCTATTATGTTATCGCCTTTGAAACAGTTTCGGTATGAAAATATTAGTATCATATGAGCCAGTTAACTAAATGAGAGCAACAGTGACACCTTTATAAACTTACTACACTGTATAACTCATTCTGCTGCTTTGTGCTACAATGTAACTACATGACCCACCATTGTGACATGTTAAAAGAGCTAAACTGGCCGTCGCTGGAATCTAGACGCACCCTTCACCTTTCCAACCTGCTGTTTAAGGGCTTTTCTCAGGGGTCAAGTCCTGGGAAAAAAAGTGAGGGAACTCACCCACGAATTCCACAACCCCTATTACCTGAAGAAAAAATATATATAATCACGAGTATAGCCGGACGAGCCGGTGATACCATTTTTATTGGGTTAACTTTACATTTAAAAGACAAGCTTTCAAGAGTGTAAACTGGAAACTATACTGATCAGTGAAAGGTATCACTACGTACAGGTATACTCGCGATTTTGGCAACTGGACTAACGCGTTTTATATATAATCTATATATATATATCCAGGCACAGACCCCCCAGAATTATATACACAGCACTGGTTATATGGATATATTTTCCCAGTTCACATGGATAGAATTGCCCCAGCTCTCATGGATAATGCCCCAGCTCTCATGGATAATGCCCCAGGTCTCATGGATATTGCCCCAGGTCTCATGGATATTGCCCCCAGGTCTCATGGATATTGCCCCAGGTCTCATGGATATTGCCCCCAGGTCTCATGGATAATGCCCCCAGGTATCATGGATATATGCTCCCAGGTCTCATGGATATTGCCCCCAGGTCTCATGGATAATGCCCCCAAGGTCTCATGGATAATGCCCCCAAGGTCTCATGGATAATGCCCCCAAGGTCTCATGGATAATGCCCCCAGGTCTCATGGATAATGCCCCCGGTCTCATGGATAATGCCCCCAGGTCTCATGGATAATGCCCCCAGGTCTCATGGATATTGCCCCCAGGTCTCATGGATATTGCCCCCGGTCTCATGGATATTGCCCCAGGTCTCATGGATACTGCCCCAGCTCATGGATATTGCTCCCAGCTCATGGATATGCCCCCCAGCTCATGGATTTGCCCCCCAGCTCATGGAAATGTCCCCCAGCTCATGGATATGCCCCCCAGCTCATGGATATGCCCCCCAGCTGATGGATTTGCCCCCCAGCTCATGGAAATGTCCCCCAGCTCATGGATACTGCCCCCAGCTCAGCTCATGGATAGTGCCCCCAGCTCACCTCTCTGCGGCGTCTGCGCCCGGCGGCCGCGTGCTTCCTGTTAGAACGGCCGCAGACAGGAAGTGGAGCCGCTCGCCTGGGATGAAACAGCCAGGCGAGCGGCTCCACTTCCTGTCTGCGGCCGTTCTAACAGGAAGCACGCGGCCGCCGGCTAAGTACGGCGGCCGCCTGCTCCAGCCTTTCGGGCTCGGGCCACAGCAGGAACGCTGCGTTCCCGCAGCGTTCCCGCTGTGGGAGAAGTGCGGGAACGCCGTTCCCGCGCGTTCCCGCTCGACTCGAGCCCTGGCTTTTCTGGGAAGCTACCACCATACCTGAATAGGCTGCTTCCCCCAGCAGTTCCCTCATCCTATAACCTCCGATTCAGGACCAGCACCTTACTTGCAATACCACAATACAAAAAGAAAGTGGCTCGGTCCTCATTTTCCTACAGAGCACCGCAGTTATGGAATGAACTCCAAGACGCCATCAAATCTTCCCCCAGTCTTGTCACTTAAGAGATCTCTATTAACATACCTCGATACAGAATGCGCCTGTAAACATGTAACATAATGAATATATTTCCTACATAATTATTTTCTGTGTTAATCATATATATTTGTGTTTTGTTTTTTAATATCTTGCATTTATTACTTTGTATTTCTGTACCTACTGTAAAAATACAATGTTCTTGAACCCAGGACATACTTAAAAACGAGAGAAATCTCAATGTATCCTTTCTGGTAAAATACTTTATAAATAAATAAATAAGATGTAAAAGGAATATCTGTATTGGTTATTTTGTGCAAGCTGTCAGGAAGGATGTGGTGGTCCAGTGTAAGGTTATTCATTGGAGCAGTAGCCACTGCAAGTAACTATTGTAAATAATAATAATGATGATGCTAATAACCAATTGGTTGTAGTAAAGACTATTGACACTTCCAAGGAAGAAAATTTACAGTTGTGTTCAAAATTATTCAACCCCCAATGCTGTAAAGGGTTTTAGGGAATTTAGTGTACATTTGTAATTGTATTCAGAATGAAGGAAGGGAAACTAGGGGAAAGTCGGACAGTACAAGGGAGAGCATTCCAGAGGATGGGAGCTGCATGTGAGAAATCCTGCAGCCTAGCATGGGAAGAGGTAATGTGGGGAGACGCTAGGTGTAGGTCGCAGTTTGACCTTAGGGAGTGGGCTGGGGCGTATTTGTTGATTAGTGAGGACAGGTAGCGGGGAACAGAGTAGTGAGGGCTTTGTTGGTCAGGGTGAGGATTTTGAATTTAATTCTGCAGTGGATGGGGAGCCAGTGAAAGGACTCACAGAGAGGAGTGGGAGTGGCAGAGACAGAGCGGCAGATGAGGTAGATGAGCCTGGCAGATGCATTTAGGCTGTACTGTGGGGGGGGGGGGTGAAAGGGAGACCAGATAGAAGATTATTACAACAATCAAGTCGAAAGATTACAAGGGTGTGGATGAGTTGCTTTGTGGTGTCACTGATAAGAAATGGCCGAATTCTGGAAATATTACATAACAACAGCAGGAGGAAAGAGACTGGTTGTGAGGGATGAAGGAAAGAACAGAGTCAAGTGTAACTTCAAGACAGCGAACCTGGTTTGATGGGGAGATTGTGGTGCCGTTGACCGTGATAGAGAAGTCAGGAGGTGGGAAGGCATTAGAGGGAGGAATTGGTTGGAGCTCAGTCTTCGACATGTTAATCTTTAGGTGGTGAGAGGCCACCCAGGAGGAAATGCCAGAAAACCGTCACTGTCTTTAGAAAGGACAGGAAGAGAAAGATCAGGGCTGGAGAGGTACAGTTGTGTTCAAAATTATTCAACCCCCAATGCTGTAAATGGTTTTAGGGAATTTAGTGTACATTTGTAATTGTATTCAGAATGAAATCCTACAAGGACTTTTTAAAGAACCATATGCAACTAAAATTACATCAATTGGTTTTGTAATACAGTAGTAAATGTTTATTTTGTGAATTCTTCATTGACACAATTATTCAACCCCTTAAAGACTACCACTCTGAAGAACAGAGGTTCATTCAAGTGTTTTCAATCAGGTATTGAAAACACCTGTGGATGTCACGGAGCAGCAAGAAAGCATAATAAGCACCAATTAGGCAGCTTTAAAATGACTGTGATACTCAGCTCCTTCTAGACATTTACTGGTGTGGTTACAAACATGGTGAAGTCAAGAGACTGGTCCAGGAAGACAAGAGAAGAGGTAATTACTCTTCACAGGAAGGGCAATGGCTATAAGAAGATTGCAAAGATGTTAAACATACCAAGAGAGACCATAGGAAGCATCATTCGCAAATTCAAGGCAAAGGGCACTGTTGAAACGCTACCTGGTCGTGGCAGAAAGAAGATGCTGGCTTCGACTGCTGTGCACTACCTGAAGCGTAGAGTGGAGAAAAGTCCCCGTGTGACTGCTGAGGAACTGAGAAAAGATTTGTCAGATGTGGGTACTGAAGTTTCAGCTCAGACAATACGGCGCACACTGCGTAATGAAGGCCTCCATGCCAGAACTCCCAGGCGCACCCCCTTGCTGTCTCCAAAGAATAAGAAGAGTCGACTGCAGTATGCCAAAAGTCATGTGGACAAACCACAGAAGTTTTGGGATAGTGTTCTGTGGACTGATGAAACAAAATTAGAACTGTTTGGGCCCATGGATCAACGCTATGTTTGGAGGAGGAAGAACAAGGCCTATGAAGAAAAGAACACCTTGCCTACTGTAAAGCATGGCGGGGGGACAATCATGCTTTGGGGCTGTTTTGCTTCTGCAGGTACAGGGAAGCTTCAGCGTGTGCAAGGTACCATGAATTCTCTTCAGTACCAGGAGATATTGGATGACAATGTGATGCAGTCCGTCACAAACCTGAGGCTTGGGAGACGTTGGACCTTTCAACAGGACAATGATCCCAAGCATACCTCCAAGTCCACTAGAGCATGGTTGCAGATTAAAGGCTGGAACATTTTGGAGTGGCCATCGTAGTCACCTGACTTAAATCCGATTGAGAACCTCTGGTGGGACTTAAAGAAAGCAGTTGCAGTGCGCAAGCCTAAGAATGTGACTGAACTGGAGGCTTTTGCCCATGACGAAAGGGCGAAGATACCTGTAGATCGCTGCAAGACACTTGTGTCAAGCTATGCTTCACGTTTAACCCTTTCGCTGCTGAGGCTTTTCCCGCCCCTGTGCTGAGGTCATTTTTTACCTGTTTTGCGCATCATGTTTAAACGTGTTTTTAAGGCTTATTTTAGTATATGACACCGACATATTATATATCGTTCTTTCCGTCAGACTCGGTAGATTCATAATATGTCATTATTATATGTATACGTTATGTCATGTCTGTATATTATAACAAAAAATGCAATAAAATATGTATTTTCAATAATTTACAATGTGTAAAGTGTTTTTTTCCACATTTTAACATGCGAGCAATTGCGGTTATATTTTGTATGGGGTGCGCTTGTTAAAAAAATTAGAGATGGGGTCTCGTTACATTTTTTTTTGGGGAAAATGACACTATTTTTAACAAACGCACCGCATACAAAAATCGTTAGTGCAGCATCATTGTTCACATTATAATTGAAATGGGAATAATATTGCTACACTAACAAACCAAAAAAAATAAAAAAAAGTGTTTATTTTTTTTTATTAATTTTTTTTTTAATTTTTTTTTTTTTTTTTACAAAATTTTTAACTTTCATGTTTGGTATCGTTGGAACGGCCATGCTCTGGCCGATCCAACCATATCAAAATTTAACCCCTAACTGCCACGGATCGGGAGATAGGGAGTTCATTGGAACTCCCTATCTCCACACTTGGTGGCAGTTAGGGGTTAACTGTAGGACTGGCGTCATCGTGCTACGCACGATGACGCCAGTCCTCTGGGGGAGTTCCCGGAAGCTTGGCCGACATCCAAGATGTCGGCCAGCTCCGGGAAAGGATCGCGAACCGGCGCTTTTCAGCGCCGATTCGCGATCCAGCTCCCCAGGGGTTAATGCCAGGCATCATTTGGAAGGGCAGGCTGTGCCCTTCCAAATGATGCCTGGGTTAAGCCCCTGTGCGCCGCCGATCGGGAGGGAGAGAGGTCCGAAGGACCTCCCCCCCTCCCTTTCAGGCGCCTCCTCCGCACATGCGGGGGGGCGCCTGAATTAGGTGTCATCGCGCCCCCGCGATGACACCTAATAATGGCGGCTGCTGGTCCGGATGCGCGGCTGACATCCAGGATGTCAGCCCGCACCGGAGGGGCCAGCGATCGGCCGGAACCCGGCCGAACGCTGACCCCGATGGGAGGACGCGCTCAGCGCGTCCTCCGCATACCAGCGGGAATGCTGAGGACGCGCTGAGCGCGTCCTTAGCATTCAAGTGGTTAAAAGCTGTTATAACTGTAAAAGGATGTTGTACTAAGTACTAAGATTGAATGTCACTTGGGGGTTGAATAAAACTGATAATGATGTGAGCACAGAAAAGACATTTGTGGTTATTTCATTATAAATGTTATGTTATATTTGTCTGACCTACACGTGCCTCTTTGATTTAATTGTAAGCAAGATGACTGAATGATCAAAATCAATGTCAAACTGGCCAAAACACTCAATTTCAGTGGGGGTTGAATAATTTTGAACACAACTGTATCTTGCAGTGTTTTAGCTCAAAATGACTAGTAAACATACACTCTTAGTGGAAAAAGACGTTGCTCTAGCACTTTCACAATTTTAAGTAAATTCAGTACTACAGGCCATTTTTACCTTACAATAGGTCTGTAGAATAGATGCAGAAGAGTCACCAAGCATGTCAGAAACATGGGGCATTATTGAAATCTGCCCCAGAAGGAGCCACTACAAATGCGCTCACAATGTTGGTGTCAAATTTTAGGTACTCACCACCTTGAAACTTTTGATCCCATCACTACTAAAGTTATTTAAAAAAATTATATGCACAGATTTTTCCTCTTCTGTTTTCTGTATGTAGGAGATTATTCTTGCAAAGCCAACTACAGAACAAAAAAACCCAACAAACCAAACCTTTAATAGAATATATAAACACTAATGTTTGGATGATATAAGTGTGGAAAAATAAATTTACATGTCATAAATCAGGGATCTCTTTTTCCAGCCCCCATATTTTTCTGAATTACATTTCCCATAATTCTCTTGCGATTTATTGCATTCAAAGAATTGTGGGAATTGTAGGCAATAAACATCTGGGGGCAGAGTTTGAGATCCCTGCTGTAAATTATTGTAATCACAATAAAATGGCATACTTTTTTACACTTTTTAATGAGGCTTTCTAATGGGACATGACGCATACACATAGGAATGATGCTACTTCTACTGAAAAAAAAGATATAAATCATGACTTTAAATAGTGTTTAAACCTCAAACGCCAGGGTCCTCCCGGCAGCCAGACGTGCCTAAACGCTGTGGGGCCGGCAGCATAGCACATCCTGCAGGCTTTGAAGCCCTCCTTCAACCTGCCTCCAGTCCCAGCAGGCCAAGCGCGTCATTGGCTACTGCAGGATGCCTGAGTTCATGCAGTTCCGCAGCAGTCAATGACACACTCAGCGTGCACACAGGGGTGGCAGGGCAAAGGTGTGTATAGGGAGCCAGTCAGCCCGCAGCGTTTAGACCCACCTGCCACGAGGATTGCATAGCACAACCCACAACGCGAAGGGATTAAATGTAATGTGCAAAGAGTAATCAAAATTAGCACATGTGCGTAAAATGGCTTAGCACTACAGAGATTAGAGTTATCATCATGTAACTTCACAGCCGTTTTGTTAATACTGTACACATTTTTCCTTTTTCAGCTTGAAAACTGCTATAGAGGTTATTCACTAAACACCGAACTTGCCACCAAATTGCACAGAATGGTGAATTTCAGCGTTCAGTGCAATTTCAGGGCAGTTCACCTAGTAACTAAGCTGTCAATTCGCCAAATACAGATGATTGACGGCAAAATACGTTGCAGTTTGGCGGTCTTCAGCGGTAGCGAAATTGTCCCACAGAGAAGTGAAGGTTCGTCCACTCACAGACCGGTGAATTGCACCAAAGTGTCGGCGAAATGTTCTGATTTTCAGTGTTTAAACAGGCGAATACCATTGGTTTGAATGTAAGAAAGTAATATCTTTTTAAAAAAAAATTAAAAGACCTTTAATTTTTTCATTTTCATAAAAAGCCTTTTTATTTTTTTAAAAGATCTTCTTTTTTGTATATTTAGATGAACTTTTTGTCTCCCAATTTTCTTAAAAAGCCATTTTTTTTAATTCTGTGACAGACCTTTTTTATTCTTTTTAAAGTACCTTTTTTAGTATTTAGATATATTGTAATAAATGTATTGTGGTTTAACCCCTTCACTACCGATATCAAGATATATCGTTGGGCTTCAAAGGCACCATGTGGTGCCTCGACAACAAGATATCTCGATATGCTGATCTGCAGCCCAAAAGCAAATTTTTTTTTTTTGCTGCAAACTAATTTTGTTTGCCTTTGGGCTGGAGAAGGTGCCCCCAAAGTTTTAGCCTTGTAGGCAAAATGACCAAAGAGTTAAAACAGTAAAATCAGCTGCTGAAGGCTCTGAAATATCGGGCTTTCAGCAGCTGTCAGCGGACGATGCAGGGGGGGGGGGGAATAAAACAAAACAGGGTTATTCAGAGAGAGCTGATCTGGCCCCGGGTTTGCAGTGGCTGTCCGGTGGGTTGGCGGCAGTGTTCGGGTGTGATTTGCTGCACTTCGGGGACCCTGCGGTGAATGCTGCACTGCAGGGTCAGTGAATCGGACTCGCAGAAGTGTGAGTCAGAGAGGTGCTCTCTGAATAACTGTGATAGACCTGCTGCTCAAACCTCTGTAACTCAATTTGTCAGTAGATGGCGCCATCTACTGGCCAAAAAAGTTATTTACAGTAATAAATATTTATTATTGTATACTTACTTAATTAAAAATTATTTTACAAAAAAACATTGGTTTCTGACAATGAATCAGTAGTAAAGGGGTTAATCATCTACTAGGAGAATAGGAGAGCTTTGTTTTTCATTTTTTTGTTGCAGTTCAGTGTAATTTGCCAAGGCCACTACGGCGCTCTTCAATACTTTTCGGCATTTTTGGTGCTCTTCGGCGACGATCTCCAACTTTTTCGAGGGGCTTTGGCAACTCCATCTTCGCTGCACTATGGTGATCATTCGCTAAATAGTTAATTCACAGCGAAATGAAGTCGCCGAAGTACAGCGAAGTGACAAGCACAGAAATTTCAGTGTTTTGTGAATAGACCCTTATATGTATTTCTATTGCTTTAGCCCTTGTAGTTAGAAATGTCTCCAGGAGTCTACAGAGTTACATTTTATGAAAGCAACTACACCTAAAGATTAGTTGCCTTTATAACTTGTTTGTGGATATAGGCAGGGCCCGCCCAAGAATTTCTGCCACCCTAGGCAGAACACATATTTTGTCATATAGCATATATTAACACCAATATTTTTTTTTTTTTTTATAATTCTTTATTTTTGAAGTTGCACAGACAGAAACAGCAGGCAAATAGCCAGAAAGTGGCCTCGCAGGGCCAAGACATGTCATCCAAAATAAAATATATATAAACAAAACCAAAACAAATAATGACAATGGGCAACAAGGTAGGCATCAAGGAAAATAAAATAAAAAGAACAGTCCGGGTGTATAACACAAATGAGCCGGGTGGAGTCGCAGGAGGGCTTCAGGGAAAAACCAGGTGAGGTAAAGGGGGAGAAATAAGGGAAAAAAAAAAAGACTGGTGGGGACTGTCCAGGAAAAAGGCATTCCTGGCGCACCCCGGCAACCCAATAAAGGGCCAAGGGCCATGGAAGAGGCCAGAGGACCGGGAGACCTGGGGCCAAGAGATACGGCCAGAGCCATGGTTGCCGCACAGGTGGCGCACCCAGGGCAGCCCATTGTCCCACACACACACATAGATTTAAAAAAAAAAAAAAAAAAAGGAGATGGGGGGGAGAGGGTCTGGAGAATCCCGGCGCCCCAATAAATTCAAGAAAATCACATAAACCGGCAAAACAGTCCGCTAGAAAGTTGAGCGCCCGAACGGGGTGCAATAGTGATCCATCAACGGGGGTCTCCGCAGTAAGGCTAGGGTCAGACGAGCGCAGTGCGAACGCGCGTTCTGGCGCACTTAATCACGGCCGCACTAGCAGCAGATGCCGGGCAATGACGGCCAATATACGAAGTACGGTCGCACAAAAGTCCGGCTGCGCAACGCAAGTGGAAAATGAACGCATTTTTTCGAGAACGTGAAACCGCAGGTACTGACGTACAGAGTGCGCTGCGTCCGCTAGCGGCGTGTGTGCGTGATTAGGAGACGTCAGACGCTGTTAATGTCCGGCCAACATAACGTCCAGACACAAAAAGAGTTTTATTGATGATCCGTACAAAATCACGGACGACAATGCGCATCGTATGACCACTATCACGTATTCTGTGAAAAAATGCGTCCATTCGTTCGAACGCACTTTTTCACAGACAACATAAAAATGCGTTAGTCTGACCCTAGCCTAAAGGGGTGTAGGGCACAGGTCCTGGGTCAGCAATAGGGGAGAACGGCAGGAACCAGCAGGGATGGTACATTTCTCAACCAGTGTCCAGAGGTAAAAAAGCACATATGATACCGACCCCGCAAACCCCCGCAACCAGGGCCGCATGATCAGTGCCACGGTACCCCAGTTCAGCAGTAGAAGGGAGACCTGCATGACGTCGAGCCTGCAGCAAAGCCGCAGCAGCAGCAGGACAACTACCATCATCACACCACTCCAGGGCTTGAGAGGAAGGCAGGACGTCCACATGCCCCATCGGACTCCAGCAGTCGGGGGAATGGACTCCGGTCCCAGGTGAGTCAGCAGGTGAATCCACATCGCCCTCGGTTGGGGGGTCCAAGTCGCCAGAGTCATCATCAGGAGTGCCGCAGGGCTCCACATCCATCGGTTCCACCTCGGGCCACACAGCATCCACCAGCGGCGGGACCACCTCAGAACACCAGCCAGCCTCACGTCTGTCCAGACCAATATTTTTTTTTTATTACCATCTCCAGAGGAGAAGAACAAGCTACCAAGGAATAACTAGCTCTTCTCCTTCTAGCAGCAAATTAGCAACTCCAATTTAAAGTACAGAAGCCTTTAATTTACAGTAAGTTGCCGTAACATCTGAGCCACAAGCATAGAAACATAGAAACATAGAAAAATGTCGGCAGATAAGAACCTTTCGGCACCTCTAGTCTGCCCAATTACATGGATACTTTACCTGGATTTATCTTTTGTTTAGGATAGCCTTATGCCTATCCCATGCCTGCTTAAATTCAATCACTGTTTTGGCCTCTACCACTTCTACTGGAAGGCTGTTCCATGTATCCACCACCCTCTCAGTAAAATAATGCTTCCTGATCTTACTTTTAAACCTTTGCCCCTCTAATGTAAGACTATGTCCTCTTGTTTTGCTACTTTGTTTCCTTTTAAATATACTCCCTTCCTCTACCTTATGGATTCCCTTTATGTAATTAAATCTTTCTATCATATCTCCTCTGTCTCGTCTTTTTTCCAAGCTGTACATGTTAAGATCATTAAGCCTTTCCTGGTAACTTTTCTCCTTCAAGCCTTACACCATTTTAGTAGCCCTTCTCTGAACTCTCTCTAAGATGTCTATATCCTTCTGGAGATACTGTCAGGACCCAGGTTCCGGGGCAGCAGAGATCAAGCCAATATGCAATGAAATGGGATCTTAGGAGACAGTTTGTTTATATAAACAGATTTATTGAACAGGGAGAAACATATATATGATATATGCAGATTGCAGGTATAGGCAGAGAGTCCTGGGAAATGCAGAGGGTTCTGTATCTGTAGAACAGCGGGTTGATGATTCTGCAGGATGATTCAGGAACTGTGATATAAGGTCTTTAACCAGGGTTGCAGCAGAAGGTCTTTAACCAGGGTTGCAGCAGAAGGTCTTTAACCAGGGTTGCAGCAGAAGGTCTTTAACCAGGGTTGCAGCAGAAGGTCTTTAACCAGGGTTGCAGCAGAAGGTCTTTAACCAAGGTTGCAGCAGAAGGTCTTTAACCAGGGTTGCAGCAGAAGGTCTTTAACCAGGGTTGCAGCAGAAGGTCTTTAACCAGGGTTGCAGCAGAAGGTCTGTAACCAGGGTTGCAGCAGAAGGTCTTTAACCAGGGTTGCAGCAGAAGGTCTTTAACCAGGGTTGCAGCAGAAGGTCTTTAACCAGGGTTGCAGCAGAAGGTCTTTAACCAGGGTTGCAGCAGAAGGTCTTTAACCAGGGTTGCAGCAGAAGGTCTTTAACCAGGGTTGCAGCAGAAGGTCTTTAACCAAGGTTGCAGCAGAAGGTCTTTAACCAGGGTTGCAGCAGAAGGTCTTTAACCAGGGTTGCAGCAGAAGGTCTTTAACCAGGGTTGCAGCAGAAGGTCTTTAACCAGGGTTGCAGCAGAAGGTCTTTAACCAGGGTTGCAGCAGAAGGTCTTTAACCAAGGTTGCAGCAGAAGGTCTTTAACCAGGGTTGCAGCAGAAGGTCTTTAACCAGGGTTGCAGCAGAAGGTCTTTAACCAAGGTTGCAGCAGAAGGTCTTTAACCAAGGTTGCAGCAGAAGGTCTTTAACCAAGGTTGCAGCAGAAGGTCTTTAACCAGGGTTGCAGCAGAAGGTCGTTAAACAGGGTTTTAGGAGAAGGTCTTTAGACAGGTCTGCAGTAGAAGGTCTTTTAACCAGGGTTATAGCAGAAGGTCGTTAAACAGGGTTTCAGGAGAAGGTCTTTAGACAGGTCTGCAGTAGAAGGTCTTTAACCAGGGTTGTAGCAGAAGGTCTTTAGACAGGTCTGCAGTAGATCTTTAAACAGGTCTGTAGTAGGGCTTTAAACAGGTCTGCAGTAGGTCTTGAATAATAACTGTAGTATAAGGTCCTTACCAGGAACTGTGGTATGAGGTCTTCTTTAGGAGACAAGGTCCAACGGTAAGGAAATAGGTATTCAGGTGGTCTGGACAATACAGGTTTGCTCCTTCCAGCTTGGAGATTCCAAGATAATGAAAAAGCATTGAGCTTCAGGTGTGGCTGGGTTTTAAGCATGGAGCATTAAGGTGATTAAAGCAACACCTGAGCACTACACAGGCAGAGGGGAGTATTGCGAATACTAGTGGATGTCCCATCACTACGAGCCGGCGCTGGATATAGACTTTTTATTACGTCGGCGGCGACGGTCCTTACAGATACGGTCTCCAGTACTGCACACAGTACTCCAAGTGAGGTCTCACCAGTGCTCTGTACAGTGGCATGAGCACTTCCCTTTTCCTACTGCTAATACCTCTCCCTACACAACCAAGCATTCTGCTAGCATTTCCTGCTGCTCTATTACATTGACTACTTACCCTTAGATCAGGGGTCAGCAACCTTGGCTCCCTGATGTTTTGGAAACTACATTTCCCATGATGCTCAGTCACCAATTAGGCTGAATGAGCCACATGGGAAATGTAGTTCCCAAAATATCAGGGAGCCAAGGTTGCTGACCCCTGCCTTAGATCCTCTGCAATAATAACCCCTAAATCCCTTTCCTCAGATGTTGAGGTTAGGACTGTATCAAATATTCTATGTTCACCCCTTGGGTTTTTACGCCCCAGGTGCATTATCTTGCACTTATCCACATTAAAACTCAATTGCCACAACTCCGACCATTTTTTAGTTTACCTAAATCATTTGTCATTTGGCTGATCCCTCCAGGAACGTCAACCCTGTTGCAAATCTTTGTGTCATCAGCAAAAAGACATACTTTACCATTAATACCTTCTGCAATATCACTAATAAAAATATTAAAGAGAATGGGTCCAAGTACTGACCCCTGAGGTACCACACTGGTAACAAGACCATGCGCCGAATAAACTCCATTTAGTCACAACCCTCTGTTGCCTGTCACTCAGCCACTGCCTAATCCATTCAACAATATTGGAATCCAAGCTCAAAGATTGCAATTTATTGATAAGCCTTCTATGCGGAACAGTATCAAAAGCCTTACTGAAATCTAAATAAGCCATGTCTACTTCACCACCTTTGTCTATTATTTTTGTTACACAATCAAAAAAGTCAATAAGATTAGTTTGGCATGATCTCCCTGAGGTAAACCCATGTTGTTTCTCATCCTGTAATCTATGTGTTTTTAGATGTTCAACAATCCTTTCCTTTAACATGGTTTCCATTAATTTCCCCACTACTGACGTAAGACTAACTGGCCTATAGTTCACCGATTCCTCCCTACTACCCTTCTTGTAAATGGGCACAACATTTGCTAATTTCCAGTCTTCTGGGACGACTCCCGTAAACAAGGATTGGTTAAATAAATCTGTTAAAGGTTTTGCTATTACACCACTGAGCTCTTTTAATAGCTTAGGGTGGATCCCATCAGCAGAGCTTGTGGTTCAGTTGTAATATTGTCTGGAGCTGGTAAGGTAACAACTGGAGCTGATATGACTATCAGCTCCACCCATTAGCTTAACGGCTTAGTTGTGATCTAACCCTACATCATTGACAGATTCATGCCATGTTCCCCTACTTCAGTACTGGCCAGTGTTGGCAAGTCTATTTTCAAACTCCTGCATTTATTGTAAGGAGAACTATTACACAAAAATTCTCAATCAGAAACATATTTTGGGTTGAAAAGCAGAAATGTATTATACCAGCAAATTAAAAAATATTATATATTCGAAAAAGGGTGCAGCACTTGACCATATTAAAGGACAAGGTGCAGGAGTGTACAACACTCCCCTGATTTGTCTGTCACTCCTGTTTGATGTGATCAATGATGACACAATACATATCTGTGAAATTGAAAATCCCTTATAGCGGATCACTGTGTGGGCAAACACTCACATTTCAGATTTAGATTGCAGAAAGAACGGCAGAGTTATTCAATAAACTGGGAATGTATGGCACTCACCACAAAACTTTATATTTTAGGTCAAACACATGAGATGGAAAAAAGTAATCAAGTACTACAATTTAAAACACATAAGATTGCAGTAGGTAAAGCAGGGAATACATGACAAGGTAACCTTAATAATATGGAAATGTTAGAAAAAAAACTATTACATAAAAATAAATAGTAACCCATTATGTAGATTCCAAGTCCAATTCCAAGCAATTAGCTCCATGTAATTAAGGTGATTAATACACTTTTTTAGTGAAATGTGGGAGAATTGTAATATACAGTTTATATGTAATACTATCCCTGTTTTTAGCTAATACTATCCTCTGTTTTTTGTCTCAGAAGCTTTCTTTCTCTCACTCAATATGTTTCTCTCCAGTCTCCACCTTTCTTTTTCTCCCCCTCTCTTACCCGCTTCCTCATTCTCTTGTTCTTTTCCTCTCTCCCTTTCTTGCTCTCTATCACCTTCACTCTCTCTCATTCCATTTCTCCATCTCTTGCTCTCTTTCCTTCACTCTCCTTCTCTTGCTGTCTCCCTCGTGGACTTTACTTGTTTTTCTCTCCCTTTTCTGCCTCCTTCACTCTCTCCTCATTCTCTTGTTCTTTTCCTCTCTCCCTTTCTTGCTCTCTATCATCTTCACTCTCTCTCATTCCATTTCTCCATCTCTTGTTCTCTTTCCTTCACTCTCCTTCTCTTGCTGTCTCCCTCGTGGACTTTACTTGTTTTTCTCTCCCTTTTCTGCCTCCTTCACTCTCTCCTCATTCTTTCCCTAGCGCACTCTTTCACTCTTCCTAACACTTTCTGAATTTTCACTCACTCACTGTATGCAGGTGTCTGATTGTGTCTCAAGGTGTGACTCTGAGTGTGTAGATGTGATTTGGGTATATGTGTTGCTTATTTTTCTAACACCAGGAATTCATGTCTGATCTGTGTAGATTAGAAGTGATTGAAGTAGTGCTGCAAAGGGAACTGATAAGGGAAAGGCAGGTAATGGCTGAAAGACTAGTTGACTGATCTGCTGTGGCATGATTTAAGCAGAACAGTGTCTATTTTTTTCACTATTTCAGATCATGAGAGTTATGTTGTTACAGAAAATCTACAAGGATCCAAATTACACATCACTAATGCGTAGGCCTGATTTTGCATTGCAGTTGCAATACAATGAAAAATGAAAATTGGCATACAAAGCCATATACTTTCTTAATGCAGCATTAATGTTCTCCTTGGGAAGAAACAAAATTCTGTGAGCTCAACTCAAATCACCCCGAATTACTGTAAAGAAGCTATAAGCTTCAACCTCACTGTAACAAAAAGTTCAACAAACTATACTGTTGCAATGCAACTGCCATGGTGAAGGCATAATATAGGGATAGCTCTAGGATCATACACTAGTGTTAAGTCTTTAACGCCACGGGACATTCTATGCTGTCCTGGTGACAGGCAGGCTAAATCGCAGCTCAGCAGCATAGCATGCCCTGTGGCTTTCTGGCCCTCCTCTGGCAAACCTGTTTTCCCAGCAGCTGATCGCCATCACTGGTTGCAGGGGACAAGCTATGTTTTAGATGCCTAATTACGCACTGTACACTGCCCTCTGTATTTGCTCCGGGCATAAAAATGAGAAGGTGGGTAATGACAGCGGCACTGTTTGCTTTATGAATTAGAGGGCGACAATGATGTCGTGTTAGCACAAAAAAATTTATTATTTTATTTTTACATTGTACAAGTTCATAACCTGGTATTTTTAATCATGCTTCACTTGACCATGAGGGTTGTACACAAGTGGAAATACAGGGGGCCAAAAGACCCCTGACTCTACTCCCAGCGGTGTGGCGCTTATGTTTTAGTTGAGGCAGTGCAATAATGTCACACTGTGTCATGTCCTCCACACTTATCCCCGGCATGGGATCTGAGACAGTGAGTTATTGTAGTGTTATTGTGATATTTATAAGTGAAAATGGGCAATACTACCTCTTTAGAAGGAATGAAACTTTTCTTTTACATTGTACATAGTCACGTTTGTTAGAATTGGAAAGACCAGACTCTGACTTAATATCGCACTAACCCTTACTGGTGACGAGATAGAGGAGTTAAAAGGATCTCGCCCTTCCCCTAAACTCTATAGTTTGCCAGCAGTGCCATCAGCTGCGGGGCTACATGTTGCTACAGAGAAGACACATGACATGCTGGGCACATCATTCGCACCACACTAAGAAACTCAAATATGTTCCAAGGGCATCCTCTAGCAGACAGGTTAACGAACCTGAGCCGTTTTTTAATTTCTTTACTGTGTAACTCAGTAATCTCTGAGGAGCTATTGGAATTCTGACCTATGGACAGGTTGAAAAAAAATGCTTAGACAGTATGAATGAGAATTATGAGTGTAATTACAAGCAGGGCTGCCATCAGAAATCTTGGGGCCCCTTTCAGGACAACTGAAAGGGTCCCCCCTGTAAAACCCTCTAACCTCCAAACCCCCCTTAACTCACACTGGACAGTCCTCTCTCCCCAATTAGAGGCACAGAAATGTTTTTTGGCAAAATATCTACGCTGTATATTATATGTGTAATGAATCTATATAATGTGTACCTAAGGCTAGGGTCAGACGAACGCATTTTCGCGTTGTCTGTGAAAAAGTGCGTTCGAACGAATGGACGCATTTTTTCACGGAGTACGCGATAGCGGTCATACGATGCGCATTTGCATCCGTGATTTTGTACGGATCATCAATAAAACACTTTGTGCATCTGGACGTTATGTTGGCCGGACATTAGCAGTGTCTGACATCTCCAATTCACGCACACACGCCGCTAGCGGGCGCAGCGCACTCTGTACGTCAGTACTAGCAGTTTAACGTTCTCGAAAAAATGCGTTCATTTTCCACTTGCGTTGTGCAGCCGGACTTTTGTGCGACCGTACTTCGTATATTGGCCGTCATTGCCTGGCACTTGCTGCTACTACGGCCGTGATTAAGTGCGCCTGCACGCGCGTTCGCACTGCGCTCGTCTGACCCTAGCCTGACAAGTGCAAAATGTGTGTAGTGTGAGTGCGACATGCTTTATTTTTGTAACATGCGTATTTTTTTAATTTTAATGTAAAAACAAACATTTTTAGAACCCCCCCCCCCATTGCCTGTTAGTCAGCAGGTCCAAGCTACCACCCTACCTGAATAGACTGCTTCCCCCAGCAGTTCCCTCATCCTATAACCTCTGATCCAGGACCTGCACATTACTTGCAATACCACAAAACAAAAAGAAAGTGTCTCGAGCCTCATTTTCCTACAGAGCACCGCAATTATGGAATAACCTCCCAGACGCCATCAAATCAGTCTAAAGTCACTTAAGAGATCTCTATTAACCACTTGGCTGCTAAGGACGCGCTCAGCGCATCCAGCCAAGTGGTTCCCCTGTGCGGAGAACGCGCTGAGAGTGTCCTCGCACAGGGGAAGCGTTCGGCCGGTATTTCGGCCGATCGCTGCTGCCCCCTGGTGCATGCTGACATCTTGGATGTCAGCCCAGCATCCGGGACCCCGATGAGCACAGTAGACGTCATCGCGCTAGTGCGATGATGTCTATTGTAGGCACCCCCCGCGAGTGTGGTGAAAGTGCAGGAAGAGGAGGTCCTTTGGACCTCTCTCCCTCTCCAACCGAGTGGGCCGCCGGGAAAAGGCAGGCACCGCTTGGAATGACACGGCCTGCCCTTCCAAGCAGCAGCTGTCATTAACCCCTAGGGTGCTGGATCGCAATTCGGTGCCAACAGGGATCGCCCCCTGACGACTGGCGCTATCGCGCATAGCACAATGACGTCAGTTCTGGAGTTAACTCCTAGCTGCCACCTATTGTGGAGATAGGGGGTTGCAATGAACCCCTATCTCCCGATCCGTGGCAGCTAGGGATTAAGGTTTGGTATCGTTGGAACGATACCAAACATGACCATATTATGTGTAAAAAAATAAATAAAATTAAAAAAATATATATAAAAAAATAAACAGTTTTTTTGTTTTGTTAATGTAGCAATATTGTTCCCATTTCAATTATAATGTGAACAATGATGCTGCACTAAAGATTTTTTCTATGGGGGCGTTTGCTAAAAATCATGTAATTCCCACCCAAAAAAAATTAACGAGACCCCATTTCAAATTTCTTTAACAAGTGCCACCCATAGAAAATATAATCGCAAACGCTCACATGATAAAAAGAAAAAAAAAACAATTTACACGCTGTAATCTAATTTTATTGTATTTTTTGTTATAATATACAGGCAGGACATGACGTATACATATAATAATGAGATATTATGAATCTGCCGAGTCTGCCGGAAAGAACGATTTATAATTTGTCTGGGTGGTATAATAAAACGTGGCTTCAAAACGCGTTTAAACTAGATGAGCAAAAGCGGTAAAAATGAGCTCAGCACATAGGCGCGAAATGGCTCAGCAGCGAAAGGGTTAACATACCTCGATACAGAATGCACCTGTGAACATGTAACATAGTGACTATACTTCCTACATATTTATTTTCTGTGTTAATCTGTATATTTGTGTTGTTTTTTTTAATATCTTGATTGTTGGGTAATTTATGATGTGTTCTAATTAAACTGTAATATTCATGCACACTGTAACCTTGGAAAAAGACTCTATGGAGCAGAAACGTCTGGTTTAATGAATTCATTTTGAAAAAGTCCTTGAGTGCTCCCATACAGAGGTCTGGAGATAAATATTGTATTGTGCCATAAAATGCTTACAAGAAGCCTTCAATAAAGAAAAATGCCTACGCTTTGCTTTTTGTGGTCTGCCCAAAAGACAGGACAGGAAGCTTATCTTTATAAGGACCTGTTGTCTATGGGATGGAGTATCCAGGATGGGATGTTTGTCCTTCTTTGTCAGCATAAAATATCACTTATCCAAAACTGCCTTTACACCCTCTTGAAATAACAAGATATGTGTTCTTCAAGTGTCAATTGTTTCCTCTAATTGCTCATTATTTTTGAAACTTTGTATTCAGCATTTCCAGGAAATGTGTAACTTAAAACTGTTGTGATTGGTTCACTGCTGCCCACACCTTATGCCTTAAAAAGCATATAACTGAGAATAAACCTACGGGTCATTGAAGCTGTGAGTAGCCACAAGTAGTGTCTGTACTTTGTGTGACTACGCTTCCCAGGTCCTAAGGGCGTAACCTGGACCAGAGAGAAGGAGCCTATTAACCACCACTTGGGTGGAGAAAAACTTCCCAATATATGTTACATATGTAGCGCTCACTCCCGGAGGAGCCACTGAATTAACCTCGGGTTAGTCTCACCGCACTAGGGAATAAATATACACCAGCACTGTTGTGGATTTTTATAGATTATATTCTTTGCTGATCCCAATAAAGCAGCATATATAACGTAGATACGGTATTTAAACGACAGGATTTCGTAACGCGGGAAAAACACGTGGCGGCAAAAGAAAAAGATTAACCCCCTCAGTTCTGGAGTGTAAGTCCCGTGAATAATAGCTCAAAAAGGTGTATGTGTATTGTCTGGGGTACCCGGGTACTGTATTCAACTGGCCAGTGAATGAAACAAACAAATCTTCGACTAGTCACGTTGGGGCCCTGTGGATTTAAACAATACTGCAGCGTGCATTTCTTATTTTTGGAACTGCGGCCTGGGAGGCCTCTCACCCATCCGATAGACAAACTGTCCAGCACCCGATCAAGGATCTTCTCCCGCCGTGCACTGGGACTCTGTGCCACTGGATCCGCTCCCTGCCTGTCGAATGTCTGCAACAGGAACAATGATCCACCGCCTGCACTCCCAATAGATCAGCGCGGTCTCCTTACTCGGAGTCCAGCCAAAACCAGATTTCCATCCAGACCTCTCAGCGCTGCGTAGGTAGGTCTCCGCAGGGTCACCGTCCCGATCTCCAGTACCAGTGAGGCAGCGCCTGTACTCTGGCCTGGTCACAATCCTTGACAGTCTTCACGTGCGTCCTCCACCTTTCACCGCTCAGCTCACTCTACCTCTCCCCTGCACGAGGCTGCTGATGACTTTCCTCTTCCTACCCCACCCACTTCCTGTACTCACGCAAAGCATGATGGAAATTGTAGTTCAGTTTGTGTCCAGCATAGTCCATTATGTCTCTGTCTCCCTCTGGTGGCCATAAAAATTAAATGCAGCAAACACAATCTTTAAGCAGCGCTACACTCTCCCCCCCTTGAACTCTTGGGTCTCTCCAAGGAAGTGTAACAGTTACATGACCTTTCAGCATTTACATTAAGCAATATATTCAGGCTCAGTAGCAAACATATAATGGGTCAGATATACATCCTCAAGTTGACTCATGCCCCTGACTACCTCAGCTAGCATAACAGACACTTCAGGCAACCTTCGCACAGTGGTAACAGCCTCTTCAGTGCTATGTCCCGGTGAATCGTAGGTGAGTCTCTGAGGGGGTCGGATAGAACGTTTAGACTCTGGTTCAATCATCTCCTCTTCGGGTGGAAGTGCCACATTTACGGGCTCAATTCTTTCGTCCACAACTGGAGCAGACACCTCCTCTGAATATGAGCCTTCCAGTGAAGGTATAGAACTATAATCTATGGACACATCTTCTGGAACTACAGGAACTTCCGAAGTCTCAGGAACTTCAAATCTGAATTCAGGAGCCTCAGGCCTCTGGTTACTTTCCCACCGTTCAGAAACTGGAATGACTTCTTCAGGCTCAAGCGAGCGCACCCAGTCCAGACAAAAACTTCCTTCCTCACTGTTCCCTTCACTTTCTTCAACAACCCGTGTCTGCTGAGAACGAGTAACGGGAGTCGAGCGTGGAACAGGCGGGTTCGGCAAAGAAAGTTCGTCTCCAACTGGTATCCTTACAGCTTCTCTCAAAGGCAACAGATGATTTTGGTGCCAGTTTTTTAGAGGCCCGGCCTTTCCATCCGGTCAGATTTGGTAAACTGGCAGACCCGGCAGTTGCTTGCAGACAATGTAAATTTGAGAACTCCATCTATCCGCCAGCTTATGCCTTGCAGAAACACAAAAGTTCTTCTACAAAACCCTATCACCGGGTTGTAGATCCTGTATACGAACTCTCAAGTCATAGTTTCGCTTATTCCCCTGTTCTCTGCTCCCTGAAGTCAAACGGACCTGTTCAAACGTAGAAGCCAAATTTTTCCGAAGTCTATCCACATAATTTTTATGAGAGGCCACAGACGTCTGATCAAGAGATAGCCCAAATCCCAAGTCAACAGGCAGTCGAGCTTCTCTTCTGAACATGAGACGGTGCGGTGAGTATCCAGTAGTGTCACTCTCCGTACTGTTGTACGCATGCACCAACGTAGCTATGTGACGACTCCAATTCTGCTTCTCTCTGTTTGACAGTGTCCCCAACATATTTAACAGCGTGCGATTAAATCTTTCTGGTTGGGCATCACCCTGAGGGTGATATGGAGTAGTTCGGGTCTTCTGAATTACTAATAGTTCCAGCAATTGCCCAACAAGCCGGCTCTCAAAGTCTCTGCCTTGATCCGAGTGGATTCTCCTTGGTAGGCCATAATGAACAAAAAACTTCTCCATCAAAACCTTTGCCACTGTAGGAGCACGTTGATCTTTAGTAGAGAACGCTTGGGCATAACGGGTGAAATGATCAGTCACTACTAGAATATTTCCCTGCCCACTAGCATCCGGCTCTAAGCACAGGAAATCAATGCACACCAAATCCATGGGTCCTTGACTTTGCAGGTGGCTCATTGGAGCAGTTCGAGTTGGTAGGGTCTTTCTCTGAATACACCTCAAACACGAATGGCAGTAACTTTCAACTTCAGATCTCATACAGGGCCAATAAAATCTGTCTCGCACCAGCTTAAAAGTTCTCTCTGCACCCAAATGCCCATGTTCATCGTGTAATGACCGCAGCACACCCTCTCTGTGTTTGGTGGGAAGGAACAACTGTTGTGTCTCTTCTGCATTGTTTGAGGGGCCCCTTCGGTAGACCACCTCATCCAACATCTTCAGCCGTTCCCATTCTTTGTATACCAATCAGGCTCCTTCTGGGCAATTTGTCAGTAGAATTTCCCTTTGATCCGCGTTTATAGCCATCACTGTTAACGCAATCAGAGGATCTCCAGCCTAATCGGCTCTCAGGTCCTGTTTCGAAAAAGTAGGCAGACTTTCATCCCTCAGCTGTGTAGGATTACAATAAAACTCTGGAACAGCCGTAGCCATAACTCCTATAGCTTCTGCCCCCTTGACCCGGCGCTCTGTCCCTTGACATAAGGCTTGCACAACATCTGGAGTAAGCTGAGTACATTCTGTAGTGTAGGGTCTTCTTGACAAAGCATCTGCATCTCGATTATTCACTCCAGGGCGATACTTAAGGCTGAACCGAAACCCTGACAGAGTGGCCAACCACCGATGTCCCGTTGCATTCAGTTTCGCAGCAGTAAGGATATACATAAGGGGATTGTTGTCAGTCTTTATCACAAATTCAGCCCCATACAGATAATCTTTCAGCTTGTCTACTACCGCCCACTTCACGGCTACGAACTCTAATTTGTGGGTAGGATAGTTCTTCTCTGAAGGCGTAAGGCTTCGGCTTACATACGCTACAGGCCTCAACAATCCATCATATTCTTGGTATAGGACTCCCCCTAGACCTTCTCTGCTGGCATCCACATGCAATTCGTACGGCTTATGAGGATCAGCGTAAGTCAGGACGGGAGCTCGAGTTAGACTCTCTTACAACTTCACGAAGGCACTTTCACATTGATTTAGTCCATTCTTCTTGGATCGATTCTCGAGCCTTCCTTGGCCCTTGAGCCGACGAACTTCCATCAGAGGCCTTGGAGCCTTCTTCCACGTCTTCCTTCTGTAGGAGCGTATTCAAGGGTTGAGCTATCTTGGCAAATCCTTCTACGAATCTTCGGTAATATGAGCAGAACCCCAGGAAAGATCTAAGTTCAGTAACATTTCGGGGTCTAGGCCAGGAAGCTACGGCTTCCAACTTTCGAGGATCCGTCGAAACACCTTCTGCCGAAACAACATGTCCCAGGTACGTAACGGAAGGTAGACAAAATTGACACTTCTCCAGAGACAGTTTCAACCCCTCTTCATGGAGCAGCTTCAAGACCTTTTCCAGCCGCTGCTCATGTTCTTCCAGAGTCTTCCCGAACACAATAATATCATCTAGATACACCAACACTTCGATCAGGTTCATGTCCCCGACTGTCTTCTCCATTAATCGTTGGAACGTGGCGGGAGCCCCCGTAAGGCCTTGAGGCATTCTGTTGAACTCAAAGAACCCCAGTGGGCAGATGAACGCACTCTTCTCTTTGTCCTCAGGATGCATTGGTATCTGATGACACTCATTTCGCAGGTCTAGTACACTAAACCATTTTGCTCCAGACAAATACTGTAGGGCATCTTCTATCCGAGGAGTGGCATATTGATCCGGAATGGTTCTCTGATTTAGCGTGCGATAGTCTATACATAAACGGATAGAACCATTCTTCTTTCGAACCATCACTATTGGAGAAGCATACGGACTCCTGGACTCTTGAATCACCTTAGTCCTCTGTAGTTCATTTAGCTGTTCCCGTAGATCATCCAAGTCCCCCAGCGGAACTCGTCTTGACCTTTCTCGAAACGGCTTATCTTCTTGTAGTCGAATGCGATGTTCAGTACTCTTAGCTAAACCCACGTCGAACTCATCCTTCGAGAACAAGTCCTTCCATTTTAGGATCTGGGACTGAAGTCGTTTCTTCCCCTCAGGCGAAATGGGAGCGTCTTTAGGATAGAACCGTTCGGCTGGAATCTCTTTATTCACTCCCCCTAAATCAGTAGGGGAGAGAGGTGTAACGGACGCTACTTGCCCGATGGGCATTCGTGCTTTCAAGATCACTGGAGAGTCAGACACATTACACACACTAACTGAGACTCTTCCTCGTGTCCGTTTCAAAGCTCTTGTGGAGAGTATCTAAGGGATTACTTCTACTCCGGCCTCACTCCCATAACTGAGATCAGTTTCCAGTACCACATAAGGACCCGGTTGTGATCCGTTCAACTTGACTGAAGCCCGGAAACTCGCCACTTCTCCTGATTGCAGAACCTTCTCTGTTCCTCCCAATCTCCACAGACGCTCTACTTCGGCAGGTGCCCTCTGGTCTTCTACCATTCGTTGATAGACCGGACGTAACATCGGGTGTACTCCTCTGGTAGAACCTTCTTCCATCACTATAGGAGTCAGAAGACGTCTCACCAGATCAGTATTCGTTCCCACTATCATAGAACTTCTGTTGGCCCCTGAAGGCCGAGGACACACAATGGCCAATGCATCACAACCTCCAGACTGTCTGATGACTTCGGATCCAATTTCTAACTTCACCTGTAGATATCCATCATAGGGAAGCTTCTCAGTTCCGATACCCCAGATCTCAAGGTCCTTTAATTTCTGTAGAGGTATATGTTTCAAGTGCTTCTCGTAGAAGTCTCGATAGATCAACGTCACTTGAGTCCCTGAGTCTAACAGAGCTTTAGTGTAGACTCCCTCCACTTGGATTGGAACGATGGGAGAAGGACCTATCAGCTGGTCAGGAAACTTGTTCGTAACCGCAGGAGGTATAGACCCAGTTCGCTGTACCCTAGCCTTCTTCTTAACTCGTAAAGGTTTTGGGTGTGCATTGCTTTCCCATGACATAGGACCGGATACTAAGGGAGTAACTCTTTCAGTCCTCGTAGGCTCAGCAGTAGGCAAGAATCCGGGCCCTCTCGGCCTTTCGGTTCTGGCTTGAAATTTGGAGCGGTTTTCAACCATTGGGCACCTAGTTCGCTCCTTCACTTGGGCCCTCTGGTGTTTCCCGCCTGTGAGGTAGATAGCAGTCCTTCCAAGGCCTTTAGGAACTCTTCCACTGTATTTCCTTCAGGCCTTTGGTTTTTGCACTGTGCTCGGAAATGACCCGTTTCCCCACAACTGAAACATCTCTTCTTTGAAGACGGAGGCGCACTTGCTCGTGGTGACTCGGTTGAAGGACCCTGGCCAGACGCCACAGCAACTCCCATTGTCCGCATGTCAGTGAGGAACTTCTGCATATCGGTCTGTGTCTCTGCTACCTTCAAAAGTGCCCGGCACAGGTCCGTGTGCGCCTGTTTCAGTTCAGCTTGAGCTTCTTGCACCTTCTTAACGATCTTGTGTATCTCACTATATGCAGGAATGGTTGACTGTTTGGCAGCACTCTCTGTGGATATAGGAACAAACAGATGCTCTTGTCTGTCAACTTTGGATCCATAGGTATCCAACGAATCATCTTCTGTCTGCAAATATTCGTTATGCCTCACAGGTTGTGCGTAAGCTCTTTCTCCTCTCCTTAAGGATTTTTCTTCCAGCAGAGCCTCTTCCTCTCTAACAGCTCGAATCAGTTCCAGGTATTTCAATTCTCGGTTACCTTCTCTGGTTTTCAGCTGTAACATCACAGGATCTAGAGGTTGAGCGCCCCTCAATATCTGCTGCATTCGGATTTTGGCTATTGTGGCCGGTTTGGCCCCTTTCGTAAGAAGTATCTGGTGCAGAATCTTATCTAGGCGCCTCATAAATTCGGTCATTTTCTCACCTTTTCGCTGGTGGGTGTGTTCATACTGGTACATGAGCTCAGAAGCCTTTTCTGTTCGCCCAAAGACTTCCTGTAATATGTTTAGGTAATCTAAAGCAGTGCAATTTTGCTTACTCAACTTCAGGTTTCTGACAGCCTCTGACGCAGGTCCCTTTAAGCTCTTAGTAATTCTTTGCTTCTTCTGCACTTCAGGGACGTCCCACTCATCCAGAGCCTGCATCGCATGTTCTACCCATTCTTCGAAGGTTTCTTCTCCCGCCGGAGTTGGTACGTTTCCTGTAAAATTCCTCAACCGTCGATAACCAAAGTTAGTGTGTGGAGGGCTTGTTCTTTAACATTTAGCCAGCAAATCTCTGATAGCCATTATAAATTCAGGCCCAATCATGGCCAGCGGACTGGGCGCGGGAACATTCGCGGGATCGCCACGTGGCGCACTTGGCTGAATCAGTTGAACTTCCACCTCGTCGGTCAGCTTTACGCTCGCGCCCTGAAAACACACTGGAACACCCTTTCTCCACTCAAAAAGAACATATGTGTGAGAAGTATCTGGGTTCGCTTTAATGTCCAGGATTAACCCCCGATGATCTGGTGTCAGCGCGGCCGCAGCCCGGCGAATCTGATCTTCGGCCCAAGTGTCTGCAGGAATGTCCATGACTATGCTTAACTCTATCTGGCTATTTTGCTCCTCACACCATTTGGCAGCAGTGTCTGGATCCATAATTAACCCTTTAATTGCGGTTTCCACAGAGACTGGACTCCCGGAACGAGCCCCCACGTGTAGCGCTCACTCCCGGAGGAGCTGAATTAACCTCGGGTTAGTCTCACCGCACTAGGGAATAAATATACACCAGCACTGTTGTGGATTTTTATAGATTATATTCTTTACTGATCCCAATAAAGCAGCATATATAACGTAGATACGGTATTTAAACGACAGCATTTCGTAACGCGGGAAAAACACGTGGCGGCAAAAGAAAAAGATTAACCCCCTCAGTTCTGGAGCGTAAGTCCCATGAATAATAGCTCAAAAAGGTGTATGTGTATTGTCTGGGGTACCCGGGTACTGTATTCAACTGGCCAGTGAATGAAACTAACAAATCTTCGACTAGTCACGTTGGGGCCCTGTGGATTTAAACAATACTGCAGCGTGCGTTTCTTATTTTTGGAACTGCGGCCTGAGAGGCCTCTCACCCATCCGATAGACAAACTGTCCAGCACCCGATCAAGGATCTTCTCCCACCGTGCACTGGGACTCTGTGCCGCTGGATCCGCTCCCTGCCTGTCGAATCTCTGCAACAGGAACAACGATCCACCGCCTGCACTCCCAATAGATCAGAGCGGTCTCCTTACTCGGGGTCCAGCCGGAACCAGATTTCCATCCAGACCTCTCAGCGCTGCGTAGGTAGGTCTCCGCAGGGTCACCGTCCCGATCTCCAGTGCCAGTGAGGCAGCGCCTGTACTCTGGCCTGGTCACAATCCTTGACAGTCTTCACGTGCATCCTCCACCTTTCACCACTCAGCTCACTCTGCCTCTCCCCTGCACGAGGCTGCTGATGACTTTCCTCTTCCTACCCCACCCACTTCATGTACTGACACAAAGCATGATGGAAATTGTAGTTCAGTTTGTGTCCAGCATAGTCCATTATGTCTCTGTCTCCCTCTGGTGGCCATAATAATTAAATGCAGCAAACACAATCTTTAAGCTGCGCTACACATACGTTACACACATCTTTACTTGATAGAAACATAGAAAAATGTCGGCAGATAAGAACCTTTCGGCCCATCTAGTCTGCCCAATTACATGGATACTTTACCTGGATTTATCTTTTGTTTAGGATAGCCTTATCCCTATCTCTCGGGACTACAGTCTAGAGTATGAAAAGCACGTTCAAGCACAAACGCAGACAGCCAATAGCGGGTACGCGATAAAGGGATAAATTAACTAAGCAATTGTTTCTGAATTAGAGCAGCTGCGCCCAGGCCACAGACAGCCCACAGCCGATATGGGGCACCAGCTGACCGGGCGGCAAGGCCATCGGCCTACCAGGCAACCAGTATGCCCAATGGCCAGTCCGGGCCTGCTCTGAACATACAACCAGAGACCCTGAGATTCTGGGTGAATGTTCAGAGTATCAGGGACTCAGGGTGAATGTTTAGAGACCTTGAGATTCTGAATATTCAGAACAGCTGAATATGCAGAACAGCTCAGCTCCTGATGAAGCCCCTGCGTTGAGAAAATTAAATATTTTATTAGTTTCCCCAGCAGAGATATTTATCCCAAAATTTTAACAAAAAATTTAAAAATACCCTATTTGTGGGTCCCTGTAAAAAAAAGGGGACAAGGGCTTAATTGTTTTTGTACTTAAAATACCCTACCATAGGTACTTGCAAAGAAAATTTGAAGCTAAATATTTTAACCCTGTCCAAAAAATTGCCCTTCCAAAATTTTAATTTTTTGTAACCACAAGTGTCAAGTTTGGTATGAAATTTTAGTCACATGGAAACAAGATAGCTAAATTACGTAATTAACAAAAATGTAGTCCAGAATGTGCTAAGAATAATACATTTTGTTCCACAGCTCTGTGTCAAACCATAACTGAAATATGCATTTTTCCGCAAACTTCTGGAAACGCAAAAAATGGCACCTGGCGTGATGCAAAAATGGCCACCATTTTTAAATGAGTCAGTATAAAATTAAAATAATCTTGGTTTCAAACTACCAACATATAGGGGTCATCACTGCCAAAATAAAAATATAAAAAAAATTGTCAAGCAAGCAATTATTTTTTTTCTGGACCACTTGAAATGGATTGACCCAAGAGCGAGTGGAATGTTAATCGTGTCAACAGCATCGCTCAACAAACTGATCTTAAAGACGTACCGTATGTATTATTTTTTCCTGTACTAAAAAATATACTTTATTTTTATAAAGAAGAAGCCACATCAGATACACATTCATTTTTTTTGTGACATACAGGAGGATACTGTACATAGATCCATGTAGATCCATTAAACTTTGCAAGGATACACCGGTGGCTAGACATTTCCAACAATGTCAGGTAGGTACTATTGATAATTTTAAGTTCTTGGGACTCGAACAAGTTAAATGGGGTCCTAGAAAGGGAAATCTGGATGTTAAACTATTACAACGCGAAGCGTTCTGGATATATAGACTTAATTCTCGGTCCCCGACAGGCCTCAATGAAGGTTTTACGTTTTCCCCGTTTATCTGATATTTGCTTGGTTGCTATTATGCTCCCCTTCCCTTGCTTCGTTTTTTCTTTTCTTTTTCTCTTTCTCTTTTCCTTTTTGCCTTTGATATATTTTTCTCTATTACCTATATTAGTTGGTTAATAGGCTTGTGTAATTTTCTGATATTTGTTTGCTGTATCTGTGTAATGCTTTGTGTCCACTTATGATCTTTGGTTATTAAACAGTTTATTCGACACACTTATAGTTTTTATGTATCAGTTGTATGTTACAGTATGTATATTCGTTGGCTGGGTATTGTGTTTAGTGCTTCGGTATATTTGGTTTCAGTATTATTCTTAGTTTTTAGCAACCGCCCTTCCCATGGTGATAATTCACCTTTCCGATATGTAGGATACCATGAGGATTAGGAAGAATGCCTCTAACTGTCATGTACTACTTTTATTGGAATTATGATTTTTATTTGAGCAGTACCCCCTGTCACGACCCAACTACACGCGCTGCTGCGCAAAGACACCGGGTTAAGCCACGCACTATCTATCTATCCTAGACCCAGATAATTACGTGCACTTCTCTACCCGTCCCGGCCACACTACCTCTCACAACAGGCACGTAGAGAGCGATATACTGATCCCAGGATTGCAATGCAGCACAAGCCTTCTCCTGAAGCGCATAATAACTACGTCTTTCACAATCCTGGAACTCACTTTCTTATTCTATTAGTAACGCTGCCACCAGTCCTCACGGACACTACGCGCATCGCAACAGGAGACGCAGGGCTTAGACGCCGCACTATCCTAGACTCTGACAGTGACTACGGATCTCCCAATTCCCTGCCATTTCCTGACGACCGCAACACGCAATTTCTTATATATAACCGAGCTTAAGGCAAATAGCAATACTCCCAATCTCTTCGTTAGCGTGGATTTCATCAGCCAGAGTCAAAACTTAAATATTTTTCTGTTTATTTATGATAGAAGAATCACAGTGCTTGGATACATAAAAAAAATCATAACTATAATAAATCAATTACTTATACAATACACAGCAATAAAAAGAAAAAGGTTTAACCATAGAGCGTTACTTACGAAGAACTATTCCTCCATGGCCTCCTGGAGTCTAGAGATAGGAACATGGACCGATCAATCCTCTTTAGAAGGTACCCCAAGTGATCAGCTCTGAGCCATGCTTGATTCAGAATATATATAGGGCTGCCTTTTTCTAAGTCCAGCCTCCTAGCTGGCAGAGCCTTTGCCTACAATTCCCAGAATGCCCATCTCCGGAGCATGCTCAGTGCACTTCGTCGTTAATCTTTAATTGCCTAAAGGCGTCCCTCTTCCCTCCAGACCCCCCTTAGAGATCAAGGATGTGCTTCCTGTCTTTGAAGATTGGGTCCAACTCTCTTGGGGCCGACCTGGCTGCCAAGGTGTGATTTTCTATGTTAGTGTACAAAGAAATTCCCTTTTTACAGCTACGTGTTATATCCTCCCCCCAAGGGAGAAAGCTAAACATTTTGATTACATTTCAGCTGTGAACCCAGGGATACATTTACCAAATGGTCAGACACAAATATGAATATAACTCTATATGGAGGAGAGGAGATATGTATGAACCGGCAGATAGACACATATATACAGGCAGACCCTTATATAGATAGAAATACAGGTCTAATCTGCCACACCCCCTTTAAAACATTAGACACTCCTGCGCCTCGATCTGTATAACAATTCGTTTCCAACTATGGGTTGTTTGGGTAGTATTTAATTCCCTGTCCATATCTATATTGTATTGCGCCGACTGAATACGGCATGAAGGCGATCTGGGTTGCTATGGGTTACGGTTCTGTATATGTGCCCACATTAGCATAATGGTTGGGTGCAAGGGCTACCATTCGGTGGATAGTGATCTTTCTTTACAATTATATCATCCATATAAACAGACAGTTGGTATCCTTTATGGTTTATAGCTATAGCATGTAGCCACTCATTTGCTTGCCCGGTAACCCAGACGTCATATAAGCTGGTCGTATATCATAATCAGCCTTTTTACTAACACTATTAGGGGTATCCCTTCTATGATTGGTAGGCTTCCGTCACGTGGATATGACGGCAGAAGTAAGTTTCTTATTGGCCACTTCTTTGATCACATGACCCTGTTAGAGTGGGCGGCAACAACTATCACTTGACGAGTGGCGTTTTGTGGAAGTGTGTCGGTATGTCTGATTAATACTGATTACTGGTTAATTATAAGTGCGTGTTTATATACCCAGCATTTAAATCGTTGTCATTTCAGCTCAGGACTAAGCCCGGCAGGGCGAAACGCGTCGAGCTATGACTCCTTACTCTTTTACCTGTTGCTAGTTTAATTGGTTGAGTCCCACTGATGGTTCTTGTGGGTTCACGCACCTCTATTGCTTTCAATAATATTTTCTATCTAGCTAGCAGGTACGTAGGCGGCTTGAACCGCTGAGGTAATAGGGAGGTATTTATACTTTTGAACTGGTTAATATCTCTATTGCCCTACACCTTATCCGATCGGAGTGACCTATACCACTCCTATTGAGATCAATAATAGTGTTGGACTTTTTCTGTTTCACTTTTTAATTATTGTTTGTGTGCCTTTTTGTATTAAAATTACTGTGTTTTAGGCACTCTTGTTGCACCTTTTGTGCAAGTTGGTTTGTAATGGATACTGTACATACCCTGTGTGATAGGAAACAAATTATGTAGAAAGATAAACCATTCTACGGTCAAAAGTCAGTTCATGAAATATCTGCTCTCACTGTCAGCCACATTAGAAGACATAAGTGTGACCGAGAGTGAGAGCTGCGCGGGCGCATAAAAAGTGGCACATTCATAAGCTGCCTGGCAGTCACGGCCCTGCAACGCTCAGTAGATCAGTAAGATTCACGTCATTAACCAGCCGAATGTCACCGGCTGGAGACAAGTCTCCAGCTGGTGACATTGAGCCGGTGGCTCATTGCAGGTGTTCGGAGGCATTTTTGCCCCTCTGGATTCTAACCAGTGGCGGAACTACCGCCATAGCGACCCATGTGGGCGCTATGGGGCCCGCAGCCTAGTGGGGCCCAGTGAGGATGACTGAAAACCACCAGGTGGCAGCCGGTGCGGGCACCCCGGGGCACCCCCCGGTAGTCGCCACTGCTCCCTGGCTGTCAGCGGTGCCCCATGCCCAGCCAGCAGCTCGCAGAGACGACGGAGTGTGAGCCTGGCAGCGCTGCGCTCTTCCCCTTCTGGCACCGCCCCCAAGGCCTGCAAAGTGTCGGACCCCGCTGATTAGGTCACGTGGTGCAGCTCGCCGAGTGACGTCATCAGCGGGGGTCGATGGACGGTGTTCTGTCTCCAGCCTCCCTCTCTTGTGACCGGACGTCTCTCTCCCGGCTCCCGCAACCCATGAGGTATTGATGCTGGGGAAAATAAATTGATTATGGGGGGATAAATTGATATTGGGGGATTTATTGATATTGGGGGATTAATTATTTCCCCAATATCAATTTATCCCCCCAATAATCAATCCCCCAATATTAATAAATCCACCCATATCAATTAATTCCCCCAATAATCAATTAATCCAATATCAATAAATCCCCCAATATCAATTTATCCCCCAATAATCAATCCCCCATATCAATTAATTCCCCCAATAATCAATCCAATATCAATAAATCCCCCATATCAATTTATCCCCACATCAATTAATCCCCCATATCAATTTGTAGCCCCATAATCAATTTATTTCCCCCAATATCAATTTATCCCCCAATATCAATTTATTTCTCCCCAATAACAATTCCCCCAATAATCAATTTATTTCCCCCAATATCAATTTATCCCCCAATATCAATTTATTTCTCCCCAATAACAATTCCCCCAATAATCAATTTATTCCCCCAATATCAATTCTCCCAATAATCAATTTATTCCCCAATATCAATTTATTCCCCCAATATCAATTTATTTCTCCCCAATATCAATTCCCCCACCCAATATCAATTTAGTCCCCCCAATATCAATTAATTCCCCCAATATCAATTTATTTCTCCTCAATATCAATTTCCCCCAATATCAATTTATTAGGGGGAAATTAATTGATATTGGAATGAATTGATATTGGGTGGGGGAATATTATATTGGGGAGCAATAAATTGATATTGGGAATTGATATTGGGGATAAATTGATATTGAAATTGGGATTCCAATGAACCCCCTATCTCCCGATCCATGGCAGCTAGGGGTTAATGTTTGGTATTGTTGGATCGGCTAGAGCATGGCCTTTCCAACGATATCAAACATGACCATGTATATGTTAAAGAAAAAATAAATAAAAATAAAATGATATTAAAAAAAATAATAAAAAAAATAAACAAGTTTTTTTTGTTTGATTTGTTAATGCAGCAATATTGTTCCCATTTCAATTATAATGTGAACAATGATGCTGCCCTTTTGTATGCAGTGCGTTTGTTAAAAATAGCAAAATTTTCCCCCCAAAAAAGTAACGAGTCCCCATTTCTAATTTTTTTAACAAGCGCACCCTATAGAAAATATAACCGCAAATGATCGCATGTTAAAATGTGAAAAAAAAACACTTTACACATAGTAAATTATTGAAAATTCTAATTTTATTGCATTTTTTGTTATAATATACAAACAGGACATGACGTATACATATAATAATGATATTTTATGAATCTGCCGAGTCTGCCGGAAAGAACAATATATAATATGTCTGGGTCATATATTAAAATAAGGCTTAAAACGCGGTTAAACATGATGAGTGAAACAGGCAAAAATGAGCTCAGCACAGAGGCGTGAAATGCCTCAGCAGCGAAAGGGTTAATTCTAGGAACTGATCAGTAAGCTTCCAGACCTGAGGAAGAGAGTAATTCTCTCTAACATCTTTCACTCTATACACCACCACAATGGAGTTAGAATGAAACAAACACAATGTGCTTTAACTGTAGACTGCCAGCTTTAATTTGAGGGTATGTACATCCAACTCAGGTGAACGGTGTAGGACATACAGCAGTTTTCAGATGTGCCTTCCACTTGTTAAGGGACCAAAGGTAATGAGACAATTGGCTTCTCAGCTGTTCCATGGCCAGGTGTGTGATATTCCCTCATTACCCCAATTACAATGTGCAGATAAAAGGCCAAGAGTTCATTTCAAGTGTGCTATTTGCATTTGGAATCTGTTGCTGTCAACTCTCAAGATGAGATCCAAAGAGCTGTCACTATCAGTGAAGCAAGCCATCATTATGCTGAAGAAACAAAACAAACCCATCAGAGAGATAACAAGAACATTAGGCGTGGCCAAAACAACTGTGTGGAACATTCTCAAAAAGAAGGAACGCACCAGTGAGCTCAGCAACACCAAAAGACCCGGGAGACCACGGAAAACAACTGTGGTGGATGACCGAAGAATTCTTTCCCTGGTGAAGAAAACACCCTTCACAACAGTTGGCCAGATCAAGAACACTCTCCAGGAGGTAGGTGTATGTGTGTCAAAGTCAACAATCAAGAGAAGACTTCACCAGAGTGAATACAGAGGGTTCACCACAAGATGTAAACCATTGGTGAGCCTCAAAAACAGGAAGGCCAGATTAGAGTTTGCCAAATAACACCTAACAAAGCCTTCACAGTTCTGGAACAAGATCCTATGGACAGATGAGACCAAGATCAACTTGTACCAGAGTGATGGGAAGAGAAGAGTATGGAGAAGGAAAGGAACTGCTCATGATCCTAAGCATACCACCTCATCAGTGAAGCATGGTGGTGGTAGTGTCATGGCGTGGGCATGTATGGCTGCCAATGGAACTGGTTCTCTTGTATTTATTGATGATGTGACTGCTGACAAAAGCAGCAGGATGAATTCTGAAGTGTTTCGGGCAATATTATCTGCTCACATTCAGCCAAATGCTGCAGAACTCATTGGACGGCGCTTCACAGTGCAGATGGACAATGACCCAAAAGCATACTGCAAAAGCAACCAAAGAGATTTTGAAGGGACAGAAGTGGAATGTTATGCAATGGCCAAGTCAATCACCTGACCTGAATCCCATTGAGCATGCATTTCACTTGCTGAAGACAAAACTGAAGGGAAAATGCCCCAAGAACAAGCAGGAACTGAAGACAGTTGCAGTAGAGGACTGGCAGAGCATCACCATGGATGAAACCCAGCGTCTGGTGATGTCTATGCATTCCAGACTTCAGACTGTGATTGACTGCAAAGGATTTGCAACCAAGTATTAAGAAGGGAAAGTTTGATTTATGATTATTATTCTGTCCCATTACCTTTGGTCCCTTAACAAGTGGGAGGCACATCTGCAAACTGCTGTAAGTCCTACTACACCGTTCACCTGAGTTGGATGTACATACCCTCAAATTAAAGCCGACAGTCTGTAGTTAAAGCACATTGTGTTTGTTTCATTCCAACTCCATTGTGGTGGTGTATAGAGCCAAAGATGTTAGAATTGTGTCGATCAGTGGCGTCGTAACGTGGGGGCGGTGGGTGCGGCCCGCACCAGGTGACACCCGCCTTTAGGGTGACACCGTCACCCTAAGGGCGGGTGTCTCACCCACCGCCCGCCACCGCCGCGTATTCGCTCCGTGCGAGCGTCCGAAGCATGCAGCTTCGGCGCTCGCCTGGAGGAAATACGTCACCAGCCAATCGCGGCTGGTCACGTGGCTCCCCCAGACGAGCGCCCAAGCTGCGCGCCGCCGGACGCTCAGAAGGAGCGAAAAACGCGGCGGAGAGGTGCTGCCTGGGCCGCTATCCATGTGCTGGGACCAGGACCAGGAGGTGAGCTGGGGCAAATCCATGAGCTGCTGGGGCAAATCCATGAGCTGCTGGGGCAAATCCATGGGGGCCTGGGGCAAATCCATAACCTGCTGGGGCATATCCATGAGGAGCTGGGGCATATCCATGAGGAGCTGGGGCAAATCCATGAGGAGCTGGGGCAAATCCATGAGGAGCTGGGGCAAATCCATAAACTGCTGGGGCAAATCCATAACCTGCTGGGGCATATCCATAACCTGCTGGGGCAAATCCATGAGCTGCTGGGGCATATCCATGAGGAGCTGGGGCAAATCCATAAGCTGCTGGGGCATATCCATGAGGAGCTGGGGCAAATCCATAAACTGCTGGGGCAAATCCATAAGCTGCTGGGGCAAATCCATGGGGGCCTGGGGCAAATCCATAACCTGCTGGGGCAAATCCATAACCTGCTGGGGCATATCCATAACCTGCTGGGGCAAATCCATGAGCTGCTGGGGCATATCCATGAGGAGCTGGGGCAAATCCATAAGCTGCTGGGGCATATCCATGAGGAGCTGGGGCAAATCCATAACCTGCTGGGGCAAATCCATGAGGAGCTGGGGCAAATCCATAAGCTGCTGGGGCAAATCCATGAGCTGCTGGGGCAAATCCATAAGCTGCTGGGGCAAATCCATGAGCTGCTGGGGCAAATCCATAAGCTGCTGGGGCAAATCCATGAGCTGCTGGGGCAAATCCATAAGCTGCTGGGGCAAATCCATGAGGAGCTGGGGCAAATCCATGAGGAGCTGGGGCAAATCCATAAACTGCTGGGGCAAATCCATAAGCTGCTGGGGCAAATCCATGGGGGCCTGGGGCAAATCCATAACCTGCTGGGGCATATCCATGAGGAGCTGGGGCAAATCCATAACCTGCTGGGGCAAATCCATGAGCTGCTGGGGCATATCCATGAGGAGCTGGGGCAAATCCATAAGCTGCTGGGGCAAATCCATAAGCTGCTGGGGCAAATCCATGAGCTGCTGGGGCAAATCCATAAGCTGCTGGGGCAAATCCATGAGCTGCTGGGGCATATCCATGAGGAGCTGGGGCATATCCATGAGGAGCTGGGGCATATCAATGAGCTGGGGCATATCCATGAGCTGCTGGGGCATATCCATGAGCTGCTGGGGCATATCCATGAGCTGCTGGGGCAGTATATCCATGAGCTGCTGGGGCAGTATATCCATGAGCTGCTGGGGCAGTATATCCATGAGCTGGGGCAAAATCCATGAGAGCAGCTGGAGCATTATCAATGAGAGCAGCTGGGGCAGTATATACATGAGAGGAGCTGGGGCAATATCCATGAGAGGAGCTGGGGCATATCCATGTGTGCTGGGGGCAATATCCATGAGAGCTGGGGCAATATACATGTGTGAGCTGGTCTGGGGCAATATATCCATGTGTGAGCTGGTCTGGGGCAATATATCCATGTGTGAGCTGGTCTGGGGCAATATATCCATGTGTGAGCTGAGGCGCAATATATCCATATGTGAGCTGAGGCGCAATATATCCATATGTGAGCTGGGGCAATATATATCCATGGGTGAGCTGCTGGGGGCAATATATATCCAGAGCTGCTGGGGGCAATATATATCCATGTGTGCTTTCACTGCCTTCGAACAGGCAACGTACTTGCTGGCAGTTGGCAAAAAGTTGTGTGAGCATATGAGAGAGCTCCACAGCAATAAACCTCACAGTAATGTGCGCTGTGTGTATGAGCATTCAGTGTTATATGGGAGTACTGATTTAGGAGTAAGAGTAGTTAAAAAAAAATCTGAAAAACTCGGGGGGGGGGGTGACACCATAAATTACCGCACCGGGTGACACCGACCCTAGTGACGCCACTGGTGTCGATGTCCCAATATTTCTGGACCTCACTGTATATATCCTTTTTTTTCTTCAGGTAATGGGGGTTGTGGAATTCTTGGGTGAGTTCCCTCACTTTTTTCCCAATGACTTGTGCGGGAGATAACAAGAGCTTGGATGAGCCTTTTAGTAGCGTCCTGATTAAGACATGGACCGACAAGATTTTTAGGCGGAAGTAGCAAGATTTGGTAAGTGACTGACTGGATGTGAGGAGTGACGGCGAGATCAGAGTCGAAGAGGACCACGAGGCAACGAGCAAGAGAGATAGAAGTAATGGTGGCACTATTCACCTGAAGGGAAATGGGTGCAGGAATGTTACGTTTTTGAGGGAGGAAAGACGAGAAGTTCACTACTTTGCCAAATAATACTGAAGGATGAAAGTGGTTCATCAACTTCAGTCATTTCTATTTATGATATTTAAGGCATTCTCAAAAAAAAAAAATATAAACATTTTTTTAATGGGATGAGATTACTAATTTTTCAAGAAATGATATTGAAATATATGAGACTTACACATAAATTACATTTTAAACAAGTCAGAGCTTCTCGCATTTTGACCATAAAAACGTTTTGTAATGCTACTTTATAACTAAATCCTCCCTTCCTGTTTTTAAGGTTTCTTCCTCTCATTAGGTTTTGTTACTCATGACTTCGTGGTGAGAATGTGCTATTTTTGTTCACATAATAAGACAAGAGGATTGCTTCATTGAGATATGCAAAATTTTAAAAAGAAATCCTTGAATATCTTGAGGTTAGGACTTGGAGTGTTGTAATGTCACTAAAAGTATTTAATAAAGGAGTCTCCATATTCAGTTATCTGCTCAGGGTACTTTAACGTTACTGCAGAAACATTGGTGGGCAACAGATCCAGATGTCGTGTCTGCAGTGGAGAGGGACTAAAAAATGCTAATGACAGGGTCCTGGCACAAGGCATACTGGGTGCATCCAAAAATTTTGTATTACTTACATGTGATGTATCAAGACAAGAATATAAAACGAAAGCAGTTATTAATCCTGTGACCGTCCACCATAAATATGTCCGCCAAGTCCAGATGCTTTAAACACGTGTTATGTTCAGAATAGCATATTCTCTCTCTCTTCCTCAATAATTATATTAATCACTTAATTTACTATATAGTTTTGTATTCGTAATGCTGAAAATAAGAGACAAAAAAAACTAAAGGGGTTATTCAAAGAGCACCGAATTGCACCGAGTGGTGAATTTCCCTGTACAGTGCAATTTCGTGGCCATTTGGCTATTCAAAAAGATGGTGAGTCGCCAAATTTTGGTGAATTGCCAGCGAAATATGGTGACCTTCGGCGGCAGTGAAATTCCCCACAGAGAAGGTACAGTTAGTATATACAGAGAACGCCAAACAGCTATGAAATCTTGTTGAAATGCCCTGATTTTCGGTTTCATATGACAGGTTTAAGCCGGCGAATCCCATAGCTTTCAATGTGAAATAAATTCCCTGTTTTTATTACGCATTTATTCAACCGTTTACTCTAACGAAAAGTCTCTCTATTTATTTTTTAGGATTTATTAAGCAATTTTCAGGATTTTCTCAGCGAAATTTTTGATTCTGAATTTCTTTTTTTTTTCATAGTTACATAGGCTGAAAAAAGACATGCGTCCATCAGGTCCAACCTTTCACACATCACCTACTGCTGTTGATCCAAAAGGAGTATTCAAGAAAGAAAAGAAGACACCCACAAATAGTAGGTGAAGACAGCAGTGACCTCACCTTGTAGACACTATAGGAATCGAGGTGAACACCCTGAAAAAGGATTAAACCTAACAGGTTCTATACCACAACAAAGAGAAAGAAAAACTTCCTCATACGAATATCAGGATGCTGAATAGTAAAACATAACTTTTAATAATTAAGATGATAAAAAATGAACAGACACATAAAAAACATATACACAATGAAGAACTGAGGTTAAACATATTAGGCTTAATACAAACAACGCAGAATGTGGTTTGGGTTTGCACATTGGCTATGGTAATAATTGCTAATTAAAGACCATCAATGGAGATTTCCACGAATAACCATATTGTTGCAAACATTGCTACATGCGTACGTGGCACTAAATTGAACTCGACA